>CM077082.1:18110446-18621584 GCA_039513925.1 Platanthera zijinensis
TTAAATTCGCGCACATATTTTGAAATTATTTGATAAATCGCCTCACCGTGTGTGCGGACTTCAAAATTTTTTTAAAAAAAATTATTCGTTTATTTAGATCCAGGAAACGGGATCGACCCAGTGCCACGTTATAGACATATATGATAATCCTAATTTTATACTACTTGTCCAAACGTCGTGTTGGGGTTGTGGAACACTTCCGGTCCTCTTGTTTCTCACATCGGGTTTGCTCACGTGAGCTTATAGGAATCGAAGTGTGATTGTCGAACGGCCTTGGTCGTTTTTCGTCGACCGGTCTTGCTCGTTCGACGATCGCCGATCGTCGACCCCAGCGATCGTTCGACGATTGTCGATCGTCGATGTCCACGGATCGGTCGACCATCGTCGTTCGACGATCGCGGTTGCCGATCGTTCGCCGATCGCCGATCGTTGTGATGTCCACGAATCGGTCGACCATCGCCGCTCAGAATTATTATCCTATATATCAACTTGATATAAAATCTGCATTTCTCAATGGAGTTCTAAAGGAAGAAGTATTTGTAGAACTACAATGTGATTTTATTTCCTCAGGACACAGAAATGAAGTATACAGAGACTACATAAAGCCTTATATGAGATTAAACAAGCTCCCCGAGCCTGGAAAGAAAACATAGATACGTTTCTCATACGAGATGTATTCAGTAGATGCCCTGTGGAAGCTTCCCTATATATCAAATCAAAACAATCTCACATTCTACTTGTGGGTATATATGTAGATTATATCATATATACAGGAAACAGTGTTATGATGATACAAACCTTTAAAGACACAATGCTGCACAAATATGAAATGACTGATCTTGGTCTTCTCCGGTTTTTCCTTGGCATTCAAATCACACAACACCCCTCTCATATTTTTCTTTCACAAGAAAAATATGCTACTGAATTATTACAGAAATCTGGGCTTAGTGATTCTAATGCCACATTAACCCCATTTGCTACCTCATAAATACTAGCTAAAATAAAAGAAGAAAAAGAAGGGACAGAAGAAGATGGATACCACAAACTTATTGGCTCCATGATCTATTTAACACATACCAGACCAGATCTAAAATATGGAGTAAACAAACTATCCAGGTATGTCTCAAATCCAAGTAAACATCACATGGAAGTTGCAAAACGTCTCTTACGATATGTACAAGGCACAAAACAATATAGACTGATGTATGAGAAAGGGGGAAAGGGAACTCTAAATGGCTATTGTGATTCTGAATGAGCTGGAGATCATGAAGACAGAAAAAGCACTGGAGCATACCTATTTACATATGGCAACCGTCCAATCTCATGAAGCTCACGCAAACAACAAACAATAGCCCTGTCATCCACCGAAGCAGAATACATGGCATTATCAAGTGTAGCATGTGAAGCAGCCTGGTTAAAGCAAGTTGAAAAACTGATATAAGAGGATAAAGAAGTCGAGAAAGAAGAACAACCGGTGTTAATCAAATGTGATAACAACTCAACAATCACACTATCTAAAAACCCCATCTTCCATAACCGGAGCAAACACATCGCAGTAAAACATCACTTTGTCCGTGAACAGATTGAGCTCGGCAAACTGTGAGTAGAATATTGCTCAACGGAACTCCAAGTGGCCGACATCCTAACAAAAGCCTTACCGCGTCAACGATTTTTGACTTTAAGAAATCAGATGCAGGTAGGGCCGCCTCCAGATCAAGAGGGGGTGAAGGAGAAAAGACCATGATCGGGAGCCGGCGACACCTACAAAGATAAAGCAAAGGAAAGGTTAAAAAAGCAGTAAACAAAAGGGGCAATCAGAGGGCTGCCGTGCAAGAGAAGTTAAGAGGATAGAATGCAATAAATACCAAAGTAAGATGATGTCATCTACTTATCTTTTTTTGCAAACTTTCTACTACTTATAAATACTCGATGTAAAGACTGTTAAATCAGAGTGTGTGATATAGAAATAAAACAATCTTCCTTCTTGCTTAATTATTTGTGTATACTCTCTTTTGCAAAATCAACTAAGTTAGGTCCTTGTAACTAAGATTAAAGGCTATCTACAAACAACTAAATTTCACAACACAGCATCAATTTGCGACGATTCTTCACAGCCCCCCCAAAATGAGAAGCAACGAGTATAAAATTACAAAAACAATATTATTTGATCCCGAAAATTTAACAAAAAAATTGTTGTTCAAACTGAGATCAGCCTTTTATTTTGGACAGGCACTCAAGAATCAAATATTGGTATTACAACACAAATTGGGATTCTCTCACAAAATTTTTTATGGAGCATACCACATTTCTGATAGAAAGAGGTATATATATTCCAAGAAAGAGACCATAAATAAATAAAAGTCTATGCATGGCTCACATGCTCTACGCCCTCCCCGTCGACCACGACGCCGATGCGGTATACGGAATCAGATTCGGCGAGAATCCTTTCGGCCGCCTCCGGGGCGACGACGGCCACCAAACCAATACCCATGTTGAAGGTTCTCCTCATCTCAGTATCATCAATATTTCCAGCCTGCATTTACAAAGGGTTAATTACCAGGAATTCCCATATGAATTTGCATAATTACAAGGGCCTCCCTCTACTTTTTTTTTTGAAATTACCAAAACCTACCCTTCGAGTTTATCATGCTGATTGATTTTTGTACAACAAACCTCATCTTAACGGGCGATGCACAAGGGGGAGATTTATGTAATTTCAAAATGTAGATGAGTCACCTACTTTCACAAATTTCCGAGTTTACATGTTACTTTTTAGCGCAATAAATCTCCTCTCCATAAAAATCGCATAAAGAGGAGATTTTTATAATTTCAAAAGGTAGATAATTCTCTTATTTTCCAAACTTATCAAAACCTACCCTCCAAACCAGCCTTTGTCGGTCCCAAGCCAGGATGAGAAATGACGGGAGTTGCATTAGATAGACAGCCAACACACAAATTTAATCACACCTATGATTAGAATATAGCCGACCCCACCATGACGAGATAAAGGATTTAGTGTTGTTATCAAAACCTAACCTCTGAGTTTTATGTAACTATTTTTTATGCAATAAACCTCGTCTCCATCAAGGGCACACAAAGGGGAGTTTTTGTACTTTCAAAATGTACATGATAACTAACAATATATCTATATATATGGGAATAATTATGAAAAACAATATCGCAACTTGCATGATTACAAGGACCACCCCACTACTTTTTAAAATTACTAAAATATCCCCTCTAAGTATACATTGTTAGCATACATGTATTAATCAAACTCCTTCCATGCTAATAATGTGAAGTCAAAGGGAAAGTTTTGGTAATTTAAAAAAATAAAGGGAGGAGATGCTTGTAACTATGTAATGATTATACAGAAGATATGAAGTGATTATACCTCCTGTAACCACTTAAACACGGCGGGAACATGCCATGAATTTGTGAAGATTTTGGCCCCGAGGCCCGGAGGGAATACTCTCGGGATGTTGTCGGTGAAGCCGCCGCCGGTTATGTGAGCAATTCCTTTCACACCCCCCTTGCTTATAATGTCAAGAACCTGCGCAAAATATCGCCATTAGAACAGTGATGTCGAACTCAAATAGAAAATATAAAGTGATTGCAGAGTTTTGGAGGGATGGACCTGCTTGACATATATTACAGTTGGAGCCATTAGGGCCTCCCCTAATGAAAACGGTCGGCCGTCATGCCCGGGAAGTTGATCGTCCAAAGATAAACCACTTTGTGCTAGAACCCTAAGTAAAATATAGAAGAATATATCAAGCCCGGTTTCATAAGAAAAGTTATGATCAAATGGTCCTAAAAATGAAGGGTCATTTACTGTGATCTTCCCTCCAACTTTGCATAATTACATGAGCCTTCCCTCTAACTACTAAAATTATCAAAACCTCCCCTCTAAATTTATATTGTTAGCATACATGTATAAAAAATGAGACTTGGGCTCCGTTTCGAGCCGTGTTTTTGCTCCCTTGAGTTTGGACAAAAACACCACTATCATAGCTGTTATGACCGCCACTAAAAAAGAAAACTAGTTTTGAGCATAAAAGTGGATGAAGCTCCATGCGTGAGGTCGGGCGTTCACGAATGACTATTCTTACATGACGACGATAAAGTCCCGCTGAGCACAGGGGCCAAGATAAAGTCCCGCTGAGCACGAAGGCCCCCGTGCACTGTCACGATCGAGGTACTGTCGCGGTATTCCTTAGGGGCGGAGCCCCGTGCCTGTCGCTCCTGTGTGTGTGTGTGTATATATATATCTTTATTATATAAAACAATATACATATTTTAAAAGTCACACCACACTTTCAATCTCATCCGCACAATCTCCACAAAAAACATTATCTATCATTCGATCTAATACTCTCAAATATATCAAATCCACCCTCGCATTGCCTTCTGTTCTCCCCGACAGGTTGCCCTAGCATAAACCCGCCCGCCTACTTCCTTCCACCCCGACCTCCTTAAAATAAAACTAGGGTTCAAATCAATCTCCTTCCTCCCCGACAGGTTGCACTCACTCAAGCGTGGGTTTACTCTTCTTCCCGTGCCCCATAACTCTATCTTCCTGCGCATCTCCAGAGCATCGCTTCCGTTCTCACCATCTTCAGTGAATCGGCCACTCAAGCTAGCCCTCACGGCTTCAGATCGCGTAGAAGAACCCCTTCCTCATCTCTTCTCCTTCGTTCTCCTCACTCAAGCCTAACTTTTGCATATTTCTTTCTCAAGTACCCTAGCGAAGTCCAGTGGCCCGCGATTCATCTTCCTGCCCATCGCTAGAGAATCACCTCCGTTCGCCCCATCTTCAGTGAATCGGCCACTCAAGCTAGCCCTTCACGGCTTCAGATCGCGTAGAAGAACCCCTTCCTCATCTCTTCTCTTTTGTTCTCCTCACTCAAGCCTAACTTTGCATATTTCTTCCTCCTGTACCCTAGCGAAGTCCAGTGGTCCGCGATTCCTGCTTGCCTGCTTGCGCTCCGTTCCTACTCAGCTGCTTGGTCTCTGTCACTGCTCCCCTGCTTCATCGCTTAATCCCTGATCGGATTACTGGTAATTTAGTTTCAGATTTCTTCCTCCACCGCCTGAGCTTCTTCTTCTCACTGCACTTCATTCCAATTTTGATTCTCGCCTTTCGTTTTTCATATGAATGTCCCGTTCTACCTTCGATTTGTAGGTTGACTGAGATTTTTTTTTGAAATTTCTGCATACATATGTCTTTATAGATAGGGCTTGGATTTGAAATTTCTATATGTTGATTTGGAAATACAGCCATCAATAAAAAAGGAATAACCAAATTGATCCACAAATCGGACGATGGAAGATATGTTGCGTATGCGCGTTTTGGATTTCAGACAGCGTTGGGAGGATCATCTTCACATGGTAGAGTTCGCCTATGACAACACTTATCAGGCGAGTATTCGGATGGCCCCGTACGAGGTGTTATACGGCAAGAAGTGTCGCACTCCATTAGCATGGGCAGAAACCGGTGATACCAAGCTATTGAGGCACAAAGATGTTAATGAGGCGAATGAGTCCATACAGACCATTCGAGAGCGGTTGTTGATCGCCCAAGATCGTCATGAGAAGTACTACAACGCCAAACACCAAAACGTGGAGTTCGCGGTTGGAGATTGGGTATACTTGAAGATAAAGCCATTCAAAGGAGTGCTGAGTGTTCGATGCTTGAAGAAACTGAGTCCAAGGTATTTAGAGCCATTCGAGATCACCGAGCGCATCGGCGAGGCAGCTTACCGACTTGCTTTGTCGACGGAGCTGAGTGGGTTGCACAACGTCTTTCATATTTTTGCGTTGAGGAAGGCGGTGCGGGAACCCGATTCTGTGTTGGAGGCCGATAGTGTGCCGGTGGATAGTGGCATATAAACCAGAGTTGCCCCAGTTTGCATTGTCGATAGTGACATACGACAGTTGCGGAGAAAGGCTATCAAGACGGTGAAAGTCCGTTAGTACAATTGTGGCCGCGTGGAGCTCTCTTGAGCACAGGGGCCAAGATAAAGTTCCGCTGAGCACGGAGGCCCCCGCGCACTGTCACAATCGAGGTACTATCGCGGTTGACCACAGGTGCATATCGCTCATGTGGGTGTGTATATATATCTTTATTATATAAAACAATATACATATTTTAAAAGTCACACCACACTTTCAATCTCATCCGCACAATCTCCACACAAAAACATTATCTACCATTCGATCTTCAACTCTGAAATATATCAAATCCACCCTCTCATTGCCTTCTGTTCTCCCCGACAGGTTTCCCTCGCATAAACCCGTCCGCCTACCTCCTTCCTCCCCGACCTCTTGAAAATAAAACTAGGGTTCAAATCTATCTCGTTCCTCCTCGACAGGTTGCACTTGCTCAGGCGAGGGTTTATTCTTCTTCCCGTGCCCCATAGTTCTATTTTCCTGCACATCGCGAGAGCATCGCTTCCGTTCGCCCCATCATCAGTGAATCAGCCACTCAAGCTAGCCCTTCACGGCTTCAGATCGCATAGAAGAACCCCTTCCTCATCTCTTCTCCTTCGTTCTCCTCATTCAAGCCTAACTTTTGCATATTTCTTCCTCATGTACCCTAGCGAAGTCCAGTGGCCCGCGATTCATCTTCCTGCCCATCGCCAGAGCATCGCCTCCGTTCACCCCATCTTCGTGAATCGACCACTCAAGCTAGCCCTTCATGGCTTCAGATCGCGTAGAAGAACCCCTTCCTCATCTCTTCTCCTTTGTTCTCCTCACTCAAGCCTAACTTTTGCATATTTCTTCCTCTTGTACCCTAGCGAAGTCCAGTGGTCTGTGATTCCTGCTCGCCTGCTTGTGCTCCGTTCCTACTCAGCTGCTTGGTCTCTATCACTTCTCCCCTGCTTCGTCGCTTAATCCTTGACCGAATTACTGGTAATTTAGTTTCAGATTTCTTCCTCCCACGCCTGAGCTTCTTCTTCTCGCTGCACTTCATTCCAATTTTGATTCTCGCCTTTCGTTTTTCATTTGAATGTCCCGTTCTACCTTCGATTTGTAAGTTAGCTGATATTTTTTTTAAAATTTCTGCATACATATGTCGTTATAGATAAGACTTGGATTTGAAATTTCTATATGTTGATTTGGAAATACAGCCATCAATAAAAAAGGAATAACCAAATTGATCCACAAATCGGACGATGGAAGATATGTTATGTATGCCGGATTTCAGACAACGTTGGAAGGATCATCTTCACATGGTAGAGTTCGCCAATAACAACAGTTATCAGGCGAGTATTCAGATGACTCTGTACGAGGCGTTATACGACAGGAAGTGCCGCACTCCATTAGCACGAGTAGAAACCGGTGATACCAAGCTATTGAGGCGCAAAAATGTTGATGAGGCGAATGAGTCCATACAGACCATTCGAGAGCGGTTGTTGATCGCCCAAGATCGTCAGGCGAAGTACGTACTCAACGCCAAACACCGGAACGTGGAGTTCGCGGTTGGAGATTAGATATACTTGAAGATAAAGCAATTTAAAGGAGTGTTGAGGGTTCGACGCTTGAAGAAGCTGAGTCCAAGGTATTTAGGGTCATTCGAGATCACCGAGCGCATCGGAGAGGCAGCTTACCGACTTGCTTTGTCGACGGAGCTGAGTGGGTTGCACAACGTCATCCATATTTTGTGTTGAGGAAGGCGGTGCGGGAACCTGATTCTGTGTTGGAGGCCGATAGTGTGCCGGTGGATAGTGGCTTATCTACAAGAGTAGCCCCAGTTTGCATTGTCGATAGTGACATACGACAGTTGCGGAGAAAGGCAATCAAGACGGTGAGAGTCCGTTGGGACAATTGTGCCCACGAGGAGCTCTCTTGGGAGCCAGAAGAGGTCATGCGCGAGGAGTATCCCGATCTATTTTACTCAGGCGAAATTCATTTTGTTATTCGTATTTTAAATTTCGGGACGAAATTTATTTAAGGAGAAGAGAACTGTAACGTGCCTAAATTTAACCAAAATGATTTTAGGAGTGCTTTTAGAGAGTTGGTCTGCGAATAGCAAATTAGGCTAGGGTTTTAATATATAAACCTAAACCTAACAACCCTCCCCATCTCTCAGCCGCAACACACCCCGCTCTCTCTCTCTCTCTCTCGATTTCTCTCGATTTCTCTTTCTTTCCGGATATCCCTCTCTCCCGTCTGCGCCGACCTACAGGAAAAAAAAGCCTTGATCTCTCTCTCCCTCCCCTCTCCCGGCTTCTCTCTCACGCGCAGCGAGCGCCGCTGGAAGGAGCAGCCGGAGCCCTCTCTTCCCTCCCTCTTCCTTGTTCCGGCCGCCGCAAGCAAGGAGAAGCCCCTACCCGAGCCTCTTCCCTCCTCTTTCCTCTGTCCTGGCCGCTGCCTGTAAGGGGAAACCCGAGCATCTCTCTCCCTCCGATTTTTGGCAGCATAGGAGCATCCCGAGCTTCCTCCTTTCTTCTTGGTCGACCAAGAAGGGTAGGGTTTGGGCTTGGACCCTTTGAGAGAGGCCAACCGGTGGTGTCAGAAGAAGAACATCCCCTTCGGAGCTCGGACCGGTGCGTGGACAGCTACTACGAGAGTTGTTCGTGACTCCGTGACCAAGCCATGTCTCCGAAACGCACGTCAAGGTAACGACTTTTCTTCTTGGGCATGTGAAGCCCTTAATTAGCATATTTGCATGGAAGCTTCTCTCCACCGACGGGTGGGGGAATGGTGCTCTCCAATGGGTTGATGTTTACATCCCCGCTATTAATTGCATTAGTACCCGGAAGCGCTAGTACGGTTTAGACATGCTGTGTGAAACCCATCCGGACATGTTCGTCTTGATTGGTTATGTTCTGGGGTTCCTGGAGAAGACTCCGTGGAAGTTGAATATTTCGGAATGGGGGTCTGCCCGGGACGGCAGTTAGTACTGAAGGTGTGCTCCAGGAAACACCCTAATGTTTGCATGATGTCGTTGGATCGTCGACATTAACTCACGGGGAGTTTTGTCGTGTTTGTGCGAAGCCCGTCTCTCGGAGACCATAAAGCTAGTGTGTGGAGTTGTGCGCCTTGAGTGCGCAACTCAGGTGGCCGCGAGTGCCACCCTTGTTACATAACAATCGGTTATGTATGCGATAACAAGCAAGGGGAGGTCGACCCGGGTCGTGCCTGTTGGGTACGACGATTTGAGCAATGGACTTGACTGAACTGTACTTGTACTCTGTGGTGTAGTTCGACTACCTAAGGAAACTGGTGGGTTGCTACATGCATAAGAGAGAGCCGAGGACCTTTTGAGTCACGGCTAGCGAATGCTCAATGTGTTGCCATCCAGTCCAGGACTGAGGATGGTGGTGGGACCCAGGGAAGTCCGGTACACCGATAAGGTGCCCTGAGTGCACGAGACGTTGAGCCGGTTGCGCCAACGTTTGTGGTGTTTGGTGCTTGAATGACACATTCTATCTTTATGTGATTATGCTAATCCGCTTGCAGGGAAGAAGCACCGCCACCCCGAGAAAGGAGTGAGGTCGTTATAATTTGTTCAGCTCTTGCTGACCGTTGCTTTGTTCGCCACCGCTTGGTGAAATGTTTGCTTGCAGGTGCTGCGGAGCTGAGCGAGAAATAGCGGGCTGAAGCCCTTCTCTCTGAGCTGGCCCTCAAAGGCCCAATTATTTGTTTAGTACTTTTCCATGTGTTGCCGGTCTGTGTGCCGATGTATGCAAACTATTTTATTTGGTTAAACATTATTGATATAAGACCTTAAGGTCAAATTTGTGGTTGATGTATTTCATTCCTAGTGTCGTGGTTAGTGAACATTCGCCTTTGGGCGTGGTTTTTATTCAACTCCATTTATTCTTCCGCTAGAATGCAATTATATGTTAGGATGCGTTTTCAAAAATGTTACGGGTTTTTGTGGTTTCATTTAGTAACTCTTTCGTCTGTCCGTTTTATATGACGTGGGGTCCCGACTGGACCTTCTGTTATATGATGGGTTTTTGTGGCTTTAGATCGCGTAGAAGAACCCCTTCCTCATCCCTTCTCCTTCGTTCTCCTCACTCAAGCCTAACTTTCGCATATTTCTTCCTCATGTACCCTAGCGAAGTCTAGTGGCCCTCGATTCATCTTCCTGCGCATCGCCAGAGCATCGCCTCCGTTCACCCCAACTTCAGTGAATCGGCCACTCAAGCTAGCCCTTCACTGCTTCAGATCGCGTAGAAGAACCCCTTCCTCATCTCTTCTCCTTCGTTCTCCTCACTCAAGCCTAACTTTTGCATATTTCTTCCTCCTGTACCCTAGCGAAGTCCAGTGGTCCGCGATTCCTGCTCGCCTGCTTGCGCTCCTCCTACTCAGTTGCTTGGTCTCTGTCACTGCTCCCCTGCTTCGTCGCTTAATCCCTGACCGGATTACTGGTAATTTAGTTTCAGATTTCTTCCTCCCACGCATGAGCTTCATCTTCTCGCTGCACTTCGTTCCAATTTTGATTCTCGCATTTCATTTTTCATTTGAATGTCCCGTTCTACCTTTGATTTGTAGGTTGACTGAGATTTTTTTTTGAAATTTCTGCATGCATATGTCGTTATAGATAGGGCTTGGTTTTGAAATTTCTATATGTTGATTTGGAAATACGGCCATCAATAAAAAAGGAATAACCAATTTGATCCACAAATTCCGACCACTGTTCCTTCAATAAGTACACCTGCAATATGATACATTCAAATCGACATTTTGCCTTGCTGTTTTGCAAGAATTACACATGCAATATGATACCATCTAAATGCTTAATTTTTCATTTTTCCTTACTATTTGGCCTTACCGTTTTGCATTACTGTTTTGCATTACTGTTTTGCAATGATAGTAATAACAAGTTCCTTCATTGCTTCTATTCCAGCTATTCCAATTTAGAAAGGAAAGACAGAAGTTATATGTAAAATGTCACACTCTTCTTCCAGGTAGACACCCCAATCTTGTTTCATATTATTGCAGCTCTTATGTATTGTTGCCATAAATAATTAGTAACTGATGAGCTATTTTGTATTTTTTTGGAAGTAATACATACAATGCTCATTGATGCAAGATATAGAGCTTCAACAAGCTGTTTATAAGGCCTAAAGTTTACAGTTGCATAGTAAGAACTCTGCCACATCTTATTTATTTGATGAATCTTTCATTTTCATCCAAATTCTATGGGTTTTATAAGATTTTCATAGCTTTTCTTGTAAGAGCGTGCTTTCACCAATATTTCTTCTTCTTCCCCGCCTTCTTCCCTCTATTTTGATGATGCTCTGTACCTTAATTCATCAATCTGATAATGTATTTACCTACAAAATTTCACCACAATGACATTGATGCATGTTTTACTATTTTTCATGGCATTGCTTCTGAAAATGATTCTATACTAATGAAGTATTAGAAGCTTCACCATTATATCATAGAAATTGCACTTTAATTTCAGTTAAAAATAATTTGCACTATCCTTTAACCACAGGACCCATATTTCTTTATGCACCTTTGTAATGCATGTATATGGTTAATCTTTGTTCAAAAATGTTTTGGTCATTATATATTATTTGTACTATGGGCCGATTTATTTAGTTGATTATTGTATTTTTTTGTTCACCTTTCCCCCTGTAATCTTTCTTTGTTTTAAATCATTGTTTTCTCATGTCAAGGTGTTTTTATTTTGCAGTTCATGAATCTGTGTTTGTGTGAGAGCTTTGCAATGTATTTTCATCTTTCGTGAACTTGCAAGACCAAATACATAGTTGGTGTCGAAGATCTATGATATTGACACAATCAGAGAGAAGCTACGCAGGAAAAATGATAGAATAAATTGACAAATAATTCTAATGTATTATACATAAACCCAGGTACGAATTTCAATTATACTTGTTGTTATTTTTGTTATTTTTAGGTTTGCTTTGAGGTATTAGTCAATTAGTGACTAAGCAGAGCATATTAGCCTTTTGTGTTGCATGCATATAGGGCTACTCCGTAGTATTGGCCGGTAGAGGGTCAAGAGGAGCAGATAGATTTTCTTTATATATTTTACAGGTACATGCATTATCTTTGTTTGTTTATATTTTTTTATGTAGGCGTGCTTTAAGTTATTAGTCAATTAGTAACTACGCAATGAACTATAGTATCCGTGATGAATGCTTCTATGGTTGCTCCGTAGTATTGGCTGGTAGAGAGCAAAGCAGAGCAAATAATTTTGTGTGTTCATTATGTTCATGTTTTTGTTTATTGGTCGGTAGAGAGTCAAGCGAAACATAGCACGGGCTTTGCTAACCCAACACAACCCACGAACGAGCATTGTTCGTACATACATCGACCATCTGACAAGCGCCACGACTAATCACCGCCCACGACAAATGTTGCCACCCAATACCAATGTCGTTGGTTTATATATTTATTATATAGCGTGCTTGGTTGCCGACCAGGTACTGTCGTGCTTGGCCTTAGGGGTAGAGCCCCGTGTTGGGCACTCCCGACGAATGTCGCCGCCCCCGAATAATGTCGCCGCCCCCGAATAATGTCGCCGCCCCCGAATAATGTCGCTGCCCCCGAACAATGTCGCTGCCCCCGAACATTATCCCCGCCCTCGAACAATGTCGCTGCCCCCGAACATTGTCCTCGCCCCTGAACATTGTCCTCGCCCCCGAACAATGTCACCGCTCACGAACAATGTCGGCACCCACGAACAATGTCGCCGCCCACGAACAATGTCGCCGCCCACGAACAATATCGCCGCCCACGACCAATGTCGCCACCCACGACCAATGTCGCCACCACGACCAATATTGCCGCCCACGACAAATAGTGTCGTCCACGTTAAATTGTGCCGCCCACGAATAATGTTGATCCTTCTACATGACTCGATTACGAGTCGAGCTCGAGCTCATCTAGTGTTGTCCATGAGCCCGCGAGCCGGCTCACTAGTTTTTTATTTATACATTTTAAAAAAAAGTAGTAAAAATAAAAAATAAAAAAAATAAGAAAATAAAGCTCATGAGCTAAAAAGCTCACGCGCAGCTCGAGCTCGATAAATTGGCATTGAGCTCGACCTCGACCTCGAGCTCGATTTTGGAAATTTTGTCAAGCTCGACTCGTTTGCACCCCTACTCCTGCTCTTCCGCTCCTCTTCAAAATTCGGATACTTCATTTTAATGCCCTAAACACCTTCCGTGACGCTGGCTGGGTACTGTCGCAATTGGCGTGGTACTATCGTGATTGGTCGGGTACTGCCACTGGCTGAGTACTGTCCAATAATTGAAAGACTCGGGACTCGATGAATTGCCAAAAGAAGGGGAAACAATACAAAATTGACACTCGAGATCTCTCTCGAAACGACGATCCACATCATAATCATCTCTAAGGTAATTGAGTCGTGTAGAAGGATCAACACGATCCGCTCACGTGCAGGGATATGAACGATGACAATCATCATGCTGATCATTTCTAGCATAGTGGGATCACATCAGTGGATCACTACGATCTCTAGAAGTGTTGTGATGCGATCTAGAATAATCATTGTAGTAATGTGAGGATGTCCCTGAAAGGGCTCTATGGGAGCGGATGTAAGTGGACAGGGGATCCCCAAATAGGGGAGAAGAATATTGGTGGTACCTAGCCATGAAGAAGCCTATAGACTACAACTGTGTATCAAAAGAGTGCTCGCAACCTCCCTCTGATACCGTTTGACGCATGACAAATCTATAGGCGGTAGATTAATGATGTCCTAACCCTACATGCAATGCAAATGAGCACGTGAAATGCAATGAACCAAAAGACCGTTTAATGAAGGGTTAGAGACTTGAAGTGTGACTACTAGAATACAATCCTAACGTGGCGTGCGAGAGAAAATTTAGTTACACATGAATTCTATATGAACGCACTTGCACGAACCGACAACAAAATCAAAATAGAGCAATAAAAGATTAAATTAGACGTATAAGATTACATCAAAAACAAAATAATTATTTAGCCAAGCGGGTTTAGGCTTTCCTCCGCGTGGAGGGTCAAAGCAAAGCGCACGACGAATAGTTCTTGCAAATCTAAAAATAATTTAGTGCAAAATCCTACGATGTTATTTATCCAAACAAGTATAAGATCACAACACAATATTTAAATGATGAAAGCAAGAATTCGTACAATAAGAAAGCTCATAAAAGTATGAGGGTAGCCCAAGGTGTGGAGATCCAGAGATGTGCAACGCAATAGGGACGATTTGGAGTGGAACCAGCGGCTAGACTGACGATACATCAACTGGATCTGTGGCTTTGGGGGTGGGATCTGGATTGTGGCGGCAAAAGGAGTCCTGGCGGGTTCCCATGGAGGTTCAACGTTGGCGGCAAGTTTGGAAGGAGTGAAACCTGGGTTGTGGAGGGGGGATAGCGGGGAGGCGGGCTATTAGGGAGGGGCGGGCTGTTAAGGAGGGGCAGAGGGGAAGGTTTTGTTGAAGGAGACTATTTAGGCTGGCTGCTGGATGATATTCAGTGGAGGAGGTTTTGAGGTTTTGATGAACTGCTGATGGGGGAAAGGGGATCACATGAGGATGCCTTTGGTGGATTGCTGATGTGGGAAGAGGTACCGACCTGAGGATGCCTTTGGTGGATTGCTGATGTGGGAAGAGGTACCGACCTGAGGAAATTATGGTGGAGGATTGGAGTGAGTTACAATAGGGGTTAACTCTGGAGCTTCCAGTGGAAGGAAAAGATGTGGAATTTCTGTAGAAAACTGAAGGAATTTATTGGGGATGCGGTATAGATTTTCTTGGAGGAAAACTGAAGGCTTTCAATGGAGGTAGGGGAGGGAGATTGGAGGGGCGGCTAGAGCTGTGGAGAGGGGAGGCTTTCCTTGGGGGGGGGGGGGGGAGGAAAGCACCAAGGAGTTTCCACCCAGGCTTTCATGGAGTCGGCACCTTGAAGGGATCATCGGTTTTCGGGATTCTTTTCTCCAAAATCTAAAATAGCTCTTGGCAGCCCTCATACGCTCTTGTTTATACATAAAGAAGACTAGGGCACCCCGATATCAACGGTTGTGATTGATCGGGGATGTGGAGGGCCTGATTACATGAAAATAAAAGGTTAAACAACAAAGTAATATATGAAATCCTAGGTAAACAATGAGCCAAGCGCATCCGTGGTGTCAAATCGTCGATCCAGAGTTGTTATATATGGCAGGTAGCCAATTGGCGAACGGGCTCAAAATTCGTCCTCCGCCACACGTCCGCGTCACAATTCCGCATCATCCAATGAGCACAATGTAAATAAATATACACAAACCAAAGAATCACTTAGTATGATTGGAGAAGCAAATCACGACTATCACAAAACCTCATAAATATGAAATATGAGCATAAAAGTGGATGTAGTTCCTGAGATGAGGCCAGGGCTAGGAAGCACGGGTACGAGTACTGGGTACCTTACGTATCCGGTACGGCGGTACGACAAAATTTTAAAAGCAAAGATACGGGTACGACGGGATACGTTGCATTAAATATAATAAATATGTATATATATTTCACAAATGTAATAAAAAATCCTCAAAACAATATTAGACAAAGCATAATTGCATAAATCATCAATTTTTATACCTTATGCATACTAAAGAACATGAGTTTGAAGAACTAACAACACATGTATATAATAAAAAAATAAAAAAATAAAATTTAAATCAATTTTTTTATAGTTTTAACGAAAAAAATACTTAAATTTGAAGCGTATTTTGTTATAAACAAACACCGTTAATTGCATTTATGGTTCATAAAATTTTCTTTTTTAAAAGTCGCACAAAATTCTTTTGTTTATTTTAGAAAATATACTCTATCACAATATGTAGAATGATCGGGCAAGTCCAAATGTATCTACTGATTAGAGTAACAGGTGTATCCGCCGAGTATCGCGAATGTACCGGTATCCGATACGTATTCGGTATGGCTACGTGACCCTCAAGGAAGTATCAGTGCTTTATAGAGCCAGGGGATAACCACCACGATTACGACCTCCACCATCATGCCAAACGGACCCATAGTGATTGGAGTAGCAAATCACAACTATCATTAAACCGTATAAATATGAAATATGTGCATACCTTTTCATCGCATACCTCTTCATCGCATCAGGGAGCCAATATCAACTTTTTTGCATTTAGGGCACTCATGAATTCCTCCCATGTATAGACGATCTTTTTACAAGCATCTCTTTTTACTTTCGCAGCATTGAACATGCTTTCGTGGATATTCGATAATAAGTCTCGACATGTTCAACCAAGTTCGCAGTAGGTACATCTATTTTAGATCCATTATCACGACGTATAATTTGCACCTGCAAAAGTAACCTTTATTTATTATGTGTGTTAAATGCTGTAATGTTAATAGATATATATACATGAGACTTGGTCCAAAGAGAGGACAAGTCATTATTTTCTCCAACTAACATGGTATCAGAGGTCGTTCGCATCCGCCGTCTGCGCTAGGGTTTTCTCGCATCCGCCGTCTGCGCTCGTTCGCCGCGCTCGTGCGTCGTCGCCGTCCTTGTTCGTCGCGCTTGTTCGATCGCTCGCCGCCTTCGCTCGTTCTCCGCCGCGCTCGTCCCTCCCGTGCCCTAGACAGAGGCGCATCGCGTGTTGATGCCGCCTGCCGTCGCTGCTGCTGTCTGATGCCGCCGCCTGCTTGATTCCTGTTGCTGCTTGCTGTCGATGCAGTCTTCCCTCTGCTCTGCTGCACTGAAGATGCCGATCTCCTCCTGCTGCTCTTAAAGATGCCGATCTCCTCTCCTCTGCTGTGCTGCTCTGTCGTGAGGCTGTCTTCGGGTACTGCTTGTTGATGTCTCCTGCTGTCTATTGAAGGTTCTTGTCCAAGACCATGGGAGACTCGGCTACAAGCATCACCCAGACACCTATTCCCTCAGGGGATTCTACCAATACTTTTCCTTCCAATACAAGGCTGGCTACCACTATCCTTACCTCCTCCAACTTTCAGTTGTGGAAAAAGGGGGTTACTATGTCTCTAGCAGGCATCCGACGTACTCACCACCTTACTAGACTTCCTACTCATGCTGTGGGAAGTGCCGAATACGACGATTGATACAGTGATAATTGTCGTATCTTTGCGCTCCTTCTGAGTTCCATGGAACCATCAGCTCAGCAAATGTGCAAGAATTGTGATAGCACTAAGGAGTCATGAGACACCCTGCATATGATGTTTTCTCAAGCTAACAACCTCTCTCGTCTTGGTGAACTATTTCCCAAGATGACTGAGCTACGACAAGGAGCACGTCCTATCACTAGCACGTCCTGTCACTGAGTACTTCGCCGAATGGAAGGTTCTTGCAGATGAAATCCTGGATCTTTGGGAGATCCCCACTACTCGTGAAGGACATCAGGCTCAACGTGAGCATCTGGTTCTCATCTGGCTTCTAAACGGTCTTGACCCAAACTTCTCAACAACAAGAACCGAAATGCTTGCGAATCCTTCTACGTTGTCGACTGCTAGTGTGTACCATCGTCTGACTAAAGCGGGCTCTGCCTCTTCTCCAGCTGCTCTACATGTTTCCTCCAGCGAGTCAATTGCGCTGGCCTCTCGGGGGGGGGAGGGGAAGGGGGACTAGCTGTGGCGGTCGGTCTGGTTCTGGGCGTGGTCGGGAGATTGATACGCGACATTGTACTCATTGCGGACGTCGAGGTCACACAAAGGATACGTGTTGGCTTATGCATGGAAAGCCAGACTGGGCGGCCAAAACCTCATCTGCTTCACTTCGCTCTGCTCTCGTTGCCGACTCGACACCGGCACCCCCGGGTCCCCGCACTGTCCAGATCTCTGAGGAGGAGTATCGTCGCCTCAGGCTCTTCCGATTTCTTCTCCACCTCATAGTGCTGTCGTGGTCCAGACAATTCCACCTCATAGTCTTGTTCAGTGGCTGGCAGATTCTGGAGCTTCTGACCACCTGACTAGTTCATCAGGTATCTTGCATTCTTATCACCCTCATTGTGGGTCGTCCATTACGGTTGCAGATGGATCCACTGTTCCTATTGTGGGCTTTGGAAGATGCAATGTGACACCGGATATGCCTCTATCCTTCCGCCCTGCAACCAATAGAGTATCTTCATCGTCCTCCTCCTTCCACCCTGCAACCCGTCTTCCTCCTTGTGCCATTGCGGAACATAGAGGAGAATATAAGATATGGAAGAACATCAAACTGATTATAGATCCAGCTTCAAGATCGAAGAACATATATAATAGCAGTTTACAGAGCTTTGAATAAACAGCGCGCTATGTTTTATTCTCATCAGCTCCTCGCGAGAAAAGCTCCCCTGGGCCAGATCTGGTGAGTTCATCTCCATCGATCTATCCCTCTTAGCAGATATCTGCTGCTAACTCTTCATTTCATTTTAATCCGCAATTTTCTTTGCATTGCTTAGGGCTTAGGATGGCGGCCACTTTGGGTAGCAAGATTAAGCGGCGAAGTTGAGAGATATTTGATATTCATCGGATTTGGTGCTAATTAACTTCATTCACGCATTGATAATCGATAGCTTAAGTACTTCATGTTACTTATCTCGATTCTACATCGCAGCTAGCGAAGACATCCTGAACCCGTCCATTCCGATGGCGTTGAGACTCTCAGGAATTCTCATGGGTGCGTGGCCTGTCAGCGATTATTTTAATCCATATAATCTCATTAGCCATAGATGTTAATCTGCTCCTTCCCTCTGGTTCACCATTTTTTTATAGGTGATGTTGTGAATGTTTTCAAACGGAAGGTTGATTTTCTATACGGTTAGCTCTCTGATTTATTTTCCCTTTTAATTTCTGTCCACATGTATATATCCCAGCTCTCTCCTTCATGTGATGGAATCTTATGAACCCGTGTTTTTAATTTGTATTTGCAGACGACACGAACAGATTCCTGGTATTTCCAGTTTTTTCATCGTCACCAGGCCCCTCTCATTTTCGGGGATTGCTTGGATTGATTGATTGCCGGAATCAAAACTCAGGCGGTCAAGGGCGGCAGAGCTCAGGCGAGGTACAATTTCCCACCCCACTCCCTCACTCTCCTATAGCTCTTGCCACGATCAATATACTTAAAAGAAAACAATTCTGTTATGCCGGGTTGCAGGTCTGTTATCAGAATGGAGGAGAAAGACTTCGCCGAATTAGACGCTAAGCAAAACACCGACCCATTATTTGACGCTGCAAGATTACAGAATTTGGTAACGATCTCAGAATTTCTCGATCGTTTTATAACTTAATAATTCCACGTAAAATATCTCAAAACCGTTTCAATTTCTATTATCTAGGAAAACCTTGATCGCAATATTGTGAAAACCCCGCAAATATATAGTCAATGTAAGTTAAAAACACAACGTATTTCACAGACAAATTTTTGGAACAGATATAACGAGCGATCACAACAATTTTTGAAGAGTGCTAGTTACCTCGTCAGAAAATCTGAGAAGCATTCTCCAATAAAATGGGTCAATATCATGATTATCACTAGGGGTGTTAACTAATCAAATCAAATATCACTTCAAACATATTCAAATTTGTGATAGAATTTAGAGATTCTTTGCTCACCATCTAAAGAAGCTACACAACAAACCACAATGACCAATTATTTTTGAATTACGAAATTGATGCCGAAGACTTAGAACCTGGTTGGTCACTTCGCTCCGGCGAGCACGGTAGCCGCTTCTAGAGCAAAATATGTGAGGATAATATTGGCACCGGCCCTTCTGAGGCACAACAGAGATTCCATCATAACCTTCTCTTCATCCACCATTTTAAGAATACCAGCAGCTTTTATCATTGAATATTCACCAGAAACCTTGGATAACGAAAAATGTAGAGATATTATAAGACTTACTGTGTGGAATGATAAAGCTTTTAATCATTTCTTTTTCTTAAGAGTCTTTTTTTTATTGGAATTGGAAAACATGTCTAAAAAATGATATATTAAGAGTCCTTAATTTAAATTAAAGATTTTGAATTTCAGATTTGGGGTTGGGATTAGTTTGATACTGCTGACTAGGTTAATAAATTACATACTATTGTTTAAAATAAACATAACATAGCAACAATACAGTTTTTAATTTGAGACTTTTGTGATTATCTTCTCTACAGGCATCACGATATGTATATCTAGTATTGATAAAATAAGAAAACAAAGAATTTTATGAAATAGACCAGAGCATCATGTTTCATACCAGTGTGGGAAGAGCGAATTTGAGCATAGTTTCGTTACACCAAGATTGTCAGTAGATTCTTGGTTGATGTTTTAGAAAGCACCACACCGCCCGCAAGGAAAGCACCGCACCACCCGCACGATCGGCGCACCGGATCGCACGCGCCATCCCCCGCTCCCACGGCCAGGTACAATTTCTAACCTCTCTAAATCTCACTCTTCTGTTTCTTTCCCAGACACGCACACATCAACATATATCTCCGCGATCAGAACTTATTGGAAAATATTTTTGTTGAGACCAGTTATTTAAGATCTGTGACGTCGAGCACAATCGCGTTAACATGCGCTTGGCTTAATTCTGTCATGTGTTGCTCAAAATAAAGAAAATATTTTAATTATCATTTCAAAATGAGTTTGCACTTTAATAATTAATTGGACTTAAATGCAGATTTGGGCGTGATCTCTGCCCCCTCCACTCTTCCCCACGGACCCTGCTTAGCTCCCAGTTCTGCTCTCTATCCCCGTCGCCTCCGCTGGAATCCCAGCCGGAGACTGTCCGGAACCCCGAGGTGGCCTCTGATATCCTGAACCCCGCCGATGTCTACCTTGAGCTCCGCCGATGCGAGGACTCCTTCGAAAAGCTCAGTGACGTGCAAAAGAAAACTCTCGTCAAAATCCTCCACTCCTTCACCAAAACCACCTAGGTTACAGGTCAGGCTTTCGCTGCATACACTCCCACCTCCTTTTACCGCCCAGTCGTCGAGAAATTTCGCTTCTTCCTCAACTGCTGCTCTCGTCACGTCTTCCGCCATTCTTCTTCCCTGAGTTCCTCCCCGGAAGCAAACCGCTTCATTTTACCCATATCCATCGACTACTGTCTGGAGAAATTCCTCAAGGATCTCTGCCACTACAAATCCCTCATGGAGTTTGTTGACATGCAGAAACCTATTGAGAATTATAATGCTGAAATTAATCTTGAGAAGAAGACAAGAACACATCATGAAGATAATCAAGACAAAGAAGAGGAAGACAAATCAAGCCATTAAAAGTCATATCTGTTTCTGAGATGTCTGCTCATCTTTCAATCTGAGATGTCTGTTCATTTGATTTTTCAGATTGAAAGATGAGCAGACATCACGGAAACAGGTATGACTTTTAATGGTTTGATTTGTCTTCCTCTTCTTTGTATTGATTATCTTCAAGAAGTCTTCTTGTCTTCTCCCCAAGATTAATTTCAACATTATTATTCACATCAGGTTCCTGCATGTCAGCAAACTCCATGAGGGATTTGTAGTGGCGGAGATCCTCGAGGAATTTCTCCAGACAATAATCGATGAATATGGGTAAAAAGAAGTGGTTTGCTTCCAGGGAGAAACCCTGGGAAAAGATTGCGAAAGACGTGAGGAGGGCAGCGGCTGAGGAAGAAGAAGCGAAATTTCCCGGCGATTGGGTGATAAAAGGAGGTGGGAGTGTATGCGGCGAAGGCCTGACCTAAAACCCAGGGGATTTTGGTGAAGGAGTGGAGGATTTTGACGAGAGTTTTCTTTTGCACGTCACTGAGCTTTTCGAAGGAGTCCTCGCATCGGCGGAGCTCAAGGTAGACATCGGCGGGGTTCAGGATATCAGAGGCCACTTCGGGGTTCCGGACTGTCTCCGGCTGGAATTCCAGCGGAGACGACGGGGATAGAGAGCAGAACTGGGAGCTAAGCAGGGTCCGTGGGGAAGAGTGGAGGGGGCAGAGACCACGCCCAAATCTGCATTTAAGTCCAATTAATTATTAAAGTGCAAACTCAATTTGAAATGATAATTAAAATATTTTCTTTATTTTGAGCAACACGTGACAAAATTAACCCAAGCGCATGTTAACGCGATTGTGCTCGACGTCACAGATCTTAAATAACTGATCTCAACAGAAATGTTTTCTAATAAGTTCTGATCGCGACGATATATGTTGATGTGTGCGTGTCTGGGAAAGAGAAAGAGACAGAAGAGTGAGATTTAGAGAGGTGAGAAATTGTACCTCGCCTGTGCTCAGCCCTTGGCGGCCTTAGTTTTGATTCCAGCGACCTTTGTCCAAAAGCCTCTTTTGAGATCATCCTCTGCATAGAAATAATCATCTTAATAATTTGGTATATATGTAATTATGTATATTGTATAGTGATATTACTATGAGAAATAAATTGTTTATATTTTTGAAATACACATACGAAGAAAAAACTTAAAATAAAGATGAATATATGAGTGAAATAGTGAATGATGTTAAAATGTAATTACATGAAAAGAATTGTGTGGATTTCATTTAAAACTACCAATATGAATTTGCTATATAACACTGGTAATTCTAAAATAATGATATTGTTGTGGCCAAGCTCGACGCCCTGGTCGAACTGGAGAAACTTGTATCGTCTTTGCTCTTGGAGTGGTCGAGGGCGCACACAGTTAATTAGAGAGAGAATTGAACACACGATGTTTTTTGACGTGGAAAAACCCCAAAAATGGGTAAAAAATCACGAGACCGGGTCTGTGCCGGTCGAACTCCACTATCTGTCTGCAGTTACATCGGGATCGGTGAATCAAGGGCGACATGTCGCTCTTTATTACACTTTGGAGGTGAGAGAGAGAGTATCTTTATCTTGCCATAGACAACAGGCTGCTTCGTGGGAGAATTCAAGTGTTGGGCAATGCCCACAATCAAGTGCTCGTTGTGACGATCTTCGTTTCCCTGCAATGCATTTGAGGACTTAGGCGATTTAGGGGCTCGTTTGAGGCTTGAAGATGACTTGAAAGTGGTTTGAAGGTGGATTCCGGCAGAACTTCGACCTGAGAAAGAAGATGAAGAGCAGCCAACAGATGAGAAATGAAGAGGCATGAGGCTCCTTTTATAGGCTCCATAAAGGGGAGGCACGCGGGCTGCGCCGCGTCCGTGTGCGTTCCCCCACTAAAGAGACCCTCCACTTAGCATGATCACTAGTGGGTGGTTACGCCCCCTAAGAGCGGACGACCGCGATCGGCGATGGGCGATCAGATGGAGGGAGAAGCCCCCATGGAGGCTTGAGGGGCGGCCGACCATCATCCTTGTAGGTGGCCGGCCCCGACAAGGGCGGAGGCCGCCGGGGGGCGCCGGCGGCGGACGGAGAAAGTCAGTCGGCCTCCCCTTTATGGGAGGCCTGCCTTGGCTAGGGCGGCGGGCCGCCAGAGGGCCGCCGATGAGGGGGAACCGACGGCCGCCAATCAGCCGCAGTTGGACGGCCAACTTGGTGCGGCCCGGCGAACAGCTGCCCGGCGCCGATCGCCGGGTCTATTGCCAGCGACGGGTGCCGGAAGGAGGCCCAATGCTGGCCGGCCGCAAGGATTGGCCGGCCGTCGTCGGGTCCTCCCACACGGTCCGTGGGAGGAGCCTGCTCTGCCGGTCGGGGCGGCCGGTCGGGGCACAGCACCGTGCGGCCGCAAAATTGCGATCGCGGGGTGTGACCCTTTGGCCGGAGGTTTGGGGGTCGGCCGGAGGACAGATAGGTGGGTCGGCACGGGCTACCGGCCCTTGGTTGGCTCGGGGAAGACGATCCCGCGGGGGATCGTGCCGATCGCGCGCGACGATCATGCGCGAGGTGGTTTCCTCATAATCCCCACCTTGTTAGTGGATCATGGGGAAAACGACTATCGACACTCCAATATTTTCTATAAATTGGGCTTGTCCCCATCAACTGCCCCCCAAAATCCTCGGTATTGGAAACCGTTTTTGTGAGAAGAGCAAGGATTTCCATCTACTCAACGAAGCAATTGTTCGGAGGTGGCAATGGTGACGGCAAGCGGCGACATGTCGGAGACGATGAGCGGAGGCTCTTTGCGAATCGGGGGCGAAAAGACGCCCAACCGGCGAACGGCGGTGATGAGATACAGGGGAGAAACCGCCACTCAGGATGAGCCGACGACGAAGGTCATCGGTAGGGAAACGCACACGGACGCGGCGCAGCCCGCGTGCCTCCCGGCCGCATACAGTGATCGGGTCGCGAGGCCGCACCCGAGGGAATCAGGGACGCGTGCGGCCGGGTCGCCCAAATCGCGCGCTTGCTGGTGCGTGCGGGTGCGCGCAATTGCTGGTGCGTGCGGGTGCGCACGCCCATTGCGCGCGGGCATTGATGCGCTCGCGCGCATCTTCGCGCGTGCTTGTTCTTTGCGTGTGTTTTTGCGTGTTGCGACGTGTGCTGCCCCCCGAGCATGCCATTACGTGCGTGCTCTTTCGCGCATTGCGTGTGTTGCTTTGTTTTGACTTCCCAGGTCGGGGTTGTCGCGGCAGGGTGCTCCAATTGGATGCCCGCTGACAAGTTATTTTTTAACTGGCCATTGGTTTTATTTTTCCAGGCTTCGAAGTGGCCGTCAAGGCATTTCCGATTGCGCTCGACTCTTACTGCAGAGCAGGTTAAGGTTTGGCAAAAAAAAGTTTGGGTTACCTGTCTACATTGAGGTGATGATACCAGTTCCTGAAGAGAGAGTTCAGATCCCGTCGAAGGGTTGACAGATGGTGTTCAAGGGGAATTTGAAGTTCGGTTTCCGCTTCCCTCCATGCGAGGAGGTTGTTGTTATCTTGAAATTTTGTGGCGTCCCGATATCTCAGTTCACACCAACAGGGATGACCAGGATCATGGGTTTGGTAGCCTTCTTCCGGGAGCACAACGCGAGTTTCACTTCCGAGATGTTCTGAGACTGGTGCGATCTCCACACTAATGAAGGTGGCCGAGTTGAAGTTCATAGCAACAAGAGCTGACTGGACATCGAGAGCCGCGCGGACCGGCGACATGGAAACACCTTGTTTAGTTATATTTGAAATACTTGGGGCTTTCCCGAGCGCACGCGGGGTGCAACGCGCAAGATGAGGCGCGAGGTACAATGTGTAAAGAGCGCGCGGGGCGCGATGCGCGATGTGCTCGCGAGGCGCGATAGGAGATAAACGGCATGGGATACAAGCGAGTCTGGAGGTGATGTTTCTTCATATGACTGTAGAGGCGTACTGTCGTGGCATAGCCGAACCTGATATTGGAGATCCCTCCAATGATGAGTGCGTTGGGCCTGATTTGGTGGAGTTGACTCCATTCTTTGTTGTCTCTTACTTTGAATGTACTCGTATTGTTTTGATGACGTTTTTGGGAGTGGACTTTGCATCCTCTTTTGTTGTAGCAGCTTTGGGAGTTTTGCCTTGGGCTAATTGTGATGCTGGTACTTTGAGCTTTTATAAGAGTTGCAGCATTGGTTCTGCTATCTTTATGTGGGCAACTTTCGGACACTCCTTGGAGGTTGACTGCTTGAAGGACGAGGCCCAGGGGGCTTCGCGACCTACTACTAAGGAGAAGGGCGAACGCTTCGAGCCAGGTAGTGAGAGGTCGGGTATGCCGTGTTGAGGGATGTCGTTTTGTATTCGGATGAGACCCGGGGTTACCAAGGGATGTCACGGGTTGTTTGGACGAGACCCGGGTGTATCGTGGGATGTCGCGGGTTGTTTGGACGAGACCCGATTGTACTGGGAGATGTCATTGAATGTTCGGATGAGACCCGGGCGTACCGGGGGATGTCGCTGAATGTTTGGACGAGACCCGGGCGTACCGGGTGATGGCGCTGAATGTTTGGACGAAATCCGGGTGTACATGGGGATGTCGCTGAATGTTTGGACGAGACCCGGGTGTACCGGGGGATGTCGCTGAATGTTTGGACGAGACCCGGGTGTACCGGGGGATGTCTTTGACAGCATGGATGAGACTCGGGCATACCTGGGGATATCGTTGATTGTTTGGACGAGACTCGGGTGTTCCGGGGGATGTCCTTGACAACGTGGACGAGACCGGGATAGCTCCGTGATCGATCACTTGGGCGAGGGGCATCTTTTTTGCCAGCCGGGGAGAGGCGGAGGGTGATATCCAGGGAATGTCGTTGAATGTTTGGACGAGACCCGAGTGTACCGGGGGATGTCACTAAATGTTTGAATCAGACCCGGGTGTACCGGGGGATGTCTTTGACGGCATGGACGAGACCCGGGTGTAACGGGGGATGTCGTTGATTGTTTGGATGAGACCCAGGTGTTCTGGGGGATGTCCTTGACAGCGTGGACGAGACCCGAGCGTGCAGGGGATGTCGTAGATTGTATGGACGAGACCCGGATAGCTCCATGCTTGATCATCTGGGCGAGGGGGATTTTTTTTGCCAGCAAGGGAGAGGCGGATAGTGTTATCCAGGGGATATCGCTGAGCGCTTGGTGGTGAAGAGCGAATCTTTGAACCGTGGCGCCCACGAGGGGAGCAGGCCCGAGCGGTGCTGCGACCTACCGTGCAGAGATGGGAGGACCTTCGATCCCTGACAGTGAGAGGTCGTCAAGGACGAGACTCGGTTAGCTCCGTGCTCGATCACCTTGGCGAGGGGCATCTTTTCTGCTGCCAGGGAGAGGCAGAGGGTGCTACTCAGGGGATGTCACTGATTATCTGGACGAGACCCGGGCGCACCGGGGGATGTCGCTGGTTATCTGGACGATACCCGGGGGTACCGTGGGATGTCGCAGGGCGTCGGTTTTGGATACACCGTGGAGGTAAGGGGTTGAACCTTGTCTGAAGGCGATCGGTGGCTTGCGAGGGATTGGATTACCCTCCGATGCTCATCTAGTAGCTTCTTACGGCCATCCCGGTCTGCTGGTCCCCTGGTTCTTCGTCGGCGCTCCTGGCTCGCTGCTGGCCTGTTGCAAGTAACATGCCTGGGCCACCTCATGGTTCCCTTTGGCGATTTCGACTCTGGCGGGAATGTGAAACTTCATGGAGAGATGTGGGATGGACGGGATTGCCCCAAATGTGATTTGGAGCGGGCGCCTGAAGATCGCGTTGTAAGGCGACTCCGTTTCTACAACTACGAACTGGACTTGATGTATGGCCTTCTTCGGGACCTCGCCCAGAGTTACCGGGAGGGTAATTGTTCCTTCGACCACAACTGGTCCTCTGTTCCATCGTAGATTTCAATGTGCGTGAGCTTGAATCCCGGAGGGACGGTGTGTGCTAGCACTTCTGCTGCTAGCGAGGATGCTCCTCTAACTGGGCGGCGGGCTAGTGATACCCCTCGGTGGAATTGGTCGTACTCTTCCATGAACAACTCCCTGAATGCTTCTCTTGTCATCCGCCTACCTTGTTCCTGCGGCTCGTGTAGGGGCGGGATGGATCTAGCTGGCCTGTCTTGACGAACCAGAGGCTCCGTACTTGCGTGCCGCAACGATTCAGTCTCCGCGTCCTCTCCTGCCCTCTGGTTGCGGGCGAGCGGTGGTGGTGTGTCCTCCGGTACGGGGACTCCTGCAGGGATTAGCGGGCCTGCCAAGCACTTGAGAAGGGCGAGCATTTCGGCCTGGATGTCCACTGCGGGCGCGCCTTCTTCCATGGGCGCGGCCTCCGGTGCTACGGCGGCTTCTCCTTGTACTGGTACATTGATGATGGAGTGAGATGGGGGGATGCCCTCTTGCTCCTTTTGGGTCGACCCCCTGGTTGTTCGCGTGTTCTTTCCTGTCATGACTTCCTTGTCCTTGACGATCTCCTGAACCTCCCGGTGATTGCTGGGAACTCCTTCCCATAGACGTCGCCAATTTGTTGCGGTCCGTTCGGGGCCTTTGGTAGATCGGGCTACTTGATCGCCATAGCTCGCGAGCGTTCGAACATGCAAATAGATAAGTGTCTACGGAGAGACTGAGTCCAAGAGCTGATGACGTGGAAAACCCGCAATAGGGGTGAAAAACCACGCGGTCAGAGCGATGTCGGCCTAACCTCCACTATGCTTTGAGTCTGTTTACAAAATGGCCTTGAGAGAGAGATCGAGGGCGACAGGTCGCGCCTCGTTGCAATTATGGGGGAGAGAGAATGGTCACCTCCGTGCATTCGAGCCCTGGCCCCCAGCTGTTGGCTTCGTCCGTATCCCTGCAGGCCTTCGAATCCGTGGTTGGTCTCCCGATAGCAATTCCCTCCGTGTTCCAAGTCCTCCAACGGTCCTCCATTGGCGGGTTCCGTCGTGCTCAAAGTCCTCTGGCGGTCTGGCGTTAGCAAGCTCCATTGTGCTCCAAGTCCTCCTGTGGTCTGTCGTTAGATGGTTCCACTGTGCTCCAAGTCCTCCTGTGGTCTGTCGTTAGATGGTTCCACTGTGCTCCAAGTCCTCATGTGGTCTACCGTTAGCAAGTTCCACGGTGCTCAAAGCCTTCCTGTGGTCTACCGTTAGCAGGTTCCACGGTACTCCAATCCCTAATGTGGTCTGCCATTAGCAGGTTCCACGGTGCTCATAGTACTCATGTGATCTGCCGTTAGCAGGTTCCACGGTGCTCTTGTGGTCTGGCGTTAGCAGGTTCCACGGTGCTCCAAGTCCTCCTGTGGTCTGCCGTTATCAGGTTCCATGGTGTTCCAAGTCCTCCTATGGTCTGCCGTTAGTAGGTTCCACGGTGCTCCAAGTCCTTCCGCGGACTGCCATTAGCAGGTTCCACGGTGCTCCAAGTCCTCATGCGGTCTGCCGTTAGCATGTTCCACGGTGCTCCAAGTCCTCCTGTGTTCTGCCGTTAGCAGGTGTCACGGTGCTCCAAGTCCTCCTGTGGTCTGCCGTTAGCAGGCGCCACGGTGCTCCAAGTCCTCCTGTGGTCTGCCGTTAGCAGGTTCCACAGGGCTCCAAGTCCTCATGTGGTCTGGCGTTAGCAGGTTCCACGGTGCTCCAAGTCCTCCTGTGGTCTGGCGTTAGCAGGTTCCACGGTGCTCCAAGTCCTCCTGTGGTCTGCCGTTAGCAGGTTCCACGGTGCTCCAAGTCCTCCTGTGGTCTGTCGTTAGCAGGTTCCACGGTGCTCCAAGTCCTCCTGTGGTCTGCAGTTATCAGGTTCCACGGTGCTCCAAGTCCTCCAATGGTCTCCCATTAGCAGGTTCCACAGTGCTACAAGTCCTCCTGTGGTCTGCCGTTAGCAGATTCCACGGTGCTCCAAGTCCTCACGTGGTTTGCCGCCGCAGCACCAAGTCCTCACGAGAGGCGCTCACGGGAGCGCGCTCAGAAGAGAGGCGCTCGCGGGAGCGCGCTCGGAAGACAGGTGCGCGGGGGAGCGCGCACGGAAGAGAGGCGCACGGGGGAGCGCGCACGGAAGAGAGGCGAGCGCGGGAGCGCGCACGGAAGAGAGGAGCGCGCAGGAGCGCGCACAGAAGAGAACCGCGCGCGGGAGCGCGCATGGAAGAGAGGCGGTGAGAGAGAGTCGTAGGAGAAGGAAAGAGAAGGAGAGAATCCGTAGGGGAATTCTCCCGGAGAGAGGGGGCCTCAAATGAATAGGGACAGCCCTATGGTCGTCCGCCCTAGGCGGCAAACGGCCACCCAAATTTGGGCGGCCGACCATGTGGTCACCCGCCTTTGATAGAGGCGAGCCACAACCCGGTTTTGAGATATTTTATGTGGAATTATTAAGTTATAAAATGATCGAGAATTTCTGAGTTCGTTACCAAATTCTGTAATTTTGCTGCGTCAAATAATGGGTCGGTGTTTCGCTTAGCGTCTAATTCGGCGAAGTCTTTCTCCTCCATTCTGATAACAGACCTGCAACCCGGCATAACAGAATTGTTTTCTTTTAAGTATATTGATCGTGGCAAGAGCTATAGGAGAGTGAGGGAGAGGGGTGGGAAATTGTACCTCGTCTGAGCTCTGCCGCCCTTGACCGCCTGAGTTTTGATTCCGGCGATCTTTGTCTTGAAAGCTGGGTTGAGATCATCCTGTGCAGGGTAATAATACTGATGAGTCGGATCAACTATCATATAAATTTCTTATTCTCTCTTATTTATAATAGTTTAATTAGTTAAGGCCAGTTCAATTTCAGAATGGTTCAATCAAATCGAACCATTATCCAGCTCAAGTCAAAACTCTATTTGATTTTAGAGTCCTCGGAGATCTTCGAGTTACTTTACAAACCAAATGGTTCCTGAACAATTCGGGAATTTATTCTATTAAGATTCAATTTTTTGAAAAAAAATCCTATTAGGAATATCACAAATTTGAATTTGTTTGAAGTGATATTTGATGGCAATTGATATACGCACACCTGATTTGACTCATCGCAGCCCTTAAAATATGTTTTAAAATTAAAATTAAAAAACCCTAACCTCCTTATAACCGCAGCCCCCTCCCCAATCCCTTGTGTCTCCTCCGTCCTAGGCTGCGCCGACGAGGCCGTACTCTGCACCGGCTGCAATGCTCGTATCTCCTCGACAAACAAACTCGTCGGAAAACACCGTCGCTTCTCACTCCAGTTCTGAAGATGTGTCCATGGTGCCGGAATTGAGTCAATTTCACTGTTATTATATGAATAATAGTAGCAAGAAACTCCGCACTTTGTTCTAGTTCTAGCTGGAATCAATGAGACCGAGTCCTCTGTTATGAGGTTCACAAAAAAGGCAATTTTTTGTTGATCGATATCAAAAATCCACGGAATCGATGCGAGTTTGTAGTTTTTTTTTGTTTTGAACTACAAATAGTAATATGATGTATAAATAGCGGTTTAGGGGCTGCGTATATCAAAGAGCTGCGAATATTCAAATCAGGCTTGCGTATATCAATCGCCTGTTTGATTTGGTTCGCCGATTTTCTGATACTTAGATTTTTCTAACGAGGTAACCAACAAAAAAATGTTGCAGTCGCTCGTTATTTTTGTTCCAAAAATGGGTCCATGAAATCAGTTGTGTTCTTAACATCGACTACTCATTTGTGGGGTTTTCACAGTATTACGATAAATGTTTTCCTCGAAAATAAAAATTGAATCGGATTTGAGATGTTTTCTTTGGAAGTATGAGTTATAAAATGATGAACGAATTCTGAGTTTGTTACCATATTTTGTAATCTTGCAACATTAAATAAGGGTGGGTCGGTGTTCTGCTTAGCGTCTAATTTGGCGCGGTCTTTGTCCACGATTCTGATCCCCGCCACAGACCTGCAACCACTCATAACAGAATTGTTTTCTTACAAGTATTGATCGTGGCAAGAGAAAGAGACAGGAGAGTGAGAGAGTGTGAGAGAGAGGTGAGAAATTGTACCTGGCCGGAGCTCTGCCCTTGGCCGCCTGAGTTTTTATTCCGGTGATCTTTGTCTTGAAAGCTCTGTTGAGATCATCCTGTGTACAGGGAAATTAATAGGCTAAGTACTGTAATACTGATGAATCAGATCAATCTAAACAACCAATCCCAGAAAATGAGAGGCCGGGATGACGATGAGGAAACTGGAAGTACCAGGAATCGGTTCACGTCATCTGCAACACAAATTAACAGTGCGGGTTCATAAGATGCGATGGACATGAAGGAGATAGAGCTCGGATATATACACGGAGACAGAAATTAGCAGGGGAAAATGTATCGGAGAACGAACCGTATAGAAAATCAACCTTCCGTTTGAAGACATTCACAACACCACCTATGAAAAAAATGGCGAATCGAGGGGAAGAAGCAGCTGATGAGTGAATTGTAAGACTACAGACCTAACAACGCGAAGCAATTAACATCTGAGATTATAAGGATTTGCAAAATAACAGCTGACAGATCAGGCGCCCATAAGAATTCCAGAGTCTTGAAGCCATTGGAATGGAAGGGTTCAGAATCTCTTCGCTGCAATGTGATTAAGAATCGAAATAACAGTAAGCTATCAATCACCATTAATGAATTAATGAAAGAACTGAGAAGATATATCGGAATAGAATTAGCACCAAATCCGAGAAATATCCAGTTTATCTAAACTTCGCCGCTTAATCTTGCCGCCCAATGTCGCTGCCATCCTGAGCAAATGCAAAGAAAATGTGGCTCAAAATGGATCGAGGAATTAGCAGGAGATACCTCTGGTTGGATTTATCGATTGATTGAAGCAAAAAAAAAATCAGAGGAACTCACCAGATCTGACCCAGGGGAGCCTTCCTCGCCAGGAGCTGATGAGAATAAAACATGGATTCTTCTTATTAAGCTCTATTAACTGCCAGTATGTTCTTCGAGCTTGATCTAATTGCTGCTTTTTATCTTATTCCGATCCGATTTCGTCCTCGATCAATGGCCGAAGGAGGAAGAAGCTGTCAGAGTCGCAGGGCGGGAGGAGGAAGAAGATTTTCTGCTTGTTATCCGAGTGAAAATGACCTCCGCATCTCCACGCCCTGCTCTTTATGTATTCAGTTAAAACTGTACCTGCAATAGGGAATTCCATCCCTGCCCATAGCCTTTTAGAAAAATGACTGCATATGCCACTCTTCTGTTTGCTGATCAGGCGACATGAACGGCTGTGATTGAAGGGCACTGCAGACTGGATATATTTTTGGGATTTTTTTATAAAAACTACATATAATACAGGAGAATAGTTTTAATTTTGATCTGCTATGAATGCTTGCTAGCCGTCCGATCAATTCCTTGATCTCCTTCCTGCCTTCTCAGATGTGGAGGTTGCAAACGGGACAACAAATGAGATGCATATCTGAAATATTCAAGGAATTAATTAGTTAAATGATATACTTCATAGTGTATAATCTTATATATTTTCATAATCCATTTCACGCTATCTGCTTTCAAGACCAGGAAAAATTAGTTATGTTGGAGCCATACAACGCGTTCAGCAAAAAATGTCAGAAGTAAAATCGCAATTTATAACTGAAGGAAGGTTTTGTTTGACTTCAAGTCTTCCGAAGTAAATTTGGTCTTCATTCTAAAAAAAAACGCTAAAATTAATCGGTGATATTAGCACCGCATTTTTAGCCATTCGCACTAATAGCTAATCGCAAGCATCTTTTTTAGGATTGTCTATCTGTAAGTTTAATGCACATCATCTTGGAAACTAATTGTAAGTAAGTAGTGCCATTCTCATAGCCTCAAACAAACACTAATATTCCCTCAAAAATATATTCTGGTGCGTTTACGGCTCCCATGTTCGCATACATATGATGAACAAATTAATCAACAAAAGGAGCTTCTAGTCAGATTTCTCCTGCGACAAGAACGACATTACATTAATTTTAACTGAAAATGGATACCCACAAACAAAAAAAATGTCAGCATGTTTAGCAACTTAGGCTCCATTTGGCGGGGCGCTTTTGCTCCGATGAGTTTAGACAAAAACACCAAAATCATAGAATGCATGTTTAGCATGACAGCGGTTATGATGGCTATGAAAAAAAGAAAACAAGTTTTGAACATAAAAGTGAATGAAGTTCTTTAGGTGAGGTCGGGCGTTCACGAACAACGGTTCATAGCCACCGCATTCATTACCGCTACCTCCATGCCAAACGGAGACTTAAACAAGGACGGAAAAAAGTGTGCATATATGCACTACTTCCGCCAATCAAATAATGGTAAATACAAGTATTAAAGCATTTTAGGAGAGAAAAAATGATATAGCAATCAACTTTTGGCATTTTTATCAATTGCTACATGTCAATTTCATGTCATAATGCTTTCCCAATTCATTGATGACACTGAGAAATAATGTGGATAGAGCACATCGAAAATTGAAAACGAAACTGTTTTTTTAATCTTTTCAATAAGAAGACATTCACATTTCAAAATCATGCAATTCAGTGCCTTATAAACATAAGATAACAAGTTCATGATGCAATTACAAGTATTTAAGCCTTCTACTGCACAGATAAATACACCGTCTAATCAAGGGAAGATATCAGTGCAAAGCTTTTCTTTAAAAAAAATAGAATACTGAAGAATTCTCGTCAAAACACAGGGGTATATAGCATTTCACTAAACACACATGTTTATACTGTACTGGAATCCTTCAAAAACAACAGAATTGTTTCAGCTGATTAATAACTAAGAAAAAGAGACATTATAAAAACCAGTAATCCTACCATGGAATCTCATAGCTAAAGGAGAAAATAAAACTCAGGAATACAACATATTAGGAATCCAACTCAATCTTGCTCATAATGTTTGGACAAACCTAATAAATCCCGTAGCCAAAAACACATCAAAACCGAAAACATCTAAAACCGGAACGAAAGGCGGCATCAAATACAGAAAAAAGCAACAACGAATGACAGTACTTGTTAGCATCATTTTTAAATGCTAAATATAATAGAGGAGAATGGTTTTCTGATCTTCGTTGGATGCATGCTAGGCGTCCGATCAATTCCTGTTAAAATTTGATAGTTGCGGAAAAGCGGGAAACCAGGCGAAAGAACACTCAACCGACTTGAGTCAAGTAAGCCAAGAGCAAGAAAAGTAACAAGCAGGTCATGAAAAACAATCAATCTTCTTTACAGTAAGATCTATATGTGGCGAGACATGACTTCGTCAAGTAAAAACAGGGAAGCAGAAAAAACAATAAGCAAGAAGCCGGGCAGACAGAAGCCGAGACCGCCGCCCTTGCCAAACTGAACAGCGAAGTTCGTCGAGACCGCGAGGTCGCGCGGACTACCCGTTATTCAAGCTGAAGAAGAGCTGTCCGCAAACTGCAAACCGCCTGACCGCTAAGGTCGCCTAGCCGCCAGTTAGACCGCGAACAGTGCTGCCGAACAGAGGAACAGACCGTCCACTGGCGTACAGCTTATTGAACTGGGAAAGTGCTGAAGAAGAGAAGAAGGCTAATCGCAAACCGCGACCTGCAGCTTAACCGCTGGATGAAATCGGGAGCTCCACTGATCCCTGACCGCAGTCAGAACCAAACACTTGGTTTCTCAGTGCTAGCCGCACAACCTGCAAGAGAAACCGGTTAGACTTCTCAACACGCGCGGACAGACAAACTGAGACCGCAGCACTAGCTCCCGCTCACTTACTGTTCACTCAGTTAAGATATGATGTGACGGGGGGTCCTATTATAGGCACGGAGATGAGTGTGGTCATCGCCCCATTAATAGAAACACCACCCGTGCTCGCGGCGAGCACATAGTGTATCCGCACAAACCTGCGGATACAAACCGCAGTCCGCATCCCAGCGGACACCGCGCCAGCCCGCAACAACAAGGTCCACGACCAAAGGTGCAGACAGCCCGGTCAACCAGCGGACATTTGCGGACTCCGCGATCAAACAGAACTTGTCAAAGACTGTGACCAAGTCCCCAGCTCCAAACGTGCGGATACAAACCGCAGTCCGCTGCGACAAGCCAGAAGACTCCGACAAACAATACCTCCTGTATTCCCTTTGCGTCATCTCCCGTAATGATGGCGTCCCTTTGAGCACCTCGGGACGTCTTAGCCATTTCGCAATCCACATCCCTATGTTCACCTCGGAATTTCGCCCCTTTGAGCACCTCGGGACGTCTTATCCATTACATAATCCGCATCCCTATGTTCACCTCGGGATGGCGCCCCTTTGAGCACCTCGAGACGTCTTAGTCATTTCATAATCCGCGTCCCCATGTTCACCTCGAGATGGCGCCTCTTTAAGCACCTCGGGACGTCTTACCAATACACAATACACCAACGTGCTATGAAGCACCCAAAGACCTCCTTATAAAACATACAAGGATATAAACGTTTCCTATAATTATCAATAAGACGTCACACCTCAAGTGGTGTGTTGTTGTAACACCTCGCAACAGTACGAGCAAAACATAGGAATACTTTTCTAACGATCCTTCAGGACACCCTATATCAAACCACATGGTGAGATCACATCCTTACATATGCCCTTGTAATCCAACATGCTATGACTATTATTTTAAATCATTCCCCCAAGGTTTCAGCTCATTCAGACATCATGATAACATATACAAACGACCTCCAATCAACCTGTTTAGGTTCACTACATGATTTGCCCCAATATTTAAATCAACCACTTCCAATATCATATTAGAATCATAATAAAAATCTTTATATATAATGTAAATTAGAACACTATTCAAATCACTACTTTGCCTAAAGTATCATGCACATACTTATTCACTTAGAGTGTCATCAAACAAGGGATTAATTAAGTGGTCATATCAAACCCAAATCCTCTGAAATTCTACCACATGTCATGGTTAACATCTTTAGCATTTCAACAAAATTTCGGCTGATAACATAAAACCTATTTATGGCAGAATAATTTATAACATAATATTGACAAACTCATAGCAGATATATATCCGAAAACTATGAAACCTTACAAGGGTGTCCACATTGTCTTCAAGCATTTATCTACCAATTTTTAAAAGCTTCCGATAAATATTTTAGAGAAATTCATGAAACATCAAAATCTATACGTGTATGCCGTTGTTTGTTAAAATAGAAACTAAAAGAGCTACAGTGCACCAAAAAGAATGTTTCACCCCAATCTGTAAAGGATTCTCTAAGCATTACAATTTTCATGTTTGAGATTGAGGTCTAGATCTAAGTGCATCATACCTAAAACGTGACTCGAAGTTTGCCGCACACACTAGACAGATTCTGTCTACCAATATTTAATATAATCTACACGGATATAAAAGTTGATCGGAAAACATCCGATCATATTCTTCCACCAGCCTGGGGCTGTGACTTGCCCGACCTGGAGCCTAATAAAACTCTCACATCAGCCACCCTATTTCCCCGTCCGACCAACCAACACCACCGCCCCTTCCTCGTACATAAGGTGCATCGCCGGACGGTGAGTCGGTGGCCAGAGATGGCCGGAACAACAAATATGAACATATATTTCAGTCATCTCTCCATGGCTTGCTCTCAAATCAAACTCAATTGAGTTCGATGTCTCGCCTAATTTTGATCTAAGAAACTAGCATCAAGGGAGAGGGGAGGAAACTCACCGAGTGTCCATGCATGCTACCCAATAGCCGCATATGCGGCGTTTGGGCGTTGCTCCAGTCCATGGTCGGACATTGCCTATCCGACCTCGTTTGACACTCTCCAAAGGAGTCGACCATGGATCCACTACCTGAAGTATTGAAGCTCCTGTAGAAAATAAAAGAGTCAACACCTCCAAATCTTGAAAGCTCCAATAATCAGCCCACAATAACTCCTCCAAATTTTCATCTCCAATGCTATCATCCGAGTTGCTTCGAGAATAAATCAAGGACTGAGGAAGATCTTGAAGTGGGCTGCTTGGAGAAGAGGTCAGACTGGTTTGTAGGAAGAGATATATAGAGGTCGGGTATGGTGTCGTCGGGTTGGACTTGGAGAGGAGCTGATCTATTTTGAGAGAGGAGGTCGGAGGTAGCAAAGAAGGAAGGGAGGGCTCGGGTTCTTGCTCACCGACCACTATGACGGAGTTGCTCGGATCTGGAAGGGGCGACAGGCTTGATAGGCGGACAGAGCTGGGGTTCGGCCATGGAAAGAGAGGGACGAGCTGGAAGTGATCGGCCATGGTGTTCGGAGAAGTGGTTGGCCGGTGCAAGAGAGATCTTGTCGGAGAAAAAGATTTTCGACCATAGAAGAGGTGGGAGGTTGCCGTGAGAAATCTTGCCGGAGGAAGAGTAGTCGGAGCTGAGAGGAGTTGTGTCGGCGTCGTGCGATGCTCACAAGAGCTAGCTTGCCGGCGGAGCTTGTCGGGGAAGCATTTGCCCGAGAGGGGTCGAGAGGCGCCGGAGGAGTGGTGATCGGAGCTTGCACAGAGGGATTGGGAAGGAGTTCGCGCCGTCAAGGATAGCAGGGGAAGATGTAAGAAGTCGGGTTCTCTACTTTGACCTAATGTTAAGTTTATATAGATTTCACGAGTGACAGGCACGGGTCTCCGGCTTCATGGTCACGTGCCACAGTATCCGGCCGGCGACGGCGGGCTTCTCCTACCCCCGACAGAAAATTGTACGCCCCGTCTAAAAATTTGCTCTTCGCCGAAAAATGAAGTCTCGGGTGAACAACATAATTTGCATTGGTGTTTTTTTGAGAGTGTCGGGGGCGCGTTGTTAGGGATGAGAATCACGAATGAAGACCTCATGAGGTATGAATTGAGGGAGTCGTGTTTCTTCTATAATCAATTCTCATGAGAATTGAAATGAATTCCAATTCTAAAGTAATTTTATGGTCGCCGAACAGTCACAATTGAAATTAATAATTGAATGTTAATTTCAAAGCCTCAATTCCATCGAAACGAACGATGACTGGTTTTTTATGTACGTGCAAACCAAAACTTCTATTGATGAAATTGGAATCATTTTTATGTGTGATATACATTGCAGTGTGATTATAAAAATCAGATGCTAAACATTGGTTTCCTATGTACGTGCTAACGAACACATCTATTCCTAAAAATGGTCATGCGTGTTTCTTTATATTGTTGTATGGATAAAAAGAACAATGGAAACATAATAAAATGTATCAACTTTACCCTCACATCAATCCTTGTTGTGCTTGTCTAGAATATGAATTGGAAACTCCAAATACCTGGCACATGTTGCAGTCATACCTACATCTTTTATATTTAGTAATTGCGGAATTAACATGTAAATATCATATAAATAAATAAAGAGCATTTGTAAATTAAAATTAAATGAGATGAGAACAGTTGAATAAAATGCAGGTGTGCCATAATATGCAGATGCATCAGAGGCAAAATTAGTAAATTAGCTTTTATCATCGTGCGGTTCTGCTACCAATCCTTACAGCCCAGAAATAACAATTGAACTGATATCTGCTAAACCCTAAAACAGAGTCTCCTCCTTAAAATCTATTTATGAAGAAATCAAAGGTCGATGAACTCCAATGTTGCTCCTATGTAGTTTAAAATGTTAGATTATCTAATTTGATTCGACACGTCGGAGTCCGGTAGGGTGATAGTATAACGGGGTGACTCGACGAACCCATTTGTGACGAGCGGTTCGAGCTTGATCGCGGTTTATCGTCACGATCCTCTAGATGGGAGGATGGACGATCACGATCTATCAAGGGTTTCTTGAGGCCCTGGTTTTGAGTATATAAGGGTTTGCTAAACCATCTCAAAGCAACAATCCGGTTCATCTCTCCCCAAAAAATCAGAAGCTGCAACCCGTCGTGAAGGAGGAAAATCGCAGGCGATCTAGGTCTTCTCGCCGGAGCTTCCCTCGCCGCCCTTTTGTCTCCGGCAAGGCAAGATCTGAGCTTGCCGTGCTCATCTCCAGGCTCCTCTTCTTGCTCGGCCGTCGCCGACCTCCTCCCCGTCCAGGCGGCTCCTCCCGATTCAAGCCCAGGCGGTGCTCCACCGGATCAAGCCCAGGCGGCGCTTCCCCGCACTCCAGACGGCGCTTCCCCGCACTCCAGGCGGCGCTTCCCCGCACTCCAGGCGGCGCTTCCCCGCACTCAAGGCAGCACCTCCTCACCTGCATCGGGTTTCAGATTCCTGCTCTCATTTGGCTCCATGGCCGGAGGTATAACTTCCTCTAACTCCTCTATGCGTGATCCTCTTGCGTTTCCGCTGCGCTCTAGGCGTGCCCTAGAATTCTAGAACTATCATTTGGTATCAGAGGGACGTATAGAGGTCCAAAATACGGTTTTAAAGCAATTTTGTGTGAAGATTTCTTCCCAAAAAATTTTCAATTTGATGTTTTTTTCAATCAAAAATTCTGTGGCGATTTCTTCCAAAATGCGCGTAGTTTTCCAGTTGGATGCTCGTTTTTTGCGTTTGGCGCGTTCAAGGATCGTCGTGGTTGTCTATTGCCGGTTGTTCTGTGATGGTGTAATATTTTTTCAAGGCCTTGTAATTATTTAATTATTTATCTGGAATGTATTGTAACGGCAATGGACAACCCCGCTCTCCTGTCCCGAATCCGATTTTCATGACCACCTTATGGAGGAGATCAAGCGCTTCAAATTCAGTGATCTTTGGGGCTCTCCGACGCGGTGGTAAAGGAACATTTCAAAACGTCCAAGTCTTGGCGATGGTGGACGATCCAGAGTTCTTATGAAGCTTTTCAGTTGAAGGCGTTTAATGGAAATCGGATTCGGGTCTTTTGCTTGTGTGAGCTCCAACATTTCTTTCTGTTTAGTTGCATAAAATTAGAATACTGGTTTATCGCGAGTATCAGGAGTAGCCAAAGCATCCTGATAAGAGCGGTAATAGTGACTGTTCGGGAAACACATCGTGGGGTGTGTTCTAATAGTCACAAATATCTAATTTTTGCTCGTTGCAATTAAATTTTTAAGGTTGCTAAAAATTGCTCGGCCCCAAAGGGAAGTAGTTGATAACAACAAAATTTTTTTTAATTGGTATATAGTAGTAAGAGTGTATCCCGATTAATGGGCATCCATGCCCACAGATACGAGTTCCCATTGATTATGATACACGGTCTTACTAGCTATATAAATCAAGAAAAAACTTTATAAAAATCTTATGCGGTAGCGGTCTTTGCCCACAGGGAGACTGGATTTTTATTATTAACAATTAATATGAGTTAATTGTTAAACAAAGTTTTTGTGCCGCTTCGTATATTTTCATAAATGGCGTTGCTTTAAATGAATTGTAAGCGTGTATTTTTTTCTATTTTTCTGCAGTTTTTAATACGGTAATCGACCCAACTCAGTTCATCCCCACTTCTCGGGGGATAATTATAAAATATGGAAAGATAAGGTGCTTCTAGCCTTAGGGTGTATGGACCTTGATTTGGCACTCCGCGTGGATGAGCCTGCGCTCCCCACGGCGGAGAGCACACCAGCTGACAGTACCTTATACGAGCGATGGGAGAGATCCAATCGTCTCAGTATAATGGTGATCAAGACCCACGTCAGTCAGAGCATTAGGGGATCTATCCTTGAGTGCAAAACTGCTAAAGAACTGATGGGGGCCATTGACGAACAGTTCGTCAGCTCAGATAAAGCTCAGGCCAGCACCCTGATGGCAAAGCTCTGTTCCATGAAGCTCAAAGGGACAGAAAGCGTACGAGGACATATAATGGAGATGAGAGACATAGCTGCTCAGCTAAAGACATTGGACGTTGATTTTTCGGAGTCTTTTCTGGTCCACTTTATCTTGACTTCCCTGCCTGCCGACTATACTGCCTTCAAAGTGTCTTATATGACACATAAGGAAAAATGGTCAGTGAACGAGCTATTGAATATGTGCGTTCAAGAGCAAGGCAGACTGAAGCAAGAGAAGCTGGAATCGGTGAACTTTGTGCACCATAAGAAAGGGCAATCCAGCAAGATAAAGAGTGACCCAAAAGGCAAGGGCAAGGGGATAGCTGTTCCCATAAAGAAACCGGAGAACATGAAGCTATCAACTTGTTTCTTCTGCAAAAAAAGAGTGGTCACATGAAGAAGGATTGCAACAAGTACAAAACTTGGCTCGCGAAAAGGGAAGGTATGACGTCATTAGTGTGTTATGAATCAAATTTCGTTAATTCTCATGATTTTCATAACACATGGTGGATTGATTCAGGCTCTACAATCCATGTTTCTACTGTTATGCAGGGGTTTCAAAGACTAAGGAAACCTAGCAATGGAGAACTATGCGTCTATTCAGGAAATAAGATGTCGTCTTCTGTTGAAGGTGTGGGGACTTACAGGCTCGTCCTTCAGACCGGATACATTTTGGAGTTAGAGAAGACCTTCTTCATTCCTAGTTTTTCCAAAAATTTATTATCCGTATCAAGACTAACGCCTAAGGGCTTTAATTTTCAGTTTAAAGAATTTTCAATTCTGATTGTTAAAGATTCAGTCCCTGTTGGCTCTGGTAGATTGATTGATGGATTATATAGTCTTGATTTAGATTTAAATTATATGCAATCATTCACTACAGTGATTGATAACAGTAGTAGCCTAAGTGTGAAGAACATCAGCTCATCTAGCTTATGGCATAGGAGATTAGGTCATATCTCCATAGAGCGCCTTAAAAGGTTAGTGAACGAAGGTGTCATTCAGGCACTAGACTTCACTGACTTTGGGACTTGCATACAATGCATGAAGGGAAAGCATACAAGCAAGTCCAGCAAAGGAGCTAGAAGAAGTGATGCCAAATTAACGATAATTCACACTGATATCTGTGGACCGTTTAACACCCTCTGCCTGAATGGTCAAAAGTATTTTATTACATTTATCGATGATTTTAAAAGATACATGTATCTTTACCTCCTGAATGACAAGTCTGAAGCACTCGATGCTTTCAAAGTCTATAAGGCAGAGGTAGAGAAACAATCTGGTTTGAGTATCAAAATTGTAAGATCTGACAGAGGCGGTGAATATTATGGTAGGTTCATAGATGGAACTCAAAAACCTGGTCCATTTGCTAAATTCCTTCAGGAGCATGGAATTATAGCTCAATATACGACTCCTGGCACTCCACAACAAAATGGCGTAGCTGAAAGGAGGAATCGTACCCTAATGGACATGGTGAGGAGCATGACTAGTGTCTCATCTCTCCCTCCTAACATGTGGAGTGAAGCCTTGAAAACGGCCGTGTACATCTTGAACCGGGTTCCATCCAAATCGGTTCCTAAAACACCGTTTGAGTTATGGAATGGATGGAAGCCCAGTTTAAAACATGTGCACATATGGGGCTGTCCAGTAGAGGTTAGGGTGTACAACCCACATGAAAGGAAATTAGACCCGAGGACAGTCAGTGGTTTTTTCATTGGCTATGCAGAAAAATCCAAGAGTTATAGATTTTATTGTCCCTCTCACACGCTGAGAATAGTTGAAGCAAGGAATGCCAAATTTCTTGAAGAACTCTATCCTGGTGAGAATAGTTCTCATAAGGTTGCGATAGAAGAGTTGCAGGAGACTGCACACTCTGGTAGTGGTATTGAACCTGGTGGGCTCATACCTGTTATGGTTCAACACCTACCTATTCAGATCCCAACTTATAAAGGCGTGATCGATGATCCCCCTATCCAGTTCTCTCATGAAGAAGTGGTTAGTGAGGAAGTCATCCAGGAACCACTACCAGTGGTTGAGACTGCGCCACAACCACCTGACCAACCAGATTTAAGGAGATCTTCAAGAGCCAAAAGGTCGGCTATTCCATCGGATTACGTAGTGTACTTACAAGAGACCGACGATCTGTTTGGACTCAATCAAGACCCCCTCACCTTTTCAGAGGCCATGGGCCGTACAGATTCTGATAAATGGTATGAAGCTATGAAGGAAGAAATTAACTCAATGGCAATAAATCAAGTATGGGATCTAGTAGAGTTACCAGAAGGCTTCCGTGCGGTAGGTTGCAAATGGGTCTATAAGACCAAAGCTGACGCCTCTGGTAACATCGAACGATATAAAGCGAGACTTGTAGCAAAAGGTTTCCTTCAAAGGGAGGGTATTGATTATCACGACACCTTCTCTCCAGTTTCAAAGAAGGATTCATTAAGGATAATCATGGCCCTCGTAGCTCATTTCAATCTGGAGCTACATCAGATGGATGTCAAAACGGCATTCTTAAATGGGGAACTTGAGGAGGAAGTATACATGATCCAACCTGAAGGATTCATTTCAGAGAAAGGCAATAATCTTGTATGCAAATTATTAAGATCTCTATATGGGCTAAAACAATCCGCACGACGATGGTATATAAAATTTCACAATGTAATTATCTCATTCGGATTTGAGGAAAATGTTGTGGATGATTGCATATACATCAAGGTCTGTGGGAGCAAGTTTACGTTATTAGTCCTATACGTTGACGACATTTTGCTAGCAAGTAATGATTTGGGAATGATATGGGAGACTAAACAGTTCATCTCTAAGAATTTTGATATGAAAGATTTAGGGGAGGCTTCCTATGTTATAGGAATTGAGATACATAGAGATAGATCTAGAAAGATCTTGGGGTTATCTCAGAAAGCCTATATCAACAAAATTCTAGAGAGATTCAATATGAAAAACTGTTCCAGTTCAATAGCTCATATTGTAAAGGGCGACAAATTCAGTTTGTCACAATTTCCCAAAAATTCTCTGAAATTGGAATCCATGAAGAATATTCCATATGCATCTGCGGTTGGCAGTTTGGTCTACTTAGATGTTTGCACTAGACCAGACATTGCATTCGTTATAGGGATGTTGGGGAGATACCAAAGTAACCCTGGAATGGAGCACTGGACAGCTGTCAAAAAAGTATTACGATATCTCCAGGGGACGAAAGATTACATGCTTACATATAAAGAATCCGACAATCTGGACCTAGTCGGATACACAGATGCAGACTTTGCAGGCTGCCAAGACTCGAGGAAATCTACATCAGGCTACATCTTCATGTTGGCTGGTGGTGCAGTGGCGTGGAAGAGTGTCAAACAGACCCTCATCGCATCCTCGACTATGGAGGCAGAGTTTATTGCATGCTATGAAGCAACGAAACAGGCATTGTGGTTGAGGAATTTCTCTTCAGAGCTTAGGATGATGGATACAGTTCCTAGGCCCATGAAGCTTCTTTGTGATAATGCTGCAGCAGTGTTCTTTGCCAAGAACAATAAAAGTGGGAGCCGCATCAAACACATTGATATAAAGTTTTTGGTGGTTAGAGAGAGCGTGCAGGAGGGTAAAATCGTCATCGAGCATATAGGCACACTGCTTATGATAGTAGATCCCATGACTAAAGGGCTCCCACCTAAGTTATACAAAAGTCATGTAGAAAAAATGGGACTTGTGGACTCGTTTGATGTTTGAAGTTGTCATGACATTTTATGTTGTTCTCCTGTTTTTGATTGATTAATGCAATATTTCCAGTTTATCATCTCTTATGCGCATATAAAAGTATTATTAGAAATTTAATATTGCATTAAAGAGTGGGAGTTTCCACTCATGAAGAATTATTGCCGTGTAAAGCACTTGGTAGGATTTAACGACTACATTGTGATTGCGGAAGGGAAGTACCTGCTACTTAAGGTACAACCGCTGCAGTCCATGTGGTGGTGACGCCCTATGCAAGTATAAAGACGTCACATAAAGTTTAGGCCAAGAGTCACTGTTATTTTTAATTATTATGTATGGTCATACAAAAAGGGTTTTATGTTCACTATCACCCTATGAGTCTAGTGTTACTTTACTCTTATAAAGCAAAATTATTATTTTCTAAATAATAGGTAGGATTTCCTCCGTGTTGAATCAAGTGGGAGAATGTTAGATTATCTAATTTGATTCGACACGTCGGAGTCCGGTAGGGTGATAGTATAACGGGGTGACTCGACGAACCCATTTGTGACGAGCGGTTCGAGCTTGATCGCGGTTTATCGTCACGATCCTCTAGATGGGAGGATGGACGATCACGATCTATCAAGGGTTTCTTGAGGCCCTGATTTTGGGTATATAAGGGTTTGCTAAACCATCTCAAAGCAACAATCCGGTTCATCTCTCCCCAAAAAATCAGAAGCCGCAACCCGTCGTGAAGGAGGAAAATCGCGGGCGATCTAGGTCTTCTCGCCAGAGCTTCCAGCGCCGCCCTTTTGTCTCCGGCAAGGCAAGATCTGAGCTTGCCGTGCTCATCTCCAGGCTCCTCTTCGTGCTCGGCCGTCGCCGACCTCCTCCCCGTCCAGGCGGCTCCTCCCGATTCAAGCCCAGGCGGTGCTCCACCGGATCAAGCCCAGGCGGCGCTTCCCCGCACTCCAGGCGGCGCTTCCCCGCACTCCAGGCGGCGCTTCCCCGCACTCAAGGCAGCACCTCCTCACCTGCATCGGGTTTCAGATTCCTGCTCTCATTTGGCTCCATGGCCGGAGGTATAACTTCCTCTAACTCCTCTATGCGTGATCCTCTTGCATTTCCGCTGCGCTCTAGGCGTGCCCTAGAATTCTAGAACTATCATAAAAATCAGCATTTGTGTTGATTCATGAGTTTGATGGAGAGGAGGTGAATAACCTGATAGGTTTGTGGATTCAGGCGGTAGAATTTCCCATTTTGTTTCCTGTTCAGTACGAATTACTTATTCATCTTAAATTATCTTGATGAATTAAATTCATCAGAAATATCTGTAAAAATATGTAAAAACCAACAGGATGTTCGCATTCATGTCTGTGAGGGATGGCCTCCATGCTATAAAACATTTACAGTTTGAAGTTAAAAAATATAGTTCCTAGAAGGTTTATTCCAGTATAGTTTTCCCGAATCAGTAAAAAAGCAGATATTCGAATGTGCAGTTTTCAGGATTTGGGTGAAAAGATTTCTATAAACATAAAAGAAAATGAAGATCGGCAAGGATTGCTTAGATGTTGTCTCCTACCACCAATCCGCTGAAGTAGACGACCGGCGTAGGAACAGAGTGAAAAAATTGAAGGTGGTAGTGGGCAACAAAATCAGCAAAGAGAAAAAAACAAAGTGAAAAACGTGAGAAGGTTGGAGTTGGTTTGGAGTAGTACCACCGGTCCGTTGATGGAGAATGCGTAACCACCCTTTGCGCTGGAGGCGGCGGGTGTGGTGTTTTTCTTTGCATGCGAAGTGGAGATCCTACGGCTAGGTCGTCGGTTGTGGAGGAAGCAAACATGCTTGGCGGCTACAGTAATATCGTTGGAGGAGTCTTGAGCGGGAGCGGCGAAGGGGATGGAGGGAGATGTCTGATAGAGAAATTGAAGCTATGCTTGCATACTAAAATGTTTTAATGTAGAAGAAAGAACAGAGAAGGAAGAAGGAAAAATGCAAGCTCTCATTCAGTTTTTCCTTATCAAAGTTGATACAGAGCATTGCCATTTATAGGCGCAGACAGTCAAGGAATAAGAAATATTTTTACATCAATGCATATTTAGGAAGATAAACAGTCATACAGAGTTCCCAAAATATGTCATTAACTTAATTCAATGCAGGCCGCCGGTTCATTCTTCATCAATGCAGCTGCCAGTTCATTCTCCATCACCCCTTCTTGAACTAGAGCCGGCCCAATGCCTAGGTTATCACGAAGTTCTTTGTAGCGTCCTCTGCTCAGAGCTTTGGTAAAAATATCTGCGAGCTGATTCGCGGTGGAGCAATACTCAAGCATGATCTCTCCTTTTTCAAGTTGTTCTCTGATGAAATGATGTTTGATTTCTATGTGCTTACATTTGTTATGGAACACTGGATTTTTGGACAAGGCAATGGCGGAAATGTTGTCACATTTCAAGAGTGTTGGTCCTTTCTCTTCTCCAGTTAGCTCTTCTATCATTCTTCTTAGCCAAATTCCTTCGCAGGTGGCCAAGCATAACGCCATGTACTCAGCTTCAGTAGTGGATAGCGCCACCGTTTGCTGCTTTTGTGAGCTCCATGCAATCGAATTGGAGCCAAGGAAGAAAATGAAGCCGCCTGTGCTTTTCATGTCATCCAGAGACCCTCCCCAGTCAGAATCACATAACCGGTGAGCCCTGGGTTGAGATCTTGGTTGAACTGGAGACCGAGATGCTTCATCCCTTGAATATACCGAAGAATTCTTTTTGCTGCATTTAGGTGAGATTTATAAGGCTTACTAACAAACCTGGAGACCATGTTCACTGCATGTTCAATGTCGGGTCTGGTATGAGTAAGATAGATCAGAGACCCAACCAAGCTCATGCAGTGATCTTCATTCACAGTTTCATCCCTTTCTTGCGTCTTACTCAGTTTTTCTCCAATGGGCATGGGAGTTTGACAGGGGTTGCAGTCCTCCATCTTGAATTTCCTGAGTAATTGAGTAGCATAATGTTCTTGTGAAAGGAATATATACCTTGTTCCTTGTCTTACCTGCAATCCAAGGAAGAATTGTAAAGGCCCTAAATCTGTCATTTCATACCTTGATTTCATTGTGTTTTTAAACTCATTTATTGAGTCCTCTGAGCCTCCTGATATTAGCAGGTCATCCACATAGAGGCAGATGATGAGATAAATCTTATGTGACTTTTTCTTGATGAACAATGATGGTTCATTTTTGTTGGAGATGAAGCCTTCTTGGTGGAAGAAAGCTGAGATATTAGAATGTCATGCTCTTGGGGTCTGCTTGAGCCCATATAGAGCTTTGTGAAGGCGATACACATGCTCTTCCTTGCCCCTCTTTTTGAACCCCTCAGGTTGCTCAACATAGATTTCTTCATTCACCGTTCCATTCAAGAAAGTTGATTTTACATCCATGTGATGAATAGGGAATTGATTGTTTGCGGCTACAACCAATAACACTCTGATTGTTTCTATGCGGGCAACAAGGGCGAAAGTTTAATCGAAATCCCTTCCGAAGTGTTGGTTGTACCCTTTGGCGACAATCCTTGCCTTGTGTTTGATCACATCTCCTACTTCATTGCACTTTAATTTGTACACCCACTTTAATCCAATAATTGTTTTGTGTTTTGGCCTAGGAACAAGGCTCCAAGTTACATTTTTCTCAACAAGGTTAATTTCATTTTGCATTGTCTGTAGCCATTCCCCATCTGTAGCAGCATCTGCATAGTTTGCTGGTGTAGAATGGAACAAAACAGGGTTAGTATTTTCATATAAATCAGCAATGGACCTTGTTCTTCTGGGTGGTGATGACTCATGGATAACTTCATCATTGTCGGCAAGGGGATCAGATGTATGTTCTAGATCCCTCTCAATGTGATCTTCTGGTGACTCTTGGATGGAACTCATAGGTAGTTCAACCGTGTCATTAGAGGAAGTGATCATATTATCTAAGTCTGATGCCCAATTCCAAGCTTCATCTTCATGAAAGATTACGTCTCTTGATATAATTAGTTGTTGAGAAATGGGATCAAAAAGTATGTAGGCCTTTCTATTCTCACTGTACCCAGTCAATATACACTTTACACTTGTTTGATCAAGCTTATCCCTCTTTTCTTTGAGTATATGGGCAAACGCTATACAACCAAATACTCGTAGGTGACCCAATTTTGGCTTTTTGTTGTAAAGCTTTTCATATGGGGTTATGTTTTTCAGGCTTTTTGTTGGGCTTTTGTTCAGAATGTAAACTGTAGTAGAAGCAGCTTCTGCCCAGAATGTTTTTGGCATTTTCTGGTGGATGAGAAGTGACCGGGCCATCTCAGCAATGGTCCTATTCCTTCTTTCCACCACACCGTTCTGCTGTGGTGAACCAGGAACAATGAATTCATGTTTTATTCCATGGGTTTTGCAGAAATGTTCAAAGGCGTGTGAGGTGAATTCACCACCATTGTCACTCCTTATAGTTTTTATATTTCTTTCAAGCTTCTTTTCTACTTCTCTTTTAAACTCCATTAAAAATGTGAGTGCTTCAGATTTTTGCTCTATGAAATATATCCATGCGTACCTTGTGCAATCATCTATGAGGAAGAAGAAGAACCTCTTGTCCCCATGAGAGGTAGTAGTAGTTGGCCCCCAAAGGTCACAATGAATGAGCTCCAAGGGGTGTGAACTATGTTGCCCAGAGGGATGGAAGGGAAGTCTGTGCAACTTTCCAAGCGCGCATGTTTCACATTGGCGATGAGGAATTTGAATTTGGGGAAGATCAACCGTCAGATTGTCTTCAAATAAGTTCTTCATTGAGCTAAAATTGAGGTGTCCCAAACGATTGTGCCAAGTCCTTACCAGATCTGGACTGCAACCCAAAGTGGAGAAGGCAGTCTGATCTGGTATGTCCAGACTAATAGGAAAGATCTGATTTCTGGACATCTGAGATGAGGCAAAGCTTTCATGATGCTGATCATACACAGAGCAGGTATTTGAATCAAAGATAAAGCTGTAACCATTAGTTACTAGTTGTCCAACACTCAACAAATTCTGATCCAAGGAGGGGACATAGTTCACATCTTGGAGATTTTTTTTATTTCCAGAAGTCCAAAAAATAACACTCCCTTTACCTTCTATATCTTTATTGTTTTCATCCCCAAGGTATACCTTGGATTTGAAGGATTTATCCAGTTCATTAAAAAGAGTGATGTCATTGGACATGTGGCTGGAACACCCGGAATCTATGAACCATTCAGCTGTTTTTCCAGATTTCGATTGAGTTAGTAAAATCCTCTCCTCTTTATCCTTCTGCTCCTACGAATTTGGCTTCTTTGTGCTCCTTATTCTTAAACCAACAGTCTTTGTCAGTGTGTTGGTTTTCGACATCTTGTACACTTGTAAGAACATTTCATGGTGTCGTGGGTGGTTTTCTTACACAAAATACAATACACAGAGTTCCCTGGTGATAATAGAAATGGTATGACCCAAGTACTCAATATGTGTCTAACCAAAAAGGAACTTCTTCTGATAAGCCACGAACTTGTGCTCCGCGAGGAGCTACCAACTCTCCCAAAACCCCGGAGTGTTAAGAAGGGCGCTACCATTTACTTTATATTATTTTAGCTGGACCGGTCAAACTATTCCCATGGATCCCTCACTCTTAAACTGTGCCCGGAGCTAACCCGACTTCCTTGCACTAAACTGTATCATGGAGTTCCCCTGCACCCATGTTAGGAGCCAACCCGAGTGTGCCCGAGAGGCACCCCATCCAACACCTGGATGGCAGGCCACACCCAACAAACTCCCCCTGGAGCGCCATCCAGGGGAATCGAACCCATGACCTCCAACCTCGCTTTGATACCACTGTTAGGAATGATGCCTACCAACTCTCCCAAAAGCTCAGAGTGTTAGGAAGGTTGCTACCAATTCCTTTTTATTATTTTAGTAAGACCGGTCAAACTGTTCTCATGGCTCTCTCACACTTAAACTGTACCCAGAACTCTCCTGTACTCATGCCCGAAGCCAACCCGACTTCCTTGAACTAAACGGTACCATGGAGTTCCCCTGCCCCATGTCAGGAGCCAACCCGGGTGTGCCCGGGAGGCACCCCATCCAACACCTGGATGGCGGGCCAACCCAACAGGTGTCGCCCATTGGAGGACAACTACGACCTTGGTCGAGTCCATGGCTAACGCGACAACAGAAATGATATGGCCCAAGTACTCAATCTGTGTCTAACCAAGAAGGAACTTCTTCTGATGGTCTGTGAACTTGTGCTCTGCGAGGAGCTACAGTACGGTGGCCAAGTGGTCGAGGTGGAGCTGGCATGAAGAACCGAGGAAGAGTTGCATACCAATATGTCATCAAAGAAAATCAAAACAACTTACACAGGTGCAGACGGAACACATCGTTCATGGTAGATTGGAACGTCGCGGGAGCGTTAGCCAGGCCATAAGGCGTGACTAAGAACTCATAGTAGCTATTATGTGTGCGGAAAACCGTCTTGGGAACATCCTCAGACCGGACGTGAAACTGATGTTGGCCTGAGCGAAGGTCCAATTTTGACAAGTAGGTCCCGCCCTATAGTTCATCCAACAACTCCTAGTCAAAACTCTATTTTGTGGATGCATCTTGTCAATTAACCTACTAAAATTCAAGAATAGTTCATATTCTTCGCAAATGAACTATGTTACATTTGAAAAATAATTATATGATTAACAAAGTTATGCTTGCATAAACTTCTATTCACTTCCTATATTAGGGACGTTTGGTGGGTTGTTTTTGCTCTGGTGACATTATCATAATAAAATGTGTTTTGACATGATGACGGCCATGACTGCAAAAAAAAGCTAATTTGAACATAAAAATTTATGGAGTTCCTTATGTGAGCTCGTGAGCCCACGAACGATGATTAATAGCCACTGCGTTCATGATCGCCACGTGCAAACCGACCTTGCCTGATCATTGGGATGCCACGTGATTGTAAAAGTAATCTTCAAATAGTAGTAGCTCATAAAATCATAGGCCTTGGTAAAACAAAATTGATAGTCTACAAACCCTACAACTCTAAAGGGAATTAAATAGATAATGGTATCCTTAGTCACTTGATTGAGGCTCTGATTCCTCAATAATTAGGTACGCGTTGTTGGGGTTGTGGAACACTTCCGGTCCTCTTGTTTCTCACACCGGGTTCGCCCACGTGAGCTTAGAGGAATCGAAGTGTGATCCCCCTCGACATCTCTGGGACCCACGACAGCGGGGGTCCGGGGGCGGCAGCCCCCGGCGGAGGTCCCGCTGACCGGACAGCGGGCAGGGGTCCAGGGGACAGCGTCCCCGGTGGGGGCTCGGGGGCAACGCCCCCGGACCAAATTTTTCTGATGGGAATTTTTGGGATCGGCGATCGTCGAACGCTATGGTTCGACGATCGACGATCGTCGACCGGTCTTGCTTGGTCGACGATCGGCGATCGTCGACCGGTCTTGCTTGGTCGACGATCGGCGATCGTCGACCGGTCTTGCTTGGTCGACGATCGGGGTTGCCGATCGTCGATCGACCTTTTCCTGGTCGACGATCGTGGTTGCCGGCAGACGTTTATATACGATGTTTTTTCCCGATTTAGGGATACGGATTCATTGCAGTCTGCGGCGGCGTATACTTTTGGAGGCGATACGAGGTATCTCGTTGAGATCGATCCAGAAGGTATTCTTCTAGGGTTTTCTTGTCCAGAAGAGAGGAGAAGAGGTAGGATCGGATTTGATCCTTGCAACCTTTGTAATCTGTTTCTTTTTTTGGTGAATACAAGAAGGAAGAAGAAGGGGAGAGAGGACGTAGCCCGGTTTTGGGTGAACCTCTGTAACATCTTGTGTTTGTGATTGCTCTGTTTTTTGTTCTGTGTTTGTTATTCGATTTTCGAATTTCTGCTTCTCGGCACCCCGGATTTCCTACACGCGTAGCATTTCATAAAGTGGGAGCGGGTGAAAATCAGGATGTTTATTCTTTGTTCTAACAGTTGCGAAAAAATAAAGCAAAAAAAAGAAAAGAAAAAAAATCAATTCAATGCACGATTTGCAAAGCTTGATCGTGGGGCTCCTGCGCTACCCGCGCTCCTTCCTCTAGGAGCGGGTAGCGCGGTAACAATTTTTTGGATTGGGAGGGTGGTGGGCCACCGGTGCGGCAACAAATGTTGCCAGAAGGCAAAATAAACGCCCAAGACGCGTGGGGTGGCAGCGTTTGCACCCGATCCTGCAAGCAAAGGGGAGAAATCGCTACGTATCGGAACCCAACCCTCTCCCTCTAGTCCCGATTGCTAGTGGTTCCCACTCCCTCCCCTTCCTCTACTAGAGAGGCTAAACAAACCCTAAGTTCACGACAACATTTTTGGTTTTGATATTAAATTTATTGGATCCACAAAACAGTACATCTAATTTATAGAATTAGAGACAGAAAGCGACAGACTTTCCCAGAAGCGGTGAACGAAAAAAAACGTGAGCGGACGGTGACCATAGGAGTGGGGGCTAGGGCACACAAAACGGAAAAAAGTTCGAGAATGTTAGAGTTCTCGAAGCATCCCGTGTGAACATCAAGTCTGTAACGATCTCCACATTGCCCCCAACAGAAGTATTTATAGGCAAAATCTCAAATCTCTGAAGGATTATTGGCAGCCTACTGGATTTGTACCAAACAGATTAAGAATCCGTTATCAGTTATACAAATATATCTCAACAAAATTTACCTCGAAGCAGATGGACAAAAATCATACGTGAGAGGTCGTGGTGAATTTGATTTGAAAACTTGGTGATTATATGTGAATAAGACATTTGAACATGCAGGAGAAGAGGTGCTAGAATATTTATTAAATATAAAAACATATTAAAAAGTTGCCCCCAAAATATCCGGGAAATGGACGTTTGAAATGTCACAAGAAAGGGAAAGGCAGGGCTGAGAAGTCTTCGGAAAAATCACTCTAAAAAAACCACTCCCCCCAAAAAATCTCGTTCACGTTCGAAATTGCACCGGAATCGCCGCCGGGAAAAGTTGTGCCCCAAATGCCCTTGGGAGAAGTTGTGCCCGAATCTCCCCCAGGAGAAGTGGCCATGGCCTGAATCGCCCCTGAGAAAAGTGTGCTATGGATAGAGGTGCACATAAAGCCTGGCGGGCCCGGGCTTTTCCGAACCGGGCCCGGGCCGGGCCTAAGTAGTAACCGGGCCGGGCCGGGCCGGGCAATGCCCCCGGGAGGGGGGCCTGGTAAGGCCCCCCAGGCCGGCCCGGTTATTTTATTTATTTTTTTTATAATTTTATTAATTTAAATAATTAATTTTATATAAAAAGAAGGGAGGTTTATAGTTTTTTTTTAAAAAATATATATATATTTTAAAAAAACAACCACTTGGGCTGCAAATAGCAGCCCAAGTGGCTGCTAGCAGCCACCAACGGGTGCTGGCCTGGCAGGCCTGCTGGGCCTGCTGGAAACCAACGGCTCTAAGAGCCGTTGGTTGGAACAGACCAGCTAGTCCGGGCTTTTCCAGGCCCGGGCTAAGCCCGGTGACCGGGCTTTGCCCGGCCCGGGCATCGGGCCGGGCATCGGGCCGGGCATTGGCCTTATACTGGGGCCCCGGAAGGGTCCCATGGCCCGGCCTGGGCCCGAGCCGGGCTTGGCCCGGGACCGGGCCTACCAGGCTTTTCACTGGGCCGGCCCGGCCCGGCCCGATGAGCACGGTTATTTTGGACACCTCTAGCTATGGAGAAATTGCGCTCCAAACACCCTTGAGAAAGGGGGGAATTTTTTCGTCCGGACTCTGAGTGATCTCCGGGAGATCAAAATATTATTTGCAGGAGATCAAATATATCAGAGATTTAAAAAAAATATGATCTTCATTAATTCAAATATGATCTTCAGGAGTTCAAATATGATCCCAAATCCGGAAATCACACTTGGATCTCCTGGAGATCACCAGGGGTCCAGGCTCCCGAAGGAAAAATTAGGCCGCACAAAAGTCACCAAAAAAAATTTGTATCTGAAACACCCCCACTCCCCCAGGAAAAAAATACGCCTGAAACGCCCCCCTATAAGAAGCCCAACTGTACACATTTCACAAAAAATTTTTGGGTGAGCGTGGCTCACGGTAAGCGAGATCCTGAGCGTGCACTCTCACATCAAATCACGGGCAATATTAACGCCTTTCTTTAATACTGTACAGATATTTCACAGGTAATATTTACGCCTGAACCCCAAAAAAAAACAGAATCAGAAAACAACAGCTGTCAATTAATCGATCATGGTGCACGAATCTCAAGGCCGGGATCAAGATAGCGCTCCTATGGTTCGTGGATGCGGCGATGGTAACAAAGCCGGCCTCAAAGATTCGGCCCGATGGCCGGCCGCCGGAGAAACAGAACCGTCCCCCGTCCGAGATCGTCGGAGTCGAGAATCTGTGGGTTGTCGTCGAGAATAGAGACGGTGTTGCACTTCACACTGATGGTCTGCAGCGTCTCCCCTTCTTCCACCACATAAAACTCATCGCACGGAAAATCACGGCCTCCTCCTCCTCCTCTCAGGCTGCGAGCCTGGCCGCCGTTGATTGCAGCCGAGACGACGAGCACCGCCAGCAGCAGCGGCGGCGCCGCCCAACTCCGACCTTTGGTTTCCATTCAGCAGAACTTGATTCAAATCGCGGAAGAGGAATCGAAGAGAAGGTCGGAGAAGCGAGTTCAAATTTATTACCTGCGGGTTTGCTTGATTGATTTATAGGGCCCAGGGGAGAACGTGTCCGGGGGAGGAAGAAAGGCAGAAAGCTTCAGCACAAATTATTATAATCGGCGACTTTTTAAAGGGCGTTACGTTCAGCTACCGCTTGAATTCAAAACGTGGTGCGTTTTCAACAGAACGCTTCTGGTAGTCTTATCAAACGAAAAATAAAATAAAATTAAAATTAAATAAAACCTGCATGGGTTGATTCATGATTGTGAAGTTTATTATTATTAAAAATAATAATTATTTGTCTTTTACTCTCTCATCAAAACACAAGAAATTAATCAAATTATACCAAGATTCAGACGGGTTCAACATTTCCTATGATATTTTTAATTTGATCTGTATTTAAAAATATTGGTTATTTATGGGGGTAAAAAGGGTTCAATTTTATTTTTATTTCTAGGCTTGATTTGTCCACCGGAAGCATGAAATGAGCTCATACAGTGAGAAATGATGATAAATCGGCGCATGGCCTTCTGCGATCCATGCACTGGCCTGCAGTCTTCTGCGATCAATGCCTTAGGCTCTATTTGGTTGGACGTTTTGATACTCCGTTTTGGGCAAACGCCGCCGGAAGGAGGGTAAACAAATGAATCTTCGGCGGGATTTGCTCCGTTTCCACCCGCCCGCCTTGACAAATGCTTCTGCTAGTCCTCTACAGCTTGATAGATGCATCGTTGCCTGACTCCGTTTCGTACTAAAACATCGGGTTTTCATCATGTCAACACGTCACAATAGTCGCTCCGTCGCCCATCATCGTCTGCGGAACAGAATGAGAGATGAATGAACGGCGATTGCTTCCAATGAATGCTAGGACTGCATGCTTTCATAACACGTGCCCACAAAAAGTATCGTGTCGATGTTGTTTTATACATATTTTCATTAATGTAATGCTATCCATCTATTTATTATAATAATTTTTCATTAATTTGATGAAATGAACATTTAAATATTTTAAAATGTATTTGGTGGCCAGATTGGATTAAAATTCCAATAACACAACGCAGCGGCGGGACTAGGATTTTGAGATCGCACGGGCGCAATTTAAGTACTGTCAATTTGGGGGGTTCGGGAGGGGGAGGGGTGGGGGGGGGGGGGGGGGGGGGGGGGGGGGGGGCGGGGGGGGAGGGGGCAGCGCACCTTGAGCGGGGGTTCGGGGGCGGCGGCCCAGAATTTTTTTTGCAAATATTTCACACCGAAATATGGACTGAAATCAGTCCAGATTTCACAGTCTGGACTGAAATCTGTCCAGATTTTAGAGAAATCTGTCCAGATTTCAGAGAAATCTGGACTAAAATCTGTCCGGATTGCAGAGAAATCTGGACTGAAATCTGGACCGCTGCAGCCCGCTAGACTTCGCACCGCTGCAGCCTGCCAGACTTCGCACCGCTGCAGCCCGCCAGGCTTCTCACCGCTGCAGCGGTGCGAAGTCTGGCGGGCTGCATCGGTGCGAATCGTCGTCGTCGACGCTTGACGGGCTAGGGCACGGGAGCAGCGGCGGACTAGGGCATGGGAGCAGCAGGCTTAGCGACAGGGGCGGACCCACCTTCAGACACACCCGGGCACGTGCCCGGGTGTGAATATTGGCGGATTTCACCGGGCATCAGGCGAAACAATTTTGTTATGCGAATTTGCCCTAGCCCGCTCTGAATTCGCCCCGATCCCTGCTGCTCCCGATCTCCCGATCGGCGCCTGCTGCTCCCGCCTCCCGTCCGCCTCCTCAAGGTCCTTCTTCTTCTTCCTCTTCTTCGTCTTCTTCTTCCTCTTCTTCGTCTTCTTCTTCTTCTTCTTCTTCTTCTTCTTCTTCCTCCTCTTCTTCTTCCTCCTCTTCTTCTTCATCTTCCTCTTCTTCTTCCTCTTCTTCTTCTTCTTTTGCCAGTTTTCATTTGCCAGTTTTCATTTGCAGGTTAATAAAAGGAGTTGATTGTTCTCCCTCTATTTTTCAAATCAAGAGGAACAAATCATTTTCTGTCTTTAGGTGATCTACAACTAAAGGGTTTCAGGTAATTTTTGTTTGCTCCTATTTGTTGTTTTACTTTCCTCAACTATTCTTTTCCTCGGTATTTTGTTATACTATTTGTTTCCCTTGTAGACATGTCACAGCAAGGGATTTGGATATGGTTTTTTATAACAGACAAAAATACACGTAAAATTACTAGTGCTGTTTTTTTTTGTAACTCTGCTCTATTGTTGTGCAGGGTTGTTAGATGAGTAAATACAATGTGCTCATCCTCAATTGTTGTTTCAGTCATACCTCAACTGCAGCTTCTTTGACCACCTCCAACACCATTTCTGCCTTCTTTGACCACCCGTAACTCTATCCCTGCCCCCAATCAATTTCCCCAGCCCCTTTCCTATCCTAACCAACTTCCTATGAATTGTTAGGATTTGGAACAAATCACCAAGCACAACTACAATAAGTGCATTACATGAACCCAAAATTTGCAAACAATCAGCATTCTCATAGAATCCTTTCAAAAATGTCTTTGCAAAAAAAAAAAAAATTCGGGGGCGCTGCCCCCGAACCCCCACTCACGGTGCGCTGCCCCATGAATTGACATTACTTAGATTGTGCCCGTGCGACTTCAAAATCCTAGTTCCGCCACTGCTTAGCGACGGGATTCCTTCTCCCCCGGTGAAAATCGCGGAAAAAACCGCTCGGGCACGTGCCCAGAGCTAATTCCGCCTATGAACACAACTGATTGTTTATATTTATTAACAGCCGTGCACGGAATCGGTGGATATATAATATGTGGTGGCAGTCATATTAGCAGCACAAACATTATTAATAATAACACAATTTGTGATAAATAATAACAACATTATTAATGTATCAAATTAAATACAAGAATTTGTTTCGCTAAAGATAAAATAAGAGACGACGAATAACAAAATACTATAATTGTCGGGACGAGGAGCTCCATGCCCTCTTGAAAAAAAAGGTTAGTCTTGTTCCTTAAATAAGATAACATCCATTCAATTTAGCTCTCATTTGGGCTACATTTGCCACGGCGGTGGCGGTCATAAACATGAGGGTTAAATTGTCATTCGTTAATGCCCATCTAAGAAACTTCATCCACTTTCACGTTCAAACAGACAATGTTGTTAGATGATCCTTAACTAATGACGGTTTAACCCATGTGTTTACTGTTGAGGTATATTTATATATGTGTGAATGAGCTCCTTAACGGGTCGGTTAGGATCCGATAGACATCCAAACCCGTAGTTGGGGATTTAGGGTTTCGCCTATAAATACCCTAGCTAGGGGCAACGAGGAGACTATTCCAAATTTGATGGTCACGCGGATGCTTCGAGCACTCTGACATTCTCGAAGTATTCTCCCATCAGCCCTAGCCGTGCTCCCGCTCCCGTGACCTAGCCGATCGAACGACCCCGCCTCTGCTGTACGCCATCGTCGTTCGCGAACGATCCGCTGCCGCCTCCTGCACAGGAATCCCGTGCGCCGATCGCGAAGGAGAAGCCCGCAGCCCTCCCGTTCGTGTTTTTCCTCCCGTTCCCGTCTCTCCCGCCGCTGAAGTGGACGCCGCGGCTCGCATTTTTGGATTCCGCCACTCGTGTGTCTTCGTCGATCGCGAAGGGTAAGCGAACCCCGCTCGGTATTTTCTCGATCCGCTGCTAAGATCGCGAAGGGGGACGTCGCTGCCTCCGAACGATCGATCGCCGACTTCTGTTCCGCCGCTCTGTTGTCCCGTCCAGATCTTGTCGGGTGCTACTGCCGCTGACATTTTCGGCCGCCGATCGCAAAGAGATCCCACCCCATGTTTGGACCAAATTCAGATCTTGTGGCTGCGGTGTTGTTCAGTTCACGGATTGCAAAAAAAAAAAAAAGAGGTTGACTCCGCTGCAGAATCTTGATCGAGATCCGATCTCTACCGCATAATCTCATACTTGCACTGAGCTTTATTAAGTCTGCTGATTGAGATCTTGTCTTCAGCGACTGTGCTCAGTCGAAGAGGAGGAACAAACTTTCTTGGATTGGATCCGAAGATTTTCTGTCGTCGCCACGCGTGCTCAGGTGATTTCTTTCTAGTTTTTCTGCTCGCATTTTTTGTCTGCAAGTAGAATTACACATAGTGGAAAGAAACACAACATGTCAAAGACGATCAATCACTCCTCTCCCGTGCCGATGATCAAATTGGAGAAATTCTCCAACGCCGAGTTCAGTGCCTGGAAGCGCAACACACAGTTCGACATGAAGTACCTGAACATCTTCTACACAGTGCAGACTGTTTTTGAGGAGTTCAAAGGAAACGAAGATGAAGATCAATGGGTAAACGACGAGGACTTCTACAGAGACTACATCATGAATTGCCTCTCCAACAGGCTTGCAGAGACGTATGACAAGATGCAAAGGACCAAAGAGATCTGGGAAGCCATAGAGGAGCAATTCAAGGAGGAAGAGAACATGTCCAAGACGTACCTGGTGGACAAGTTTATGACATTCACCTTCACTGAGGAAAGAGAAATCCTGCCACAGGTTGCTGAGTTCGAAAATCTGGTGGACAAGCTCAACAATGAGAACATCCCTCTGCCAGATGGATTTGTTGCTGGGGTGATTATTTTCAAATTGCCCACGGCCTGGTATTCCTTCAAGACTGAGATGTACCGGAAGAAGATGCAGGTGAGTCTTAAAGACCTCAAACGCTTCATCTGCATTGAGGATGAGAACCGGACTAGGCATGCTATAGAGACGATCAGCAAACAGTCCTCTACTGCTAACATGATCACGCATCCTAAGCGAAAGCCTAAGCTTGGGAAGACTCGCCCACCGACCAGTGCACCCGCAGTTGCTGCCACCAGCAAACAGATAAAGAAGAAATTCAAAGGCAAGTGCTACAACTGCAATAAGTGGGGTCACTGCGCTTCCGAGTGCCGACAGCCCAAACGGGGCGACACCAGCACACCAAGGACTGAAAATCAAGCCAACATGGTTTATCAGACTGCGCCTACCGACTTTGTTGCCATGGTCGGTAACGGGACGGCCAGTTCAGAGTGGTGGCTCGACTCAGGTGCTACCTGCCACGTCTGTTACAATCCAAAGCTTCTGGAGGATGCAAAAGAGGTGGAAGAGACTGTCACTGTTGCGAATGGAGCTGTAGTTGACGTGCTGAAGGTCGGCAACGCTACCCTGACTCTCTCCTCAGGTAAGACTCTTATTTTGAAAAATGTTAAATTAATACTGACATTAACTGCTAATTTAGTTTCGATTAGTCTGTTGTGCGATGCAGATATGTCTTTTAACATTAGTGGTGGTCGGGTAACCCTAATGGTTCACTCACATTACTTTGGTTGCGCATATGTCGTTAACGGGATGTATAGGCTGAGTCTAGCACACGAAGTAGTAAATCAGGTTAGCTCAAATCTGATAGATCCTAAGACTTTACATGCAAGACTAGAACACGTCAATTATAGAAAACTACTCATGCTAGCTAGAACTCACAACATACCCCTCGACACAAAAACCAAATTTGAAAAATGTGAAATTTGTGCTCAAACCAAGATAACTAGAACACCTTTTAGTCAGGTTTCTAGGAGCACACAATTGCTAGAGTTAATACATTTCGATATTTGTGACTACAAAAGTTTTGTCACACGTGGAGGTCGGAAGTACCTGATAACTTTTATCGACGACTACTCTAGATTCAGTCACATTTATCTTTTTAAAACCAAAGATGAAGCCTTTGAAAAATTTCGTATATTCAAAAATAGGGTTGAAAATCAACTTGACATGAAAATAAAAAGGCTAAGAAGTGATAGATGAGGAGAATACGTCTCGGGGGAGTTCAGAGATTTCCTTGCCAGCAATGACATAATCCCTGAAACCACCGCTCCATATTCCCTACAATCCAACGACATCGCTGAAAGGAAAAATAGAACTTTAACAAAAATGTTGAATTCTATGTTGTTGATTGCTGACATGTCTGCGGCCTATTGAGGTGAAGCCATCCTCACGTCAAATCATTTTCTTAATAAAGTTCCCCATGCTAAGTTGACTAAGACACCATACGAGCTTTGGTTTAAGAGGCCTCCTAGATTTGACAATCTAAATACCTGGGGCTGTGTCACTTATGTTAGGATACCAGACTCTAGAAGAGCTAAGATTGTACCCAGAACAAATACCTGCGTCTACCTAGGATGTGCAGATGATAGTGCTGCAGACAGGTTTCTGGATCTCTTCTCTAATACTGTAATAGAATCAAGAGACGCTGTCTTCTTTGAGGATAAGTTCCTTAAGGACAAGAACTTGACACTGCCAGGTCTGCCAGCCACTAGTACTGAGCATTTAGTTGAGCCAGGACAACGTAACTCTGACACTGAACCTGTAGACACAAGTGATTTAGATACCATAAGGCTATCTAGTAGAGAGAAAATGCCTAAAAGCTTCGGTACATACTTAGTGACTTACCAAGTTGAAGCTGATCCATCCACTTATAAGGAAGCGATGCGATCTAGAAACTCTCTATTATGGAAAGAAGCCATAGACGAATAGATGAACTCTCTCATGCAGAACAACACATGGACTTTGGTCGATTTACCCAAAGGGGCTAAAATCATTGACAATAAGTGGGTTTTGAGGAAGAAGCTTAATCCTGATGGGAGTATCGCTAAATACAAAACACGTCTAGTTTCCAAAGGCTTCACTCAAGTGAGTGGTGTAGACTACTTTGATATATACTCACCTGTATGTCACTATGCAATAATTAGGATTCTTCTCGCACTAGCATCTATTGAACACTACACTGTTCATCAGATGGATGTCAAGATTGCATTTCTTAATGGAGATCTGACTGAGGAGGTCTACATGCACCAGCCTGAAGGGTTCGTCATAGAAGGTCTAGAAAATAAGGTTTGTAAGTTGATTAAGTCACTATACGGATTGAAACAAGCACAAAAAATGTGGCATGAAAAATTTGAACACCTATATAAAAGGCTTGAGTTTCAAATCCAGTCTATTAGATAAATGTCTGTACGTAAGAACAAGTGCAAATAAAGTAGCCATCATATGCTTGTACGTTGATGACATGCTAATTCTGGGCACTGATTAGTCTGAGGTGAAAGACGTGAAAGTTGTCCTGACGACACAATTTAGCATGAAAGACCTAGGTGAGGTGAAAACCATCCTAGGAATGGAAGTGAACTTCACAAAAAAGGGTATTATCCTGAGTCAGAGTCACTACATTAGGAATCTACTGGAAAAGTGGGGTTATGATAAGAGCAAAAAGGCTGAGACTCCATACGATTATAACAGTAGACTGAAACCGAATGTAGGTTCAACTATCAGACAGTTGGATTATTCCAAACTCATAGGAAGTCTCATGTACGCTACTACCGGCACTAGACCTGACATAGCCTTTACGGTCGGCATGTTGAGTAGATTCACCAGTAACCGTGGGAAGGACCACTAGGACGCCTTAGACAGACTAATGAGATACTTAAAGTATACTGAGAAGTATGCTTTATGTTATAGTGGGTATCCTCCAGTGCTTGAAGGGTATTCTGAAGCATCTTGATGCTCAGAAATAGCTGATTGTCGATCCACTAGTGGTTTTGTGTTTACACTAGGAGGAGCTGCATTAGCTTGGAAGTTTAAGAGGCAAACGTGCATTGCACTATCCTCAATGGAATCAGAACTCTATGCTTTCGCTTCAGCTGGAGAAGGAGCAGAGTGGATAAGAGATCTGATATTGGACATTCCAATGACGAGTCTAAAAATGAACTCTATTTCGATTTATTGTGACAATCAAACCACAAAAATCATTGCTACAAATACGTTGTTCAATGGAAAGCGAAGACAACTAAGGATGAAACAGGCCTGGTTGATCTATCTCACCAGTCAAGGGATAATCTCCCTATTGAAGGTGCGATCAAAAGATAATGTAGCAGATGTCCTTACTAAGGGCTTATGTAAGGTTCTCACATCTAAAATATCGGGGGAGATGTGATTAACGTCCATTTAGGAGGACTTAATACATAGCTTATGTTTTAAATTTAAGAACAGTTGTCTGCTTACATTCAAGCATCTACGTTGAGCACACTAAAGTACTTCAGATGTTATCTGATGAAAGCTAGAGGTGAGATAGTTGTCAGTCATTCCAAACTTGATGACTTACGTAATTATTCTTTGCCAAAGGCTTAATTGGGTATCATTCCAAAAAGAAATACTGAGGTTGCTGATATGTGCCCTGATATTATGATTATTAGTTATATCATTCCAACTTGATGATATAATAGTCACAGCTTGTTGTATCATTCCAAACTTAATGATATAACACAATTATGGAATTTTAATAATAATCTTAATAATCGAAGGAACATGATTTGATTCTATGAAATCAATTAATCTAATTTTGTGTAAATTAGATAGAGATGCTGTTTTAGGATTCTTTCCTCCCAGTTAGAGTATTAAGTTCACCCGCTGTTAGAACTAATCACTTTATTTATGCAAATGTTTGAATTCATAGAGATTTGTCTCATGACATTCTTGTTGTAATTGTTTGCAGACAATATAGAGATTGGAGGAGAGACAATTGATTTTGACCTAGATGATGATGATCTGCTGTTCGCTTAGATCAATTATCAGTTTAAGCTTTCCAATTTCTTGTTTTATTCATGTTTGGAACATTTGATTTGGGTTTAGTATTTTGTTATCTAAAACTCATATTTATATTTCTGGAAAAACTCTTTTGTTTGGTCATTATTAACCATTGGATAAGTAGCACATTTTCTTATGCTAACACTTACATACAATATATGAGAAGATTGTTAAGGTGTATTTATATATGTGTGAATGAGCTCCTTAACGGGTCGGTTTGGATCCTATAGACATCCAAACTCGTAGTCGGAAATTTAGGGTTTCGCCTATAAATACCCTAGCTAGGGGCAACGGGGAGACTATTCCAAATTTGATGGTCACGCAGATGCTTCGAGCACTGACATTTAAGACCGCCACCACCGTGCCGAACGGAGCCTTAATCTAAGAGAATGCATGATCTTCTTAAATATATAGGGTTCAGCACAAATGTGCTTGATCCAATTTCATAGTGGCAATCGGGAACACAGTAATTTTGAACCATCATGTGTGACTCGTGAGCGTAAGCACCTGATCTCATCTAAGCAACTTCATCCTCTTTTACGCTCAAAATTAGTTTTTTTTTATTGCTGCCATAACCGTGATCATGTCAAACTCGTTGGAGCAAAAATGCCGCACCGTACAGGCAGGGCTGGTAATAACTAAAATTAGTAGTAAAAAATTTAACTCAAAACTATATGTATTCCAAAAAATTTAGATTAAAAGAGTATTTAAGCATAATGACGTATTTGACCGAAATTCAAATATCCGTGGACGAAATATTACGCACGGATTTATTTTGACCGGGCAGGATCGTGGCCGGCTAGATTTCTCGAAGATTTACGGGTTAACTTCTAAAGCAAGGAGTCTTCAAATTCAAAATTGAATTATATTTTTTAAGAAAATGCAGGTGCGGGGCAGTTGCAACAATCATGTGGACCCGGAATGAAAAAGTCAAACGAATCGATGTAAGGCACGTCATCAAATAAAATAAAATAAAATATTGAGAAGCTAAAATATCATAATTTGATTGAGCAGCATATTTGCACGAATCTTGATTATAATTGATTGTAATCGACGGTTGATTTTTTATATAGGAAAAAACCAGCAGGCGTGGGAAGCGGGGCAGCTCCGACGTCCTTGTCCTGATTGTCGCTAATGTTCTTTAGAGAGTGTCTGGCGCCGGCACGTATACAAGAGGTTTTATTTATCTCCCAATAGTAGTCCAGTTCAGAAGTCGCCCAACCAAGAGCAAATTTTTTGTGCGCTCAACGTACATGAGCAGCGTGCGCGGATGCATCCTTGCTGTCCGTCAAGTTGTGTTTTTTGTTTGATGGATGACACAGATGCATCCCGCACACCATGCTCCATATACGCAGCACACAGAGAACATTTGTTCCCGAACTAAACACGTGGGAGACACGAGCAGCAGGAGTACTGTTGCTATTTTATTTTGTGCTCTTGGGACATGGAGCGGTGTCCCATTATTGTTGCGCACAAAAACTACTGCTTAATTCGGACACTAAGGCTCCATTTGGCATAAGGTGGCGGTCGTGAACACGGTGATTACGAAGTGTCGTTCGTGAACGCCCGACCTCACTTAACCAACATCTTCCACTTTTATGTTCAAAGCTACTTTTCATTTCTTGGTGGCGGTCATATCCATTTTCTTGCCAAACATGCATTATATGATGATGACATTTTTGCCCAAATTCATAGGAGCAAAAAAGCAGTGCAAAATGGAGCCTAAAATACGGAAGAACATGCCATAGCGTAAAATCCTATTGTTACTTCGGTGTAGCCGTGACGTTGAGGACAATGGGCATATTTGTGATCTTGGATGAGATCTTTGTTGAATATATCGAGTATGTCGCGCGTGTCGAGACTGACTTGATAAGTTACACGTGGGGTTTCGTCTATGACATGACTTCACACTGGAGGTACTATATATACCTATTCCAAACTTGATAGGATATACGTAGAATACCTTGAGCGAAGCCTAACCCTAACAATCTCTCTGGCCTTACTCCTGTTTATTGGTCTTGACAATTCGTGGCAGACAAGTGCTCACTTGCTTAAATGTCCTATGTGCTTGCAACTACAAAGCCAACCCTCTTGGCCGTTTCATCCAAATGGTAATGGGATTTTGGCTCTGGGAGATTTGAAAGTCTAGGAACGTCCTTGTGTTTGAGGGTAAATCGACTCCCGTTGCCCTAACGCGTAGAAAAGGCTAGATGACGACGATGGAGCTTTTTGAGGCTAGAGGAGGCGACCTCGAGGTTTGTGGTAGTTGTTCGTCCTAAATGGGGCTATTCTTGGGGGCGTCTTTTCCATCAGTCCACCATTACACCTCTGTTTTGGAACCTCGATAGGATGAGTGGAATAACTTAACTTCGGTGGTGTTGTGAAGCTGGCATCCGGTTGGGCCGATGCTGGCTGAGTCATTTGTTATCATAGAGTGTCTTCCTGAAGGGCGGCATTCGTTAACATTGCTTGTCTTTTCCAACCGTTGAGCTCTATGCGGCTTAGGAGGGTTTGCACATTTATATCTTTTTGTTGGACATCCATGGTTTGATCATTCAAGACAACTCCATGACAGTGATGTAATGGCAGTGGGGCTCCTCAACTTGCTCAGACAATAAGATGGGTCAAGTAAAAGATATTAGTGGATAGGGATGCAAATTTAGCCTCGACCCATTCTGCCCGGGCCTAAACCCAATTAGGCCCGGACCCAGTTAGACCCGAGCCAGGCCCAGGCCAGGCCTAAGGGGGCTCACCAGGCCCCTTATATGGGCAGAGCCCAGCCTAAGCCTTGTCAGTCCCATGGTTCGATTTATTTGGCTCCTGTTGGGGTTGCCCCATCATTTGGCAGCAAGAACTGCAATATGGTGCCATTTTGAAGGGGAGCCAACCGAGCTTGGGCTTGGTCTATTAGGCTCTCCCATACCTCACTTTCGAAAAGACGCTCGGGCCCGACCTGAGCCCGGTTTGCCTGAGGCCCGACCTAGGCCCGAAAGATATAAAGCCCGGGCCCGTCCAGGGTCTGCCGTGCTTGTTTTTGCACGCCTATTAGTGTCTAGGGCTCCGTTTGGGAGGACTTATTTTCACCGGTCAAGCGGTTACGGCCGCATGAATCGGACCTTAATTAGGGTCCGGTTCATGCGATCGTAACCGCTTGACCGGTGAAAATAAGTCCCTCCAAACATAGCCTAGGTCTCTGGGTTATAAGATTGAGCATGAATATCGCATTGTGAACAATGCTGCTGATTGATGTGTCAATCTGACCATTGTACGAGAAGACTTCTCTTGTTCTGCGGAGTATCATCAAAATTAAGTCAGGGTCCTTGTAGGGCTGGCAATAATCGACAGTCAGTATGAAAAAGTACGCTAGTCTTTAGTGCGACTCGCCCTCACTACCAAAATAAAAATAAAAGGGGCGGGGGCTACTCTACCTGACCCCGCGGCCACTACCCTTCCATCCATCCTTCTGGAGGTCGCAACCCCCGGTGCCCTGCTACAAAAGCGAAAACAAATCCATAGCGGAATAAAAAAAATCCAACGAAGATACAAACATTTATTCAAAAAATAGCTCGAAATAAAGGAATATGAATTTAGATAGCAGAACGATAAACATGATCACTGCACAGGCTCTGTGCAACACTTTATACATAGAAGGCACACTGTAAGCCATTTACTGGAATAGGATAAGGGAAAAATAGTAGATGTATGATCAGAAGGGATAATTTTTTTTCTTTTTCCACACAAAAAAAACCAAGTAATTCTTCTGTGGCTAATAATATCCTCTGTGGCTAATACTTTGTATCTAAGATCAGCTATGGCCTACTGTAATGCTGGTATTGCCTTTCCAGTATGAAGCCCAGGTCTTGTGCAATATCTCTATCTCTCTCTATGCAGCTAGAGAGAGCTGGCTCATTGTGTAGAGCATGACTAGCTATAAAGAGCATTCATTCTCCTTTCAATGCCCCCCCTGGAAATAAAATAACCTCCAAAAGTTGAAGGGATTGAGTCTGACAAAGCAAATGATAATACTCGGATATTGATATTCACTCTAATTTTACATGTTAATTTTTGTCCGTAGTAACTTAAGGCTCCGTTTGGCATGGCGGAGGCGATCATGATCGCGGTGATTATGAACTGTCGTTCGTGAAAGCCCGACCTCACCTAAGAAACTTCATCAACTTTTATGTTCAAACCTAATTTTTTTCTTGGTGGCGGTCATAACCGTCGTCATGCCACATTCTATGATGCTGGTTTTTTGTCCAAACTCACGGGAGCAAAAACACCATGCCGAATGGAGCCTAAGAAAGGAATGAAAGACTATTGTATAGGATTAGCATTATTAAAACCTAATGCAGCCAAACTAAAGCCAATTACTTGTGAAGAGCGACTCTTGGCAGACTTCTAGAATGACGGGCTTCTAAGAGAATATGTGAGTGCAGAAATTGAAAAAATATATATATGAGAAGTCTTTTAAGAGCATAAGAGAGTATTCAATTATGAACTTAGTTAACACAAATGTGAGTAGAATCAGGATTGGTGACTTGATGGAGAGTATTTGTGGACCGCTTCGTTAACACAAATGTGAGTATAGAAGTCTTTCTGCGCCACCGCCGATCCCGACTGGTCCTGCTCCTGTGTCGCCGCCGATCCATCTGCTTCAGCCGATCACCCTCGCAGAATCGCTTCCGACGAGCACCAGTATTCCACAGAATCGCTCCCGATCTACTGGTCTGCCGCTCTCGATCCTCTCCGGTTGACTATGCACCCCCATGACCTCTTCCTTTCTCCAGAAGGCAGACGTCATCCTCGATGGACGAAACTACAAAGCCTGGTCCGCCACCGTCGGTGTGATCTTCCATGGTCTAGATCTATGGGGCCACATTTACGGTTCTAAGTTTGCTCCGCCTCCATCAACAGCCGCCCCTTCTACGGATGATTCTTCCACTATTAGCACTGCCGCTTCTGTCCAGGGTTCCGACAAGGCGAAATGGCGCTCGGACGACTCTCGTGCGATAGCCGTCATCTGTCAGTCCTGCAAGCTCCATATTTGCATGACTGACTACCAGCTACCTATGGACAAGGCGATGTGGGATCACATGCGTCGTCTCTACCTGTCTTCCAGTCAGGCTCTGTGCTACTATCTATTCCAGACCCTTGGCTTCTGCCACCAGCGTGATCGTTCTGTCCAGTCATTCTTTACTGAGTTCCTGGACCTCTGGCGTCAGTGCGATGAGGTGGCTCCTTCCCCATGCATTACTTGCCCTCAGTGTGTTGCTACATCTCGGGATCGCGACTTTCAGTGCATGTATGAGTTTCTCATGCGCTTACTCCCCAAGTTCGAGCCTGTTCGTGCCCAGCTTTTGCACCGGGATCCTCCACCTTCTCTCAGTGATGCACTGACTTTGGTAATCACTGAAGAGACTCGTTTCCACTCCTTGGACACTGCCGCGTCCCGTGGTGTGCTGCCTCATGTTGTCCTTGCTGCTCCAGAGCCCCCATCGCAGTCCTCCCTTGTGAGCACTCCTCTGCTGCCTTCGTCGGGTTATAGTGCACCGGTGCGGTCTGTTCCTCGTCCTCCAGTGCTTTCTACTGCTCAGTCTGGTGCTTCTTGTCGCCAGCCCCGTTGTCACTACTGTTAGTGCATTGACCACGTCAAATCTGAGTGCCGCAAGCTTCAAAGAGCTCAGCAGTCTGGTCAGCAGCATGCACCTGGTGCTCCTCGAGCTCATTTCTCTACTATGGCACAATCACTCTCTGTTTCTGAGCCTGCCCAGTAGATTTCCCCGCAGCTATCTTACGGTTCCCTGCATCGCTTCTCTGCCTCCGTGCTCTCACTGGATGCTTCAGGTGCCTCTGCCTCTCAGCCGGCTGCTTCCACTCCTGCACGTATCTCCTCCACCGACTGGTTGCTTGACTCCGGAGCCTCTTTTCATATGACCCATGATACCACTCATCTCGTGTCCTGTCAGCCCGTCTCATCTGCCCTCAGTGTTATGGTTGCAGATGACACTATTCTCCCTTGCACTAGCTGTGAGCTTCTTCATACTACCTATTTTCATATTTCTGATGTGGCATACTGGCATACATACCAAGTTATCCATGGACCTTATATCCGCCAGTCAACTGACGTTTTATGGTTGCCTTGTTATTTTTGATGAGTTTGTTTGTCGTGTGCATAATCGTTTAACAGGGACACTCCTTGGAGTTGGTAGTCGCCTTAACGAGGTATACATCCTTGATCATCTTCATCTTTCATTTATTTCATCGTCACCAACATCCTCTTCTTTGTGTCTTTCTTTAGTGGGCTTCTCTCAGTGGCATCACCAGCTTGGTCTTCCCAATGGCTCACGTCTTTCGTCCCTCATCAGTACTGGTCTCCTTGGTCGTGATGTTGATAGGTCTCACTATTGTACGAGTTGTAAGCCTGAAAAATAGCTACAACTTCCTTATCAGTCTAGTAAGTCCAGGTCTCGTTGTCCCTTTGATTTAGTTCATTCAGATGTATGAGGTCCCACGCCTTTTGTATCAAATGGCGGACATCGGTACTATGTTATATTTGTTGATGATTATTCTCGCTATTGTTGAATTAATTTTATACACCGTCGTTCTGAGTTTTTTCAAATCTATGTTGCATTTTCCACTATGGTGCGCACTCAGTTCTCTGATTTCATTCGTATTTTTTGTGCCGACTCTGGGGGGGAGTACCTTTCTCATACCTTTCGCGACTTACTAGCTACCCATGATACTCTCCCTCAACTATCTTGTCCCGGTGCCTACGCTCAGAATGACACTGCTGAAAGGAAGCATCGTCACATCATTGAGACAGCCCGCACCCTCCTCATCTGCTCTCACGTTCCTCCTCATTTTTGGGCTGAGGCTGTCTCCATTGCGGTCTATCTCATAAATCTGCATCCCTCCACTTTTATTCAGGGAGAGTGTCCCAGTGAGTGCCTGTACTCCCAACCCCCACATTATACTCAACTGCGTGTTTTTGGCTATCGATGTTATGTTCTTCTTCCTTCACGTTAGCGTACCAAGCTCTCTGCTCAATCTGTATCTTGTGTTTTTCTCGGATACAATACTGAGCACAAGGACTATCGATGTTATGATATTGTTGCTCGTCGACTTCGTATCTCACGTGATGTCACCTTTGACGAGTCTCACCCTTTCTTTGTGTCATCTGTCTCCTCGACCGTGCACTCATCGGTGACTCCCTCTGATGTGCAGTTCCTCACTCTTCCTACCCCACCGCTTTATGTCTCTTCCTCTCCACCGGTATGTCTACCTCCTCTCTCCTTGCCACCCCCTACACCATCTCCTACCTCTCCACCTTCCACCTCTCCCTCAGACGCGCTCATCGTCCCCCTTCCTTATCATTACACTCGTCGTCGTCCTCCTCCTTCTATTCCCTCGTCTCCGGTGCCCCCAGACTCGATGCCTGCCTCCTCCAGCGAGTGTCCTGTGGACGATCGTCCAGTGCATCGCAACCCACCTCGTGAGCGACGTCCTCCCGACCAACTTAGCCTTGCTACACTTCCGCTGGACCTACTTGCTTTTCCCGCTACTTCTTGTAGCACTCCAGAGCCGACTACCTACCGTGAGGCTGCCCAGATATCTGAGTGGCAGGTTGCTATGTCTGCTGAGTTAGAGGCACTTGCGCATACTTATACATGAGACCTTGTTCCTCTTCCACCTGGTGCTGTTCCGATCACTTGCAAATGAGTTTTTAAGGTCAAGACTCGCTCCGATGGATCTGTAGAGACGTATAAACCTCGACTAGTTGCTCGTAGTTTTCAGCTATTAGGGACTACATTCTTAATAAATGTATGTGAATCAAATCAGTCTTCATATCTCAGAGTAACCAACAGAGGAAAAAACTCTTCGTATAAGAAAACAATGTCAGTGAAAATTTCGACATAGGGGCGGATCTAGGGGGCAAGCTGGGGCCTAACCCCCCAAGATTTTGCAAAATGGACGGTAAATTTGGATTCCTCTCGTCGAGACAATATATTTTGATTACTTAAACGTCAAAAACGGTGGCCGGATGAGGGAGAAACGACTCCGACATGGTGGAGGCGCTCATTTATTTTTGGCTAGAGGAGGAAGACGATGACGTGTCAGCTGACTGGTTTAAGTAATTTATGTGGATCTGTCGTATGTAAATTTAGTTGAGATGGTTGCAACCATTATGCTAGCTGAAAGGTGGCAAAATAGGGGGTCAAGAAAATCAGATTAAAATTTTTGATTTAAATCAAATGTGAAGAGTTATTTGCTACTTGATGGAGAGTCATAGGAGCTTGAAATATTTTAAAAAAAAATCAGAAACAATTTATAGAATATTGTATTAGAATTTCAAAATATTTTGACTAATTAATATTTTTATTATATCATTCTATGTACTACGAAGGTATTGATAAAGATGTGACACATAGAATCCAAACGGATTGGTTGAAGTGGAGAGGCGTGAGAGACGCGACAGGGATCTTATGTGATCGTAAAATACCATTAAAACATAAGGGAAAATTTTACCGTACTACAATTAGACCAGCAATGCTCTATGGTTCTGAGTGTTGGGCAGTGAATTGTGTACATGAGCAAAAAATGAGAGTTGTGGAGATGAGAATGCTTACGTGGATGTGTGGATACACGAGACTGGAAAAAATTAGGAATGAATGTATCAGGGATAAGATAGGAGTAGCACCAATTGCAGAGAAGATGCGAGAAGCTAAACTAAGATGGTTTGTACACGTGCAAAGGAGACCATGAAATGCACCTGTTAGGCGTTATGTGAGTCTATTCACCAGGCATGTTAAACGAGGGAGGGGTAGAATAATAAAGACTTAGAATCAAACTATAAGGAAAGACATGATGTACTTAGGAATTAGTGAGATTATGACAAAAGATAGGGCACAATGGCGACAAGGGATCCATATAGTCGACCCCACTATAGTGGGATAAAGGCTTGAGTGCTGTTTTTTTACATTCTATTTACTACTTTATTTTGAAATTTATCACTTTTATTTATTTTTATTTTTTTGCTTCGCCTTGTGTTTGACACTCCCTTGATTTAGAGTTTATAATGGGGAGTAGAGACGAGGACGAGTTTTGAGCCCTTTCAGGGCTGATTTGGCAACTTACCATATATGACGTGCCCAGATCGACGATCGGACTCCGCAGATGTGTCCAGATTCGATTTGAAATATTATTTTGCTATGTTTGCATTTATTTTGATGTATTTGGGTAGTCTCACCTCCAGCCAATCATAGTCGTTGATGGAGGATGCCTTAATCCTTGTTTTATTATAAATAGATGTGATATGGGGCTGATCTAGGCATTGCAGAATTTGGAAAAGATAATTCCTGGATTCCCGTGATCATCCCCGACTCCGTGGAACCCCATGTGACAACTCCTATGTGTGTATCTCCTTCCCCAAGGGTTGCCCTAACATTAGGCCCCTTCTTCCCCCTCCCACGCCCCTCTCTCAGCCACCGCAGCCCCCAAACGCAGCAGGGCTGTCCACAGAAATCTATTTATATTCAGGTTTACTATTCATAGATGAAATTTACTATTGGTTTACTATAGTTTTTTTCCCTCTCTATTTCACCATCGGCCTCAGGTTCTCTCCACCAGCTGTCGCCCCTGCTTCACCTTCAGTCGCACCACCCATACAAGCTCCTCCACCACCGGCCCCATAATCCCCTTCCAGCAAACTGCCAGACCCTCTCAGCCCATATGCCACCCTCAAATCCCCCCTCCTCCTGGCAGCACCACCCGCACACTAATACCCCTCCTAGGCCGCCGCCGCCCTCCACCAGCCTCCTACAACCCGATACCCTTTCACCACCCGCCAGCCACACGTCCAACCACTCCTCTTTCTTCCACAGCCCAAAACTGCACCCCACCATCATTCCCCTTCGTGGATCAGTCCAGATCTAGAATCTCAGCCCCCGATCCGTCATCCCCTCCACTCATACTTCATTCCTTTGCCCGAATCTGCCACCAAACATCGGATCCATTCACCCCTCGCCCGGATCTACCCCTTTGTAGCCAGATCTATCCATTCCCGACCCGTTTTCATCACCCACCACCGAGGACAACCACCTCATTTATTTCCACGCCGCCGGTTCCACCTTCGATTGTCGATCTACGCATCCGGATCCAAAGTCTTCAGTGCCTCGGTCAGCCTGCTACTTTGGCGAGCCCTTGTTGTATTGGAATATTTGAATCTTTATTATTATTGGATTGTTTTCGTACTTTGCTTGGATTAGCGCTTGTGGAACTTTGTTACGATTCACTAATAATTTGCAGGAAGGATTTATTCGCCGCACGCTTGGGCCCTCCGAGCGGAGGAAGGTCATTGCAAAATTGTTAAATTAAATGTTAGTTTCTTGTTCTTTAATCATCTTGCGTGGTGTTAATATTTTCATTGCTCAAAATTAATCGTCGCCGCCTCCGACGGTTGCATTGCATTTAGACTAAGGGTTGTGCGTCACATCTACATCCCGCCCCTCGTAGCCTTGGTTTTGTGCACCCCATAGCCTACCCTACATCAGTTTAGGGTCTAGCCAAGCCTAGTTTTCTTGAGTTTAGCTCTATATGAAATAAAACTAAAGGGCATGTAAGAAAAGAACACTCATGTTGTAGAAAAAAATACATTCAAATACTTTTGAAACCTTAGTTTAAATTGGAATCAATTTGAAATGGTTGGTGGAGTGCGAGGGAAAACGAGTCTGATAGAACGAAGGAGAAAAATGCGTAGGGCATTAACGAACTATGAACAAAAAGTTAAATTATATGAGAAACGTCGAGGATCAAACAAATGCTTACGGCATCATATCAAGTCGGTAAAAGTGGCCGTCGCTCATCATCTTCGCTACGATGATTAAACTGAAGAAAAAAATGGCAATCAAGATTAGTCACACGTTGGCGTGCTTTGAAAACTATAGCTTCTAACTAAAGTGAAGAAGTATTACATCCTCATTTGCTCCAGCGGCCATATTTATAAATGATGCATCCTGTGACCTGCAGTACACATTTTGATCAATAATGAAAATCATATTATATAAAATTCAATCCAAATAAATAGCATATCATATAGAATTCATAGTGGACATGAAAAAAAGGGAAAGATAAGAAAACCAACCATAATGAGGACTAAATGCTGTATAGTAGTGAACTACATTACAATTTTAAAATTTAACAGAAACTTGAGAGAAAACAAACCAAATAGTGAAATTCAAATTGAGCAAGACAATAACTGAAGATATTATGAACATTAGCATTAAAGAATATTTGTAGGATCTGAGAGATAATGCAATTAAGGCTTAAAAAGAAGCCCAGAAAAATGATGTGTATTGCTAAGAATTTTTGCTTGTAGAGTGGTAGTTGATTTTGATTGCCTTCATCTTTTCTAAACACAAGCATGAACAAATAACAATCTAGATCCCGAAAGAATTTTAACTAACTTAGAATTACCATTTTCTAGTAAGTGGTGCAATAGAGTCTCCAAAATATCTATCAAAGATGTTGTGCGGGCGTCCATGGTTACGGCATTAGGTGCGCTAAACTGAGAAAACGGATTGTGGTAGACCCGAATGTCATGAAAAGAGAATTCTGAAGGCAGCAAGAATGCTACTGGCAACAACCAGACTACCAAGCTAATCAAGAAAAGTGTGTTCGTTAAGTAGATGGCAGTGATGCGTGATTGAATTGCCAGCAGGAAGCTAGTTAAATAACATTGCATGGGCTTCTCTATATATCATCTTGTGGGATGAATAATACACACTTCTCCAAGGGAGTATCACAACATACCCAGACCTAGCTGATCAGCTCAACCCCACAAAGTTCAACCTCACGTTGCTCCATCAATGTTGTCGATTGACATGATGTCATGCTACATCACTTTCCTTGTTTGATCGACACACACAATCAATTCCCTTGGATGATTTCCTCGATCGATCGACGCACTCGATGGACATTGTTGCTCTGCTCTTTCCTCTCTGTATCGTGCTTGACGACCTCCCCAATCTATCATTGTGCACAACTCCTCGATCCAACACCTGCACGAGCTGCTTTCTACAACCGTGCATGATTTGTACTTCTACGGGAGAGAAAGGAAGTGTGTGATTGCCCACCCATTTAACATCCAAAACGTCCACAAACCTGCACATTTTGAGCTAACATCCGTTCCCTATGCATATTAGGAATTCTCCGCCTTCGGCCTTCCACAACTATTTGGGGAAAGCTTGTCGACAATTGCACTTTTGTATTAGAGTCCCTTGGATCCTTCATGATAGATTATTAATTTGTGATTGGGGCTCACACGACTTCCTAGTTTTGTTAATTATGTCTTCTCCCACAAGCATTGCTGCTCTCAAAAGTGTCTTGCTCAGCGCAAGGCTCAGGAGGCTGCATCTGACCGACCTTATGTGTGTCCTCAACTCCAATATGTTGAGACTCTGACCTTTCAGCATAAGATACCTTCAACCGTGCTATCACCACCTGCCTTGACATTGCTACTCTACCTTCCAATGTGACATTTGACACAAGAGTAGCTTATATATTCATTCTTAGGTTTCAGTTCTCTTTCTCATCTGTTTATCCTTGTGCATTTGGAGAGGAGTGCTGACTTTCTCTCTTTTCTTGTCTTCTACTGTTTTCTTTCAAACTCATGATTGTTCATGTTATGAGTTTGAGGGAGCTGTTAAATAACACTGTATAGGCTTCTTTATATACCTCCTTTGGGAATGAAAAATACAAACTTCATTTTTTATCATTCTTATCTGTTAGCACAGGATAAAAATGATATTAATAATGAAATAAGCAGACACCTCACTATATGTAAGAGTTACAACTATAGAGTCATCAAATAAATATAACACGAAAACCTAACACTTCCCCTCAAGTTGGGCTTGTGATATCCGCCACACCCAACTTGAATATAATGCTACCAAAACACCTATGAGACAAAGCCTTTGTAAGCACACCAGTCAGTTGATGATCAGAGGGGACAAAGGGAGTGCTAATAACTCCCCTCACTATGTTTTCCTTGATGAAATGTCGATCGACTTCCACATGTTTAGTACGATCATGCTGGACAGTATTATGAGCGATGCTAATGGAGGCCTTATCATCACACTATCACAGTATAGTCGAATGAAGCCTTTGTCACGAATCCCAAGTTCGAGCAAAAGAGATCGAATTCACATTCCTTCACATATTCCCGGGCCATAGCCCAAAATTCTGCTTATGTACTGGATCTGACAACATGTTTTTTGCTCCTCCAAGTCACCAGGTTTCCTCCAACCAAGGTACAGTACCCGGAAATGGATCTACAATCATCAACTGACCTTGCCCAATCAGCATCTGTGAAAACTTCAATGGATAGTTCTTTGTTTGGAGAGAACAAGATGCCACGTCTTGGAGAGGTCTTGAGATATCCGAGAATCCGATGGGCAACATCCAAGTGGTGCAATTTGGGAGCATGCATGTACTGGCTGATAACTCCAACAACATACAATATATCCGGGCGAGTATGAGATAGGTAGATGAGTCTCCCCACCAGGCGTTAAAAGCCACTGATATCCATGACCGGTTCTCCACCATCCCTTCCCAACCTATGGTTCACTTCAATGGGGGTGTCAGCAGGTCTACACCCACTCATCCTCGTAGTCTCCAACAGGTCAAGGATGTATGTCCTCTATGAGATAAAGATACAGTGCTTGGATCTAGCAACTTCAATGACAAGAAAGTACTTGAGGTTCCCAAGATCCTTGACCTCAAATTCACTAGCCAATCTAGTCTTCAAATTTTCGATTTCTTCCATGTCATCACCAGCTATGACAATGTCATCCATATAAACTATCAGCGCCGTCAGTTTCCCTTGTATGTGCTTTACAAATAGAATATGATCATCATTACTCTGTGCATATCAAAATGTCACAATTGCTTGTTGAAACCTTCCAAACCAAGCCCACGGAGATTGTTTTAGTCCGTAAAGAGTCTTCTTCAGTCTACATACCTTTATCACAGATCCCTCAGAGATAAGACTAGGAGGTAGAGACATATAAAATTCTTCTTCTAAATCTCCATGGACGAAGACATTCTTCACATCCAACTGGTTGAGACTCCACCTTTTGTAAGCAGTGCACGAGAGCAGAATACAGATAGAATTCATCTTTGCAACATAAGCAAATGTTTCCTGATAATCAAGTTCGGCAGTTTGGGTGTATCCTCTGGCCACCAACCTAGCCTTGTAACAATCCACAAGACCATGAGAATTTTGTTTCACTGAAAAAATCCACTTACATCCAACCATGGTCTTTCCTTGAGGAAGGTAAATAATTTCCCATGTGCAATTCTTCTCAAGGGCTATCATCTCTTCCCGCATAACATCTTTCCACTTTTGATTCCTCAGAGCTTCCTGCCACGAAGAGGGTATGGAAATGGAGGCAAGAGAAGTGACAAAGGCTCTATGCCGGTAAGACAAGGAGTCCTAAGTCACATAATGATATAAGGGATGACGAGTGGAAGCACGGTTACCTTGAGGACTGGTGAACGGATCAGGCATGAATTTTGGTACAGTGTGCCCAAGCTGACTGTTTGTGCCCCTTCGTCGACGAGTATAAACCTGTAACGGAGGAGTAGGGCGAGGTGGCAGAGACGGCGGCAAAACCACAAAAGGAATAATATGCTGATATGAAGGAGATATAGGTAGGGGAATGGCTGATGAGCTCACTTCCATGATACCAATCTCCCCCTAAGGAGAGCTCCCGTAATAAGACTGATTTATGGAAGGTGACATCTATGGAGACAAAAGTCTTGTGGGTATCGTGATGAAAACACTTGTACCCTTTTTGGGTGTTTGAGTAACCAATGAAGACACATCAAAGCGCCCGGGGATCAAGCTTCGAGGTGTGGTGCATATGGACAACACAACCAAAAATACGAGGAGTGAGCCCACTAGGAAGAATATGGAGAGCTTCTAACAGAGTTATGTGGTTGAGTATACGAGTTGGTAGGCGATTAATCAGATGTGTAGCCGTGAGGACAACATCCCTCAGTAGTATTTGGGTAAGTGCATCTGAAGTAACAAACAACGAGCGACCTCCAGAAGATGCTGTTTCTTACGCTCGACACCCCCATTCTGGATAGGAGTGTACACACAGGAAGTTTGGTGGATGATACACAAGTCACAAAGGTAGCGTTCAAAGTGAGAGTCAATGTACTCACGACCATTATAACTTTGTAATACACATATAATGACATTGAATTGAGTGGTCGACATTTTATGGAAACACTAAAATAAAGGAAAAACATCATATTTGCTTTTCATAAGATAAACTCATTTGCATCTAGAAAAACAGTTAATAAAAGTGACAAATCATTTGCACCCAAAAATAGAAGCAACCGGGCTAGGGTCATATACATTAGAATGAATAACCTCAAAAGGCGTATCACAAGGAGGGGACATTCGAGGAAGAGATGCCCGCTTGTGCTTACCCAGTTCACAGACATCACAATGACAAATGTTAAAAATAGAGGACGACATAGCAGAAAACAATAATTTCATAACATAGATAGAGGGATGTCCAAGGTGACAGTGTAAGGAATCCAAAGTAGAAGATGAAGCGACATGAAGAGAACGTGGAGTAGAAGCCGGACTGGAGGGGTCAAACAGGTACAGTTCCTCGCACAGTTTACCGGAGCCAATCACCTTCCCCGTCACCGGGTCATGAAATATACAAGAAGATAGGAAAAAATTCATTGAGCAATGCATAGAGTTAGTCAATTGACTAATAGACAAAAGATTTCGAGTAAATTTAAGAACATGAAAAATGGACGAGAGAGTGAGGGAAGAGCAGAGAATGGTTCCTTTGCCAGCAATAGAGGAAAAAGAACCATCAACAACACTCACTTTGTCACGACCCGACAATAGAGAGTAGGATAAAAAACCAGAAGCAGTGCCAGACATATGATCGGTGGCTCCGCGATGATCCACTGGGTGGAGGTGCGGCTAGAAGCAAAATGAACACCCCGGGGCCCCTGGTGGGCATATGAGGAGGATGGAGTACAAAACTCCGAAGGATGGTCTTGCATAAGACGACGAAAGGCAAGAATTTCGTCCGAAGAGGGAGCTGGAGGGGCTGCTGGAGAGGACGCATCATCATAAACATCAAAGAGATGAGCAGAGTGGGGTTGGGAATGACGGCCTGGAGAGCGACCATAGCCACGACCTCTGGCTAGGGGAAAGCCGTGGAGCTTGAAACAGGTTTCCCTTGTATGATAGGCCTTCTCGCAATAATCATAGATCAGGTGACCTTTCTCCCCAGATTCAGGTGGTAAGTCACGAGGAAGATTCCTACCGGGGCAAACATTAGCGACAAGAGCAGAGCCTTATGAGGCAGAGTCAGAATATAAAGTCTGACGACGATCGAATTCTTACTGAACAAGACTGTAGACCTCCGACAAAGAGGGAAGAGGAGACCGCCTAAGTATCTGGACACTAATCTGATCAAAGTCACGATTCAAGCCATGCAGAAACTCAAAGATCCGATTACGTTCTTCACGAGCCCGAACAAGAACTTCGTGCTCAGGGGAGATGAGAGTGGGCGCATTGAAGTGATCATACTCTTGATATAGCTGAGTAAACTCCAGGTAGTAGGACGACCGAGAGCGATATCCTTGCCGCAATAAGAAAATCCGGCGGCGAAGTTGAAAGATCTGAGCAGTATTGTTCCAACAGGAATAGATGACCTCGACACGTTGCCAAAAATCAGTGACAGTGTCCAAAAAGAGATAATTCCGAGCAATGCATTCTTGCATAGAGTTGAGCAACCAGGACATCACCAGGAAGACCACTCAGGAGAGGTCGAAGCAGGAGCAAGCATAGTGCCATTGACATAGCCAAACATAAGACAACTCTTTAGGGTTCTGCATCAGTAAGGTAATGGAACAAGTCCATGGCAGATAGTTGATGCCATAGAGTTTCATGGTGGTGATATGAGGAGTCCCATGATCATGTAGAGGGTGGCCAGAGCCTAAAGTGGATACCGGGGAGGAGGCAGACGACAAAGAGGCTGATTCCACACTCCCGTCCATAGCAACCAGAGAAAAGAAACGCCAAAAGAGCACACACTAGAACAAAGAAGCACCAAACAAAACACAGCTCATAGAAAGAGATAGCCGGCGAAGGTTCGGAGCCACAAACACCAACAAAGGAAGTAAGGAGGTGTCATCCCCGCAAGGAGGACTAGACGTTAGAAAAAAGGGCGAGGGCCTACAAAGGCATTCAAAGAGGCAGCGCTAGCAAGAAAAACGTGCGTCGACGTCCAGATCCGAGACAGAAAGAAATGAGAGAGAGAGAGAGGCAGAGACGGGGGCCTCCCGGCTGGAGACGGGGCGAGGGAAAGAAGGGGGAAACTAAGAGAGGGAGGCGCTAGCGAGGGAAGGTGATACGACCCAAACCAATCTCAAGGAGAAAACACAGAATTTCATAATATTGATGGAAAGGATTACAAGATAACTAATCTCATCTTAAGGGCAACAACCTTGAACAGCTCGACCTTCCAGCGAGGGGAGACTCTCCCGTGCAGCCGCTAAGACACACCACAAGAACACAATACATTCAACATAACCAAAATCCTAAACTAAGCCCCACTATTTATAGGAGATATAGTTGGGGAAAATACATAAATACCCTTAATTATAAAATCAGAACATATCATAACTCCCTCCTCCAAATCGAGCTTGTCCTCAAGCTCGAGCATCGCGTGGGTGGTCGAGTCGTCTGACATCTTGACTTCGCGCCAGAATAACTCCAGATAACGAGTCGCGACAGCTGGAACTTTGGCGAGCAGTGGCGGCACCGTCCAAAAAATATGCCCCGAAGAAACGTGGCCCGACAGTATTGGCGAAGCGGTAGGTGCCAGCATCAGTAAGGTGGTCAGAGGAACAATATCCCATGGCAAGAACGGGTCCAGCGATGCGGCGGCGAGGCGCTGTGGCAAGACAGACGGAAGGATCACGGCCGGAGGAACTACGATCGGTAGGAGCGGCGACAAGGTGACCGGTGAGGGTGGCAGAGCAGGGCCCAACAAAGGCGGGATCGACGGCGCAGGTGTCCGCTTTGGCGGTGGCGGTGACTGTCGGTGGGCTGTGGGCAACGAAGGAGACAACAATGGTGGTGAACTTGGCGGAATGGGCACCACGACGGGAGGGCTGGCTTCAGCGGTTGACCGTGGTGGCTGTGAAATCGATGGAGTTGTGGCGGTTTGTGGATGCAGTGGCGGAATAATGGAGTCGCCCCCAGTTGGAGGATGCATCCCCGAGGGGACATTGCCGACGGAGCACGGTGAAACCTGAGCGCTAAGAGCCTCGATCAAGGCGTCATTGCGGACGACTTGAGCATTAATATTATTGAGCAGAGAGAATATTCGTGTCCATCTTTCTTCCATAGCAGCCATAGGTTAAAGGAAGGATTTGGACCAAGTAGAAGATTAATGAATTCTGACGATGAGATGTGAGAATTTAATTTGGGATAGTGAGTAGAGGGAGGCATTAAAAAAGTCAAATGGCGTGGGCAGTGATTGGAGATAGGAGACAGCGTGTAGCCCAAAATATAAAAAGTTGTGAGAAGTAATTAGAGGGGTGGCAGTAAGAATTAAGTGGGGGAGGGGGTAGTGCCAACGAGTGGAGATAGGAAATCGTGGAGACAAATGGTAAAAAGTCAAAAGAAGGTGGGGTGCTCGAGGTAGCAGACGGTAGAAAACAAAACAATTAAAAGAACGCGTGAGTGAGAGGTCTTTGTCAGAAAAAAATAAATAACAAATGGATGAAAACAAACAGGGAATGACTCCACGGGGATGACAACCAACAATAGCCTGAGCGGAATGAAGCGTTCCGGTAGGCATGCGAAAAAGGAATGGCTTGACAGGGAAATGGGAGGAGCTCGACGTTGACGAGGGAAAAGCGGCGCGGAAGAATACTGGTGGAAGTGCGGCTTGAGGGGTGACCTGCTCACCGCGCGGAAAGGAGAAAATGGGCCGAAGCACGCGGGAGGACGGAAGCGATGAGGGGGTTTTGGAGGAGGACGGCTGGTGGAAGAACGGCCGGCTGGGATGGAGTTGCGCGGCGAGGAGTGTGCAGTCGGTGCGGGGTAGGCGGTGGGAGACGAGCGGGATGTGAGGCCGAAAAATAGAGTAAGAAGAGAGGACGCCACAAATGTGGGCGAGGGCGGAGGCAGAGGGAGCAACTTGCACATGCGAGAGGATGGAATGGCTTTGATGTAACGTCCCTAGCCGATCCAACGTGACAGCGTCACGGCTCCGCTCTAGGCGACGCTACCGGGCTGCAGCCCAAGCACCCCAACCCCTCTCCCTCCACAGGCGGGTTGTTGGTGGCCACAGCCTCCCTTTGATGAGGCAAACTCGATAATCAAGCCCGCACTACGGGGACTTCCCAGGAGGTCACCCATCCCTGTACTACTCTCGCCCAAGCACGCTTAACTATGGAGTTCCTTCAACCTTCATCACCAATTGAGCTGCAGTTCAACTCTTGTTACAAAAAAGTGCACTTTTTGTAACGGTCCAGGCTCGCCAACCCGCGGGACCCAGCTGACACCGCCGGCCCACCAGTAGTCCAGACCCGGGCCCACTACTGGCAGTAAGCCTATCACATTCAAGCCTGCAGGCCGTACACCCCAACCCCTCTCCATTCACAGGCGGGTTGTTGAGGCCGGGGATCGAACCCGAGACCTCCTTGATAAGGAGTTTTCAAACCACTCCTCATCACCAACTGAGCTGCAATCAAGTTGCCTGAACATGCTGCGGGTTTTTGGAAACCGCTAGTTCCAGCCGCTACTCAGCTTCCATTGAATCTCTCTTCAACGATCGATCCCAACCGGAGCTTTCAAACACGACTGACTACTCCGATCTCCGGCCGGAGAGAAGAAGAGGTCTACGCGATGCTTCGGGGGCAAGCGGTCGAATCCGGACGTTTTGAATGAAAGAAGCTTTGCTGAAATCTTCTCTATGTGATCTTCGCTTCGTGCTGCTGACGTGTCTTTTGCTTGGGATGAGTGCGTGGTGGGCCTTCTTTTTTGAACCCCCACCACTGTTGACGCAACCTGTGGCTTCGTGTTCCGCAGACTACGAGCTCAGTTGGTGATGAGGAGTGGTTTGAAAACTCCTTATCAAGGAGGTCTCGGGTTCGATCCCCGGCCTCAACAACCCGCCTGTGAATGGAGAGGGGTTGAGGTGTACGGCCTGCAGGCTTGAATGTGATAGGCTTACTGCCAGTAGTGGGCCCGGGTCTGGACTACTGGTGGGCCGGCGGTGTCAGCTGGGTCCCGCGGGTTGGCGGGCCTGAACCGTTACATTGATACCTTGATACGACCCAAACCAATCTCAAGGAGAAAACACAGAATTTGGATCGTAATATTAATGGAAAGGATTACAAGATAATAGATCTCACCTGAAGGATCAAGCACATACCCAATTACACCAAAAACCCGGACTGTTGGAGAGGGCGCTACTTAATTTCTTAAATAAGTAGCAAAGCGCCATGGGTCAAGTGAAGGAAAGCCGGACCCAACAATCCCCCCCCCCCCCCCCCCCCGCGTCCAGCACAACCCATCGGCTCAGAGGTTGGAGAGGGCGCTACTTAGTTTCTTAAATAAGTAGCAAAGCGCCACGGGTCAAGTGAAGGAACGCCGGACCCAATATCACCTAAGGGCAGCAGCTCTGAACAGCTCGACCTTCCAGCGAGAGGATACTCTCCCGTGCAGCCGCTAAGACACACCACAAGAACACAATACGTTCAACATAACCAAAACCCTAAACAAAGCCACACTATTTATAGGAGATATAGTTGGGGAAAATACATAAATACCCTTATTATAAAATCAGAACATATCAGAAGGGTGGAGCAGACGGAGGCGGCGTTGGCGAGAGCGGAGGCGGAAACTGGCGAATGCGGCGCGAGCGGACGGGTCGATCAGGGCACGGTTGGATACCATGTTAGCACAGGAGAAAAATGATATTATTCATGAAATAAGCATACACCCCACTATATATAGGAGTTACAACTATAAAGTCATCAAATAAATAACACCAAAACCTAACATTATCTTCTATCACAAAGGTTGCAGGGTTGTTTTCAAAATGATTTTCAATCCAAATGAAATGATTAGAGGATTATTCATATCTTCCCTAAAGATATTTGGAATAGTATTCATAATTATCAACAAGGGAAAAGGATGTTACGTCAACGGTAAATGCAGAGCTTGAATGCTCTAGCCAGTGGGCTTCATATTAGAGGATAAATCTAGGATTTCAATGTTTCATTTAAGCCATTTTACCCAATACCTCGGCTCCTCCTGCTCTCGTGCTTTGTGTTCTCATCTCTTCTGTAACAAGAGTTGCAACAATTACGGTTCATAACTATTGTTTTCCATGCTCTCATGAAGCTTCTATCATCTCAATTCTCGCTTCTCAATAGAGACTCGGAGTAATGCTAGACTTCTCTTTATTTCTCTTCTTAGTCATCAGTCAACAATGCTTCTATGCTGAATAATCTTACGGATTTTATTTTAAAGTTTATTATTTTATTCTTGTATGTATCCTGTAACTCGTGTAACAACCTTAGCCTTGACTATGCAATTGTACAAAAAAAATTTCAAGGTTTCACTTTTCACAAGTGATTTCAAGCCAGTTCAGATCAAGATCCAATTTCAAGCTTGGCAAAAATTGCTCATCTGAATTTGAATCGAGCTCAGATTGGATCGAGTTCAAATCGATACAAGCACTAATCGCAAGAAACATCGAGCACAACAATATTGAAATATAAATGTAACCATAGAAGATGCTAATTAAAAGACACCAGCATCATTCTCATCATTAAAATTAAACAAGATTTCAAACCTGTGGCTCTGGTCATTCATCTCAAGGCCACTTGGTACGTCATCTTTAACTTTTGCAAGAGGAGAAAAGAACTGACAGATAAAAAACAAGATTAGAAGTGGTGGTAAGCAACAACGCATTAATACAAACAATTTTAGATAAATGCAGACCTGGTGCATTGATATAAACACTATTGAAATGCCCAATATAAAGTTTATGGTCAGTGTGTGACCAAACAATGCAGCAGAGGCTATGCCAGTGAAAATCGTTGCAACCGTTGATGAATATTTCTTTAGTATAGTATCTGCAGGTATATAAATAATAATAAGTATAATTTGCACACACAAATATCTACATAAGTGATTCATGTTTCTCCTGAAAAGTAAAAACATGACCATGAATCTGTTATTTTAAATTGTAAAAACTGTATGATTGGTTTATGGGTGAGCAAAGAGGTTGCTTTATTAAAGATATCAGAAAATACTTAACAAAAGTTAGACTAGAAACATCAATCAAATGACTGTTCATTACCGGCATATTTGAAAAAAAATGAGGATAGTATGCCTTGTGCTGCATTGTTGCATATTAGAAATATTGTGGCCCTTGAATGCCCTTGTAGAATGTCAAAGCTGCCAGGCCCTGGATAAAATTAAAAGCTCATAAGAATCAGTCCATGCACAAAACCAATTATTTGCATTATTATAGTAATACATGAAGGTGTAATGGAAGACATATAATGGAAGCCTAATCTAAAGGACAACAGCTCATAGCAATTCTGAAATTATGTATCACAATCAGAACTTCACAGCAGTCGTATTCTCTATAAAATATTAAGCATTATGACATACTAAGAAATCAATGAATTAAATCATTTTCAATGAAAACATTGAGGTCAAATTAATAAGAATTAATCAAAATAATTTCATAAATGCAAAAACGTCGGTGCCAAATTGCCATTGATAGAAATGGCAACCATATCCTGATAATAAATCAAACCTCACTCAAAGAAGATCAGCATTTTAAAATAAAAACACAGAATATCATGGTGGATACACAGGGATAAATACTTGCTACGCATTAGTTAGATACGGATCTCGATATCTATCGCAGAACACTGCTTTGAATTGTTGCAGTATGAAAGTGTGATGTAGATTCTATGGAGTATCATACTTCTTGGGATTGCACATATGGGCTTTTCCCAATGTTCTTGAAAGAACATAAACATTCTTTTGTAATTGAAAGTCAGTATAGAAATTCCACGATGCAATCACATGAAGGTTCAAGAGGATAGCAGTTCTCACAATAATGATACTAGATGCCTTGCAATCATACCTTTGAAAATAGCACTTCCAACAATTCCAAGTAGGTTGAATATTGCACCATAACCATACAAGAATAAGTTCTGCGACAAAATTAAAGGTTACTTCCCTGGGTTTGAATCAAAAAGCAAAATTAAAAGAATGTGCTTATAAGAAATTAGGAAAGAGAAGTTCTCTCAACACAAGAGAAGAGATAACTGAATAGAACTTATGAAATTCTCCAAATTTAAAGTGGTGAGTTACCTGAAGATAAATGCTTGTATCAAACTGACTTTTTAAAGCATATTCATTGTATACAGAGGCCAAGGATGGAATGGTTACCTGAAATGTAACATCTGATCATAACCATCAACACCCAATAACACGCATAAAGTTAACATTTTCAAATAGAATGATGAATTCAAATATTTATATCCCAAACTAAATAGGATAGTCCTTCAATACTTTCATAACAATTTAATCAACTGCGTAAGTTCCATGCAAATTGTTGAAACCGGGAACCGGCTTCTGTGGAGTTCGAACCCTTGGGGAAGGGGTGACCGCGCACTTACTTCTCCTAGCAAGCTTGGCTGACCGAAAACTTAGAGCTCAAAACTGGCCCAAGGCTCCAGCACGGAGGTCCCACCACACACCCAGAAGATCTTAGAGCGCTTCCCCTCCTTAGCCAGTGTTGAGCTAAGGGCACCTCAGAAAGCGCAAGAAGATCTGAGAATTAGAAAACTGGAAAGCTCTTTGCTTCTGAGGTACCCCCTTGGGTCTATTTATAGATTTTAAAATCTGGCTTGCAAATAGCGTGGCTCTGCTGTTCTAAACAGCTATATGCAGCCTAAAGTGGTCTGCCAACAGTCAAACTCCGTTGTTCTGAGGAGTTAAATGCCGACCTTTGAGGGCATCCAGATAATTCTGCCTCTGGACCCTACTGGGCGAATGGTCCATGAAGACACCACTCGCCTAAGGGAGCGAGTGCTGGGAGAGCCATGCACTCGCCTCCTAGGCTCTTTCTGAGGGGCGAGTGCTAGCTTGGGCAACCACTCGCCCGACTCGGCGAGATGTCTTCTTGCATGCACACTGAGGCGCGAGATCGAGGCGAGTGCTAGATGAAGATCGCACTCGCCTAAGGGCCTGATTGCTTTTTCACTACTCTGGGCGAGTGCTCCATTGGGTACTGGGCGAGTGCAGGTTAGCCTACCCCACTCGCCAATCTGGTATTTTTGGACCTGAATGTCTTGTAATGCCCCGAATTTGCCGGAAGGGGCCAACTCAGTGAATACGGAGTTGTACACAAATTATTTTGAAATTACACCGTATGTATATTTTTTATTTAGAAGTGCTAGTTGCAGTAATTATGTAGTGTATATTGTTGGAATATGTTGGATTAACGGGTTGTATAATTTTACTGTATTATCATCTGTACACCCATATATATATATATATATATATGAGAGCCTCTAATGTTAGTCATGAATGCAATTATTCTTTTTCTTCAACATGCAATTATTCTTTTTCTTCAACATGGTATTAGAGCCAGGTTCTGTTTAGGTTTTTTCGGATCCCGCACAGAGCCGACCCGACTCTCGCGTCGCTCGCGCCGCCCCGACTCCCGTGTCGCAGTAGCTCCTGCATCGCGTCGCCCGGACTCCCACGTCGCAGTTGCTCCCGCGTCGCAGCAGCTCCCGAACTCCCGCGTCGCGTCGCAGCAGCCCCGACTCCCGCATCGCGCCGCCCCGACTCCCGCGTCGCGTCGCCCCGACTCCTGTCTAGGGACGCCGGCTCTATGGAGTCTTGATTCTCCCGATGCTGGCGGTCCCTTCGTCTTCGTCCCTCTTTCTATGAGGGCGGTTCTCCTTCAACATCCTTGGTGATTTTTTGGTGCTTCTTCGATTTCTATTCGGGGTCTCCTTATGACGGGAAGTGAGTCTTCTACCACCATGTCTTCCGGTTGAGTGACCTCTCCTACTTCGGTTTCTGTTGGATCTTATCGTGTCCCCTCAGACAATGGTACTTCTCAAATCATTACTATGAAATTGGATGGTTCCAACTACCTCCCGTGGGCTCGCTCCATCTCTCTTGCTCTCAAAACCCGTCGGTTATTTGGCCATGTTAGTGGCACAGTGAAGGCTCCCGCGTCTGACTATCCTGAGCGGCTTCAGTGGGAATCTGACAACTCCCTAGTGATGTCTTGGCTCCTTAACTATATGACGGAGTGCATTTCTCGGAACTATCTATTCTTGGATATCGCAGCAGATATTTGGAAGCATGCAGAGACTATATATTCTGTTTGAGGCAATGCTGCTCAGATCTACCAACTTCTTCGCCGGTTGTTCCTCCTGCGACAGGGTGATCGCCTCCGCCCCCCTCGGCCTACTACTCGGAGTTCACCCAACTCTATCAGGAGTATGATCATTTTGATTCTCTGACCCTGGTGTCTCCTGAATATGAGGTGTTTGTTCGAGCACGAGAAGAACACAATCGCATTTTTGAGTTCCTCCACGACTTACATTGGGATTTTGATCCGATCAACATTCAGATTCTTGGTCACTCTCCTCTACCCTCTCTGCCCGAGGTGTACAACCTTGTCCAACAGGAATTCGATCGCCGTCTGACTCTGCTTCCAGACTCTACCACCGAGGGATCTGCCCTTGTCTCTCTTTCTCAGCCTACGGCTCGTCCTGCTCACGACACTAAATTGAGGACTGCGGAGAAAGATCGCCTATGATTATTGCGGGAAGGCCCTCCATACTAGAGATACCTGCTTCAAGCTTCATGATTTTCCTCCTCGAGGCAGCCCTGCCTCTCGTGGTGGTCGGGGTGGTGGTCGCTCTCAGCACAGGCCTCCTTTGCCCAGATCAGCCCACTTGTCAGACACTAGGGAGGACTCTATTGCTCCTCACTCTCTGGATTCCACTACGCCCCCTGGCTCTTTCGGCTGAAGAAATTCTGGCGTTCCGCCGGATGATGCTTGGACCTCCAGCGGAGCTGTCTGATTCTGCATCCTCTTCCTATGCTCATCAGGGACTTGCAGGTGCTCACTCGACTTCCTCCCACCTCTCCTCTCAGTGGATCATTGATTTCGGGGCTACAAACCACATGACTAGATCAACCATAGGTTTTGTGTCTTACACACCTCTGTCGGATAGGGACAAAGTGAGCATTGTTCGGAAAGGATCCATTCCATGCTCTTCTCTTACCCTCTCCTCTGTTCTTCATGTTTCTGCTTTCACCCGCAATCCCCTCTCTATTAGTCACCTAACAAACTCTATGAATTGCTCAGTGACCTTTTTTCCTACCTCTTGTGTTTTCAGGACCTGAAGACGGGGACGGTGATTGGTTCTGGTAGACTGTGCAACGGGCTCTATGTGTTCGACCCCTCTGCCTCCACTTCATCTAGCATTGCTCGGCCTCCCAATGCTCTTCTTGCTGCTCGTCCATCTGAGTTGGATTTTTGGCATTGGCGGCTATGACATCCTCCTGTCGTCATTATGAAGTTGTTGCTTCCTGCTATGTCTTCTACTTTGTTTAATGTTTTTCATTGCGCTATGTGTGAACTGACTAAACATCATCGTAGTACTCTTCCTCTTATATCCTCTCATAGCTCAGTTTCGTTTGCAATTATTCATACTGATGTTTTGGGGTCCTAGCTCTACTGTTTCTATTTCTGGTTGCTCGTGACTTGTTTATTTCATTGATTGTTACTCTCATTGTACATGAGATTACTTAATGAAGCATAAAAGTGAGGTGTTCTCTATTTTTCAGCGCTTTCATAAGATGGTCACAACTCAATATGGTGCTCTCGTTAAAATCTTACGCAGTGACAATAGCCTAAGTATCATTCATCAAACCTCCTGTGTGTACACCCCGGCTCAGAATGGGATGACTGAGCGTAAGAATCGGCACCTCCTTGAGGTGGCTACGTGTCTTCTCCTTTGGATGCACCTCCCAAAGTATTACTTGGGTGATGTTGTTCTCACCGCGTCCTACCTCATCAATCGTCTTCCTACACAGGTCCTCGGGTTTCATACCCCTCTCACCACTCTAGGGGTCCATCCTACCTCTCTCTCCCCGTGTCTTTGAATGTGCATGCTTTGTCCACACTCAGCATAAGACCAAACTTGATCCACGCGCCCTGAAGTGTGTTTTTATTGGCTACTCTCCTACCCAGAAAGACTATAAGTGCTTCCACCTGGTTATCAAGCGGGTATTTATTACCATGGATGTCACCTTCTGGGAGTCTGAAGCTTATTATGGGAAATCTCTTTAGGGGGAGAGTACAGTTACAGAAGTGAGTTCCCCACCTTCTGTTCCTCAGCCTATTACTCCGTCTATATTGCCTCCTCCCGTTCCGATCACCCCACTGTCATCTCCTGCTCCTCCGGTGACTCCTATTTTGCAGGTTTGCACTCAGGCTCTTGCTATTCAACATGTGCCATCATCTGATCCATCGCAGGGTATTAACAAAGGTAGCTCTGCTTCTAATTTACATTCTCTTTCTCACTTTGTGACTTATGACTCATTGTTTCCTTCACATAGAGCATTTGTCACCTCCTTGGCCTCCATTTCTATTCCTCAGTCCTGACAGGAAGCACTTGAGCATAGTGAGTGGAAGGCAGCCATGCTGGAAGAAATGAGAGCCCTTGACAAGAACAATACTTGGGAGATGGTCCAACTCCCTAAGGGGAAAACTGTTGTGGGATGCAAGTGGGTTTTCTCTGCGAAGCAAAACTCCCAAGACCTTGTGGAATGATACAAAGCCAGGTTGGTGGCAAGAGGATATACGCAGACAACGGACATTGACTATCAGGAGACAATTGCACTAGTGGCAAAAATGAACTCCATCAGGATCTTGCTTTCATGTGTCGTGTGTAAAGGGTGTAGTCTCCTTCAGTTGGATGTGAAGAACGCATTTCTCCACGGTGACCTAGAGGAGGAAGTCTACATGTCCTTACCCTTTGGTGTTAGCCAAGAAGGATCAGCAGGGAAAGTGTGTAGGTTGAAGAAAACTTTGTATGGCTTGAAGCAATCTCCTCGTGCGTGGTTCAGGAGATTTAACCGGGCTATGATCACTTTCGGGTACAAACAAAGCAATGCTGATCACACCTTATTTGTGAAACATAGTGAGGGTAAGGTGATTGCTCTCATTGTCTATGTGGATAATATAGTAATAACCGGCGATGATATTGAAGCGATTGAACATCTGAAATCCAGATTGTCTCAGGAATTTGAAGTGAAGAATCTTGACTCCTTCAAGTATTTTCTGGGCTTCGAGGTGGCTAGATCCAAGCATGGAATCTTTATATCTCAAAGGAAGTATGTTCTAGACTTGCTTGAGATGACCGGAATGCTCGGGTGCAGGCCAGCTGATACCCAAATTGAGGTCAATCACAAACTTGGAAGAGATGGAGGGGAAGTCGTTGATGATGTACCTGGCTTCCAACGATTGGTGAGAAAGCTTATCTATCTCTCTCACATCCGACCAGACATATCCTATGTTGTGGGGGTCCTTAGTCAGTACATGCACTCACCTAGATCACATCACCTGGATGCTGCACACAGAGTTCTGAGATACCTCAAATCCACCCTGGCAAGGGAATTTTGTTCTCACCCAATGAGGCATTGACCGTAGAGGTTTATACGGATGCAGACTGGGCAGGATCAATTGATGACAAGAGGTCAACATCAGGGTACTGCTCCCTTGTTGGGGGTAATTTGGCAACCTGGAGAAGCAAGAAACAATGTGTTATTGCCAGATAAAGCACAGAGGCAGAATTCTGTGCTATGACACAAGGGCTTTTTGAAGGGTTGTGGATCCAGATGATCATGAAGGACCTTGGCGTGAGGTGTGACGGTCCAATCAGGATCTATTGCGATAATATGGGTGCGATCAACATTGCCCACAATCCAGCGCAACACGAACGCACCAAACACGTGGAGATCGACAGACACTTCATCAAGGAAAATATTGTTGGAATATTGGGCAGAATACTGGGCAAGTAGGGCATGCCATACATTACACGCCCAACTTGAGGGGGAGTTTTGGAATATGTTGGAATAACGGGTTGTATGTTGTTACTGTATTATCATCTGTACACCCATCTATATATATGAGAGCCTCTAATGTTATTCATGAATGCAATTATTCTTTTTCCTCAACATATATGAAAATTTCAACAAAAAATAATCAGAATATGGATCAATTAATATGATACCTTAAAGGGGAATATTTTACTAGGAACAAAGGAAATCAGTTCTCATGCGTAAAATAATTTTAGTTTCTGGTCCTCTGAAGGATTTTTAATGAAACAACAAAATTCCATGATGGCTTGCAAGTTGCACCTAATGTGAAGGAAAATGGAGAAATAATGTACAGTAGTTGAAGTTCCATTATACACTAGATCATCTAAATGGATGGTATTTATCTAAGACAATAGCGCTCATAGAGATTGTGTTGTTCCCCAAGCACGGTCCGACCAGATTATCATGAGCCCCGAAGAGGTCATAATATTGGAGAGGAAGATATTATTCGCCACATCCGCATCGATGATACCATGTTCATGATAATCCATACTAATATCTCCTTCATGAATTTTACACATTAGGCAAGATATCATGATGATTGGCAATCTCATGTTGGCTTGTGTGAATATTTAGTCCCACATTGGCAATTTCATGTTGTCTTGTGTACTTTATATGTTCTTGGGCCTCTCCACCTAGAACCAATTGATTTTAGGTTGAGTGTTTGAGCTTTAATATGATATCATAGCATGCTTGGCTTCCTCCATCTTCATCGTCCCCCATATCCCACATGTTATATTACATAGAGAGTGTGTCGGATATTTAGTCCCGCATGAAAATCTAATGTAGTCATGTATACTTTATATGTTGTTGGACATCTTGTTCCACGTCAACACTAGTACGATGGGTAGATTACGTGACATGGGTGTGCCAACACTAGTACGATCCTAAGTGCTTGTAATGCAAGGTGGAGTCGAATAAAAGTGAATGAAATGCAAATGATTTTTAAAATTGTTTTTTATCCGAAAATGAAATTTGCAGTGTTGTTTTTATAAATGAGACAAATTAACACAGGGTGAACATTAATTTTCTGATACGCAAGTAAACCACACTTGATTACCCACGAAGTGCTTTCTACCACAAATTCCACGAATTAGGTTTATAAGATAAAGAAATTACGTACAATTACACTAATGCCTTGAAACACCCAAACAAATATGTAATATTTTCCAATATTTAATAAATGAAGAAATAAGTACAATACAATAATACTCGTAAATATGCGGAATCCAGTGACAGGTCGTTGATGACGGGTTGTTGCTGTGTGGACGAGTTCGTTTGCAGAAAATAAAGAGTAGGTTGAAATGTGTAATAGGAAGCAGCGACTGGTAGGGGAATGGACAAGCACAGGAACCAAAGACAGGAAACGGAAGGCGGCAAAGGACATATATGGAAAGGAGTCGTTGACTGGGAACTATGGCTTGCAGCTTCTTTTGGACGGGAGGGGAAAACATGGCTAATGAAAGGGGTGGCTTCAGGATATTAGTGGATGGGAAGGGCAGTTGTTGTCGATCGGAGGATCAAGGATCGTGCGGGTAAACTGGCGAAAACGGCTGGTGGTTCCACGAAACAATGAAGACGGGGAAGGGAGGAGCGCCAAGGGGTTGAAGTCACCGGAGAACTGTTGTGGCTTGCGGGATCAGGGGGGGGGGGGGAAGTAGTCTCTGGCGATGAAGTCGAACGGTGCAGGTAGCCCGACTGCGATTACAGGCGGGGAAGAAGAACAGTGGAAATGACGGGGAAGGACGCGGCTGGCGGTGTCGTTCTTCCATCGGGATCGGGACTCTGGAGAGAGGAGCAAGCGGGGAGGATGTCAAGCGGCTAGGGGACGATGCACAAGGGAAGGACAAGTAGTTACACGGTACATGGGGGAGAGGCGTGCGGGAAACTGCAGTGAGAGGGGGGTAAATCGTGGAGTAAGAGCACGGGAACAGTGGAATCCAGGGGAAAATAACTAAATAGGAACGAGAAACTAAAAAGGATAATCGGCGCGTCACACCCTGAGGCTCGTGACGTCGCACAACGGCTGATTGCCGGTCTGGAATCTCTCACAAATCCACCATAATCCTAAACTGCAACACCCGCCCCTATTTATAAAAAGAGGGGCAATTGAGCACCGGGCGTGAATGACTATGATTTGTTGTTACGTCTGAGGTCCTAAAACACTAAAAATAAATCCAAATAAATAAAAAAACATAAAATAATAGCGCGACGAGCCGGACGCGCTCGTGGTCTCGGATCGCCGATCCGATCATCGCCTCCTGCGCGAATATACAAAAGTGAGCCCCGCCGCCTGGCAACCCATAGTCTGGTGTCGATCTCCATCACTTATATTATCTTGGGTTTCTTCACCTAAAACCAATTGGCTAGCCATTTTGGCACTAATAACTAGAAATACATATGAATGTGCGCATGACGTCTTAAGTTTATTTCTTTTGCAAGGAAAACGTATAAGAATTCATTTCATGAAAAACTAGTCAAAGTAGTTTTCTCCAAGCATCTCATCACCGCATCCTCCTTGGGGGGGGGGGCATGCAAGACATTTACAAGGTATTTCTTCCTTCTCTCTAACCCTAGCCGTCTCTCTCTAGTAGTTCGTAACATTTGGTATCAGAGGCTTCTTCCTCCCAACTCTTTTCTCGTTCCGGTTGACATTCCGCTCGCCGACTCCCGCATCTCATCACCGCATCGCATCAACGACGACTCCCGCATCGCCTTCCGCGTCGAGCCCCCGCGTCGAGTCCCCGCGCCGTTCGAACCCACGCGTCGACCGCTCGGCCGCATCTGCTTCCGCCGCATCAGCATCGGCCGCCGCTGCATCGCGTCCGCTGCCGCACCCTCTGTTACAGCCGATCGCACGTTCCTCCACTTCCGCCGGCCTGATCCGGCAAGTCTGACCCCGCCTGGCTTCCGTTTCGACCCCAGAGGACGGAGGACTGCATCCGGCTGCCGCATCTGTGTTCTGCTGCTCTTCCAGTGGCTGCCGCATCGCAGCCAGGCGTCGATCCCGCTGCTGCGGCCTCCGCCGCATCCTGCTGCATCCCGCTTCATCGACGACTCCCGCGGTTGCTGCCCCTGCCGCATCCTGCTCGCATTCCGTCAGCCGCTGCTTCTAGTGTGCATCCAATTGCGCCTCCAATTGTTGCAACTTCACGCACGCTCCCACCATGGTGACTCGCACCCAAGAAGACTCCAATCGGCTCGCACATCTCGAAGAAAAATACACCGGTCCGACTGACACCGTGGCAGCCCTCGCCGATAAGTTAACGGCATCGGAGAAACGTCTCGAAGAGAAATTGGATACCCGCATGGACGAGCTTAAAAATATGTTGACTCAACACCTTAAAGGAAAAGGTGTGGTGGCCGAGACCAACAAAATACAGTTTCCCCTTCCTACTCCAGCCTCCGAGCACGACGACCGAGCCTCTAGCCTCAATGGGGGGCTTGGAATTGACGGTGAAAGGGGAGGAGGCTCACGCCGACCACCAGTATGGTCCGGGGCCACCCCGTTGGGTGGAATCGCCGCGTCTGCTTTGGATTTCCCTCCTCACCGCGAAGACCGCCAGGAGGACCAACGACCCCACGGGCTGGGGTACACACCCCGTGATGGGCTCCTCCCTATTCCAGGAGCACCGGGACACGCCTCGGGCGGACGGGGAGGAGGCGGATGGGAGTTTAGACCGCCTTTCTTGGGAAAACCCTATGGAGAGGATTGGGGGTACCCACATGTGGCCGCTGATCAACGGCTACCGCGTCGACACGGGCAAGAGTACGGAGGACTTGGGCCACAACTACCACGCGCTTATATGCCGCCGAAGATTGCCCGCATGAACTACCCCAAGTGCAAGGGAGGTGATGCACTCGAATGGGTCCAAAAGGCAGAGTTATTTTACAACTATCAAGAGATACCAGAGACGCAGTGGGTAAAGTTGGAGTCCTTCCACCTTGAAGAGGACGCATACCAGTGGACCCAATGGTTCCTCCGGGGACGAGATCACGCGCCATGGCACGAGTTTGTCGACGGATTCACCGCCCGCTTTGCTCCCCTTGAGTATGAAGACTTCGAGGCTCTTCTTCAGAAGTTGCGTCAGAAAGGGGCGGTGATGGAGTACCGAACCGAGTTTGAACGGTTGGCCAACAGGGTGCAGTGGAGCGAGAGGACATTAACAAGTTGTTTTATTTCTGGCCTGAAGGAGGACATCAGAGATGAGGTGCATGCTTATATGACGCGCAGCTTGACACACGCTATCAGCTTGGCCCGGATTCAGGAAGAGCGTCTCAATCGACAAAAGTTCAGGGGGGACACTTCGAGGAACACTACACACCTACCCGACACAAAGAGGGCTCCAGCAGCTGCCGATAGAGCCACAATGAAGAAATTGACGTGGACAAAGCTACAAGCTAGGAAGGAGCAAGGATTGTGCTTCAACTGCGATGAAAAATTTACCCCAGGCCACAAATGTCAGAGGATTCAGGTTTACATGTTGCAGGAAGATCCGATGTCAGATGGAGATGGAGGGGAACAAGGGCACATTATGGATACAGTCGAGTACGGGGTATCTTCCTTGACCATGGCGGGAGACTCCGCTCCACCCACTATGAGTATTGCGGGGAGGATTGGCCAATAGCAGGTTACCATTCTGCTTGACAGTGGGAGTACACATAACTTTATTAGCCCGGCAGTGGCACAGAAGCTGGGGCTAGAGGTCATCACGGATGTCGCGTCGCCGGTTGTGGTGGCCGGTGGACACGAGCTGCATTGTGAAGGCGTGCTTCCGAACGTGGAACTCAGTGTGCAAGGGTACACCGACAACATGGATGTCTACTTATTGCCCATTCAGGGGCCAGATATGATTCTGGGGGCCCAATGGTTGCGACAGCTGGGCAGGGTGACTCTGGATTGGGAAAGGCTGACTATGGAGTTTGCTAGAGCTGGGAGAGAATACTGTCTGCAGGGAATCCACATCTCACCAGTGCCAGGGGGCTCTTTTTGCTGTTTGGAGCGGCTACCAGATTCCCACCTTGAGGACAAGCTGGGTCTTGATGGGGTGGGGAATGTTATGCCCCCGGACGGATCCGAAGGCGACAACGGGGCTGAACCAACTGGTTCAGCCCCCACTCTATAGATGGCGGCCCTCGGGGGGGCTGAACCCACCCAGTTCAGCCCCAATTGGGGCCGGCCGGCCCCCTTGGCCGGCCGGCCTTGGTCTGGGTATAAATATACCCGGATCCTCCTTGGGGGGGCATGCAAGACATTTACAAGGTATTTCTTCCTTCTCTCTAACCCTAGCCGTCTCTCTCTAGTAGTTCGTAACACAGTCCCATCTAGATAACTGAAATGACCCGGTTCTTCATGTTTAATTGTGCACAAAAGAACTTGGACAAGAACACATATTGTTGGCTAATCATAAGGTTTCAGGAAAAGCTTTGACAAAGAATTTTCAAATGAAAGAAAGAAGAAATTTCAAATATGAAAGACAATACAACCATTGAAAAAGTAAGCTAACCAAAAATGCATGTGACGCAAGACGAATCTAGAGGAGACAGACACATGATGCCCTAACCTTTGATGCAATGCAAGCGAGCACTTGATGAATGCAATGGACGGACGACGACCCTGACATGAAGATGCAGATGAATATACAAACACACTCCGACGAACTAACGAAGGCTAACCCTAATGCCATGCACATGCAATGATTCAATCAAGCAAGTGCTTTTTTCCAACACACAATTAATTAAACAATATGAACTTTAAAATCTTGAGCAGACGCCACTATTGATCACAAACATTGCAATTTGAGAAAGCAGATAATAATTGCAACTAAATGAGAGTGCGCTGAGATTAAATGACGAATGAATAAGAAATGCACGTCTACTAAAACTAGAATAGTCAAATTATATTAGAGAATAAGATTTCTAGCAATAAAGGTACTCATACAATACGACGAAATGGAACTGGAAGTAAGAACTCACCAATGCCGGTGGTGGTGGGGAAGAACTGGTGGTGGCAACGGCTGTCTAACAAGGAGAATGTTGTTGTGTAAGGGTTGTCAGAGAGGGATGGTGGCCGTTTGATGGATGGGAGTATTGTATGGAGGCCCTTTTAGGGTTGTATTGGAGCGGAGGAGGTATGGAATGGCTTGGGGGTGGGTTGGAATATGTTGTGAGGGCTGATAAAAGAAGGATGAAGGTAGGTGTGGTGTTGGGGGAGCTGCTAGAATGGATATACCTAGGAATATTACAATGGAAATGAAGGAGGGGGTCTATAGGAGGACTGGTGGTGGTTATCGAGGGTGAGAGTAGGCTTTGCGGTGGCGGAGGAAAGCCCTAGGGGGCTGGCGGCGACTGTAGAGGGTGCGAGGTGCGCGAGCATGGGGTGGATCCGAGGAGGAATCGACAGCTGAAATATTGGATAGGGGTCACCCGGGGATATAGAGGTAGAGGGAGGTGGCAGCAAAAGCTCTAGAGTTGAAACCAGAGCGGCGGAGGCAGTGACATCGGCGTCACACCGAGCACACGATGTTGTATTGAGCGTAGGAGGACCGAGCGATTTCTATTCTTAAACCTCATTTCACGTAATCTCCTTTCAATCAGCTGCACCCAAAATATAGAGGGGAATTAGGTTAAGTGTTTTGGTGGCCCAAATCGGTCAATCGCATTACTTGACCTAATTCTTGAAATATGCGCTTGAAAAATAAAAACAAATGCGACTCATTTGATCTCCATCTGACAATCAAAATGCCCCCAATGCGACATGATTGATCTCCATCAATCTCTCTAATACGACACGATTGATCTCGGTCAATCCACCCAATGCGACACGATTGATCTTTGTTAATCACACCAGAGCAACACAATTGATCTTCATCAATCTCCTTGACGAAGAAACATTCATCTTTGGTGAATGGAGACTACATGCTTCTGATGTAAACCATGCAAGACTCACTGTCGCTCAAGGTAGGGACCGTCTCCGCCTAAAGTCATCATGTTGTTGAAGTAGTCGAGGGTCCCGCGCATCAAGCAACTCGTCAGAAGGATGAAGGTTGGGGATACAATAGAAACAGATAGGGCAGTAGTGGAAGCTAGGGGTATAACAAAGGCTATAGTGATGGTGGAAGTTGGAGCTAAAATGGAAGGTTGAAGGTCCAAAACTAGGTGGCTCCACATCTAAAATCAAATCTTCTACATTGAGTACAAGATGAACACACATTCCTAGTAATATTAAGCTTAAAGAAATTTGACTCAGACTCTCTCTTGACAGTGTATGGGCCTATTCGTCTAGCACTCAGATTCATAGATGTTGTTGGAGTTAGTGACCGGGCGGTCTGACAGCTTGTCTTGGCGGATTGAAGACCGCGCGGTCTGGCGGTTTCCATTTAGCGGTTTGGTTGCTGGGCTGTTGCTGTTTTGAGACCGGGCGGTCTAGCGGTCTCCCATGGCGGCTTCTCTCTCTCTGGTGGTAGCCGAGCGGTTAGTCCTTCTCATCTAACCGCGCGGCTTGTGCGGTTTGTTTTTTGTATAGGCCGCTTAGTCCTGTAAATTTTTAGTCCCACATCTCTAATTTGTATTCTCTCTTCTCTCCTCCATTCTATAAAAGGGAGGTCATACCTTTGTAATAGATACCTTTTTCAGATAATAAAATTTATGTTATACCACTTCCGGTTTGTTCTTGTTCGTTTCTTACATGGTATCAAAGGACTCGATCTAATCCTCCTGATTCTGTGTGCCTTTTCTGACCGCGCGACCTGTTCGCGCGGCTTGCTTCTTCTTCTCGCGACCTGTCCTCGCGGCTTGTTTCTTCCGCCTGCTTGCGCCCTGTTCGCTCGACTTCTTTCTCTCCTTGTCGTTGCCCTTTGTGTGCACGACCTCTTTGATTCCCCATTCTTCTCGCCGCGACCCGTGCTTAGTCGCCGCGACCTGTCGCCGCGACCTGTTCGACTTGTTTGCCTTCCCGCAAACTCTTCTCCTTCTTCTGTTCGAGCGGTCTGCTTTCTAGCCGCTCGACTTCTTCCCCTCTGCTTGGTTCCGAGGCTTGGTCGTGGCTTTTCTGGCCGCTAGTGTCTATTATCGTGACCGCCGCAGATCTCTTTCTCCTAACCGCTGCGATTTCTCCCTATTCGCGCGGCTTGTTTCCTAACCGCGCGGCTTCTTGTTGTTTTCTCCTATGGCTCTTTCTGATGCTTCTACTGCCACCACTCCTGTCGCCAATCCGGCTCCGCCTCTTCCTCCTACTCCTTCCGGGAACCTTGGCACCGTTTCAAAACTTGTCGGCTCCAACTACCCGGATTGGAGCGTCTCCTTCACCTTTCTCCTTTGCTCGCAACGCAAACGCCACCATCTCTTTGATGACCCTCCTCCCACCACTTCACCTCTCTTTGATGACTGGGATGCGAGTGACGCGCTTGTGCGTACTTGGCTCGCCAACAGCCTCTCCGACGGAATGCCTTCCCGTCATTCGTCATGATGAGACGGTCAAGGCCGCCTGGCTTCATCTAGCCGCTCTGTACTCAAAGGGGGCTCAGACGTACTGCATCTATACGTTGTATGCGGATCTCTTTGCTCGTCCTACCTTGTCTCCTGCTGCTGCCTACCAACAGGTTCAGGCTCTCGGGGCTGAGATTCTTCAGAATCGCCCCTTTTCTGCGGATTTGGCTCAACAACACAAGAACTTTCAGGAGCTTCTCGTTGTGCGCTACCTTCTCCGGCTTCCTGATACTTATGATATGATCCGCCAACAAATTCTGGGTGAGGCGGAATCTCCTACCTTAGATGTCATTGCTGCTCGCACCGCCGCTGTCACCTCCCTCCTTCAGCGCCCACTTCTGCCCGCTCCTTCTCCACCGGACAACTATGCTCATCAAACTCAGCAGAGTGGCTCTGGTAGCCGCAGTCACCAGTCTAGCGGACGTGCTCCTTCCCGTTACCTTTGCTCTCACTGTGGCCGCACCGGCCACACGATGGATCGCTGCTGGATGAAGCATCCCCATCTTCGCCCCTTGGGTGACTCTTCCACCTCTTCTTCCAAGCCGTCTGCCTCCGTGGTCACATCATCAGGTAGTGCCCATGTGGTGACTTAAGGTAAATGACTCATCGACTCTGGTGCGACTAATCACATAACGGGCAATCCTCAATGCTTCTCTCTCCTCAAACAGCATGATAGGTTGCCTCCTGTCCTCGTTGCAGACGGTTCTCCCTCCCCGGTTCATGGGTCAGGAGTGGTTCATGTTACTCCGTCTCTTCGCCCAGCGGACACTCTCTATGTGCCCAAATTTCCGTGCAACTTATTGTCGGTTACCTCTTTATGCAAGCAGCTTCAGTGCTCTGTGACGTTTACTCCGACTTCTTGTTCTTTTCAGGATCCGAGCTCCCAACGGACGATTGCTACTGGGACTGAGAGCGGCGGCCTCTACTTCCTCGACAACATTTCCGCCTTGTCCGCCTTCTCCTCTTCTTGTACGGATCTTCTCCAGTGGCATCTCCGCCTCGGTCATCCTCCTCCACGACTTCTACATCAGCTTCTGCCCCACCTCCCTCCTTCCAGTACTCCTCTCAACTGTGACGCTTGTCAGTTTGGCAAGCACCACCGTTCCTCCTTCCCGCCGAAGCAAGGTCGGGGCTCTACCCGTCCGTTTGATCTAGTCCACTCCGATGTCTGGGGACCTGCTCCTACCCTCACCATTGGTCGGGGTAGTTCTTATTTTGTTACTTTTATTGATGATTTTTCTAGATGTACTTGGGTGTATCTCTTACGAGATCGCTCTGAACTTTTGGATGTATGGATCTCTTTTTATCAGTTAATTAAAACTCAGTTTTGTGTTTGTATTAAAACTTTTCGCTCAGATAATGCTAAAGAATATCTGAGTCATGCTTTTACCACTTTCTGTGTGCAACATGACATTATTCATCAGACTAGCTGTGTGTATACCTCCCAGCAAAATGGGGTGGCGGAATGCAAAAACCGTCATCTCCTCGATGTCGATTGTACCTTGATGACCCAGATGCATGTTCCTCGCTCCTATTGGGGCTATGTTGTTCTCCTTGTCTGCTACCTCATCAATCGCATTCCCTCCTCTGTTCTCCACGGGAAAACCCCTTTCTCCATTCTGTATCCGGGCAAGGAGCCTTTTCCTCTCCCTCTCCGAATCTTTGGGTGCACTACCTTTGTGCATGCCCCATCTGCCACCCGTGATAAGCTCTCCCCTCGCTCCACCAAATGTGTCTTTCTGGGATACTCCACCACTCAGAAAGACTATTGTTGCTTTGACCCCGTTCTTCATAAGCAGTTCGTCTCTACTGACGTCACCTTCTTCGAGAATGCCTCCTACTTCTCGGATGACTCCTCTCCTCTCCCCCCAGCTTCTGATACTCCTGTTTGTCCCTTCGTTCCCTCGTCCCCTACTGAGATCTCAACCCCTACTCCGTCTCTGTCCCCTCCTCTCCCTCCGCCTCTCTCTCCTTCTTCTCCGCCACCGTCTCCCTCATCTCCACCGTCGTCGCTCACTACTCCAGGGTCAGCTCTCTCTGCCACGGATGCTCCGGATGCCGAGGGACCCGCCGACCTGGATCTTCCTGTAGCTCTTCGCAAAGGGTGCGGACGTGTACTCTACACCCCCTTGTTGTTGTTGTTTCATATGATCGTCTTACCTCTTCTCGCAGGGCCTTTGCACTGGTTATCTCTGCCACTGCCACACCCCGTTCCTACCAGGAGGCTCTTGTTATTCCTCACTGGAAGATGACCATGAATGAGGAAATGACGACCCTAACTGAGCGAGGTACCTGGAATCTTGTTCCTCCTCCCTACGGTACTGATGTTGTTGGCTGTCGCTGGGTCTTTGTGGTCAAATTTGGCCCGGACGGCACTGTGGATCGTTATAAGGCCCGCCTTATTGCTAAGGGATTTACTCAGACCTATGGAGTTGATTACTTTGACACCTTCTCTCCCGTGGCTCGTCTCAGCACTATCCGGGTCCTTCTCTCTGTGGCTGTCAATAGAGATTGGCCGATTTCCCAGCTGGATGTCAAGAATGCCTTCCTTTATGGTGATCTTCAGGAGGCCGTCTACATGGAGCAACCTCCTGGGTATGTTGCTCAGGGGAGACACGAGTATGCCGGCTAAAGAAGGCAATCTATGGCCTCAAGCAGAGCCCTCGAGCTTGGTTTGACAAGTTCAGCGGCATCGTGGCGGCCGTTGGTTTTGCACGAAGCTCTGCCGATCACTCGCTATTCATTCGTAAAACTTCCTCGGGACTGGTGGTTCTTGCTGTGTACGTCTATGATATCCTTCTTACTGGCGATGACCAGGAAGGGGTAGCCTTGACAAAACGACATCTTCGTCAACATCTGGTAACGAAAGATATGGGCTCTCCGAAGTACTTTCTGGGGATCAAAATCTCTCGGAAGCCCAACTCCTTAGTCCTCTCCCAATGTAAGTATGCTCTTGATCTATTAAAAGAGGCAGGATTGACTGGAGCCAAACCTGCCCGATGCCCCATGGCAACTGGAGAAGACAAAACCTGGACAGATGATTCGCCTCCTCTTTCAGATATTACGCGGTACAGGCGTCTGGTTGGTAAGCTCATATATCTCACAGTGACCAGCCCCGACAATTCCTATGTTGTGGGCAAGGTGAGTCAATTCATGCAAGCGCCTAGGGAGTGTCATCTACAGTCCGCCTTGCGGATCTTGGAGTATGTCAAAGCAGCGCCTGGGAAAGGATTACTCTTTCAGAAGAATGGTCAACTGAGGGTTGAAGCATACTCAGATGCGAGTTACGCTGATGACAAAGGGGATGGCAAGTCAACCTCGGGTTTTTGCACCTTTGTTGGGGGAAATCTGGTGAGTTGGAAGAGCAAGAAGCAGTCTGTTGTTTCCAGGTCCAATGCAGAAGCAGAGTATCGTAGTATGACATCGACCACTTGTGAGTTAAAGTGGTTACGGGCACTCATGATGGATTTAGGAGAGATCTACAACTATCCTCTACCTATGTTCTGTGATAACAAGACTGTCATATACATCTCCAAAAATCCGATCTTTCATGAAAGAACCAAGCACATTGAGGTCGACTGTCATTTCATTCGTGAAGAGATTTTGAAAGAACAAATTTGCACTCCCTTCGTCACTTCTGATAAAGAGTTGACTGACATCTTCACCAAGCCAGTATCCGCCTCAATTCTTCATATTTGCGACAAGCTGGGCATGATCGATATATATGCTCCAGCTTGAGAGGGAGTGTTGGAGTTATTGACCGGGTGGTCTGGCGGCTTGTCTTGGCGGATTGAAGACCGCGCGGTCTGGCGGTTTCCCTTTAGCGGTTTGGTTGCTGGGCTGTTGCTGTTTGGAGACCGGGCGGTCTAGCGGACTCCCATGGCGGCTTCTCTCTCTGGTGGTAGCCGAGCGGTTAGCCCTTCTCATCTAACCGCGCGGCTTGTGCGGTTTGTTTTTTGTATAGGCCGTTTAGTCCTGTAAATTTTTAGTCCCACATCTTTAATTTGTATTCTCTTCTCTCCTCCATTCTATAAAAGGGAGACCATACCTTTGTAATAGATACCTTTTTCAGATAATAAAATTTCTGTTATACCACTTCCGGTTTGTTCTTGTTCGTTTCTTACAGATGTCCACAATGGGAACTTCTCAAATAATGTACAAATCATCGCTCAATTACCTTCACTGAGAATTTGCTCTCTCATGTGATCACCCACGCAAGTTTAAATTTTTTTATTATTCAATATAACTTTATGTTGGAATATGACATGCACATCAAGTAGCATATACAAATGATGAATGATGAACCCAACAAACTTTACGTAGCGATGAAATCCTTAAAGATGAGTGGTTTATTTGAAGTTCTTTGAGTGGAGTATTAAAATATTCAACAAGCATGTGAATACCCAAATGACTACCTAGGATATTGATACTAAGCTGTAATATCATGACACACTCAATGTCTCCTAAGGGACGTAAATCATTGGGAGGCTCAAAGAGCGGTCAAAAGAAAAAATCGCCGTATACGATGCGATCTCTCGAGGGAAGTCGTGGAACTCAAAGATGAGTCACATGTCTCATAAAGGGAAAAACACGTCAGGTGACTCCTCAGAAGATGTACAAAGATGCTCATCAAATGCAACGGTCTTAAACGACTACCAAAGAAATCCATACTAAGGAAACTGCTACCTAGAGAGGATTCATCGGGTTGCTCACCCGAGGGCTCAACGGGAGGATCTTTGGGGAACCCATCAATAAAAGAGTGATACTCCAAGTGAGTGCCATCAATAACAGTAGTGTCCCTATGAGCAGGTGAGACAATTACTATGCCATCAATCATAGATTTAGATTTGCGCTCTAATCAGGACTAGACGCCGTGAAATAAAGAGACTCTAAAGGACATGTACTCGAGACTGGGTCTGTGATAAGTGAAATAACAACATTTGTGTTAAGAGTAGGGGAAAAGCAAACACGACAAGCTTGTTAGACTATTCGAGAATACTATCGGTCAAATTTATAGGATCTGGGTCAAATGTTGCGGGGAGATCACACATCGGATATTGAACCTCATGGGAATGAGATAACTCTGCATCAGGAAATCCAACTTTCGTGTCTAAGGAGGTAGGAGCAGGCATGAGGATAGCTTAGGTTAGGAGTGACTTGCGATAGAACAATCAATGTGCAAGTCCACTCGACTAACTCTAATGGCTCTCAAGGACTACTTAAAATGAAGAGAAAGTTGGTATGCCTGCTCGAGATACTCTACGTAATGATAGGTTAATTTAGTATGTATCTCGCATCAAAGTCCAGATCGAAATCGGGAAGTAGTCATAGATGGCTCTTCTCAGATGTCGCTCCTCACTACTAACTAATCAAAACAATTCTTATACTCAACGAAGGACATGGATCCTTACCGAAGGATAAATAATTGCTCGAGCAAGTGACTCCAATATGATATAGACAAATATCTCTAACACAATATACACTTCATCTCCACCCAATTAGTGATGCGATGAAGATGATCCCGATCACGGTTCCTCTCAATGCTAGACCAATATGCTCTAGTTAATCTATAAGTTTAAGTTTCACAAACTTAATGCGGCGTTTACCGAATAATTCAAAATAGTTGATATATTTCATATCCACAAGCCAATAACTGAAATACAAAGGACTCGATGAACCGTCAAAAGACGGGACAACATGAAACCTACACTCAAGATCTATCTCGAAAGGATGGTCCTCATAGTATTCATCCCTAAGATAATCAAGTCGTATCAAAGGTTCAACACTGTCCACTCGTGCGCGTTGATAGGGACGACGATAGTCATCGTAGTGATCACCTCCAATATGATGAAATCTCGTCGAAAGGTCGACGACATGATCTCTAAAAGTGGTGTACTAAAGCGAAAATAATCACCGTGATAATATGAAGACCTCTCAAGTAAAACTCTACAGGGTCGAGTATAATTGTTGTGATAACACGTTATATGACGGAACCTATAGACTAAATGACTATGTATCAAAATAAAGCCTAATCCTCGTTCTGATACCAAACTGACATAGGACGAATTTATAGGCGGCGAACTCGTGATGCCCTAACCTTAGATGCAATGCAAGCGAGCACGCATAAATTCAAAGGGAGGACGACAACCCTAAAATGAAGATGCAGATGAATGCACACACACACTCCGATGAACTAACAAAGGCTAACTCTGATGCGATCAACAATGCAATAATTCAATCAAGCAAGTATTGTTTTTGACGCATAATTAATTAAATAATATGAACTAAAAAATCTCGAGCAGACGCCACTATTGATCACAAACATTGGAATTTAAGTAAGCAAATAATAATTACAACTAAATGAGATTGCGCTGAAATTAAATGACAGGCGAATAAGAAATGCACGTCTACTGAAAGTGGAATAGTCAAATTATATTAGAGCATAAGATTTCTAGTAATAAATACACTCGTACAATGCGAAGAAATGAAACTGAAAGTAAAAGCTCACCAAGTAATCAGGAGTCGGTGGTGGAGGGGAAGATCCGGTGGTAGATGTCCGGCAGGGAGGATTTTATTGTGTAGGGGATTTCAAAGAGGGATGGTGGATGTTTGGTGGATGGAAATGAGATGGGAGTGTTGTATGGATGACGCTTTAGGGTTGTATTGGAGTGGAGGAAGTCTGGTATTAGGGTTTAGGGCTTGGTGGTGGGCTGGAATGGGCTGGGAGGCCTGTTAAAAGAAGGACGAGGGCAGGTGTGGTGTTGAGAGAGTTTCTGGAATGGATATAACGAGGAATGTTCTTGAAGAAATGAAGGAGGGGGTTGTAGGAGGACTGGTGGTGGTTGTAGAGGGTGCAGGTAGGCTTTGTGGTGGCGGAGGAGTGCTCAAAGGGGACTGGGAGCGAGAGGTGTATTCGAGGAGGGATTGGCGCCTGGAATGTTGGACAGGGACGCCCGGGCTGTAAAGGCAGAGGGAGACAACGACGAGAGCTCTAGAATAAGCACCAGAGCGGCAGAGACAGCGACATCGCACCGAGCGTAGGAGGACCGAGCAGTTTCAATTCTAAAACTTAATTTCTTGATAACACCCTTCAGTCGGCTGCACACAAAATATAAAGGAGGGGAATTAGGTTAAGTGATATGATGACCCAAATTGGTAGATCACATTACTTGACCTAATTTCTAAAATATGCGTCTGAAAAATAGAAACAAATATATGAAAAAATGCAAAAAAATGAGCATGAGGCGATCACAATCTCCGATCGTCTATCTAACGATCCAAAATACCGAACTCATAAATCTCCCAAATGCGGCACAATCAATCTCCATCAGCATGTCTTTAAAGAAGTCGTGGAAGTAAACTCATTGCAAGAACAAAAGTTATTACTTACGAAAATCAGTGTGTACATATATGCACCAGTTGCAAGTGGAAGACCAAGTAAAGTAGTACCCTCTGGTAAAGACCGCAGCTGATTAACACAAATCCCTATAAGAAGCAGTGCAAGTGCCTCCCACTGCGCATAACAAAGAATGTATTAGGAAAAAATGATAATAAACAATGTCAGAAGCATACCTTTACAGCTCAAAGCTGTGTTCCCATCTTAAATCAGCGTTGTATAGTTTTTAATAGCAATTCAAGAACAAAATAATCGAGTTAGCCAACTCTAAACCTTATGACAAGTTTAGAGTTGGTATAGATGAAATACAAAATCATATACCTGAATTACTGAAAACTGTCTTTTCATTATCATCTTTAATAGGAGTGCAATAACCAAGACCTGAAAGAGTTTATAATCATGAAATAATTTTTTTAAAATATGATTAATTTTATCAATAAATATAAAGAAGAGTAAAAACAGTACACTGACGTTCATTGACCTGATTATGTCTTATAAGGCTCAGAAATCAAACATAAGGGACAGTAGATATTGGGTTGCTAAACGCTGGATCATTCAATCATTTAGCAGAGGTCTATTGAGATCTATATTAAGAATTTACCCAACAAAAACAACAATTTATCAATAGGGCTGGCTTGGTATTGATAATGATCTATCTTAAGAAACCAAATATTATCAGGATGGGGTTAACCCACTCCAAACAAAAGTAAATTGGATATGGATTATCTAGAAGTTTATTAAGGTGTAGGCTGTGTAGCTTAGGAAATGCTGTACTATTGCAGGTGGGAAACCCCAAAGTCTCGAACAGAAGAATCTTCATGGAATCCCCATGTACTTTATTTCATATGACGTGCAAGTGCAATTTCACTCACGGATAATGTAGCTTGAGTAAGGGTTACTTTTGTAATATTGCGAGCATTTATCCTCACTATTTAAGGAGGGGTAGCTAATGATAAGCAAGAACAACTATTTTCCCTTTCCTCATATTTCCTTCTCTCCCTCCTCTCTCTCTAATCGATTCCACCTCTAGGGTATCGTGAGATCGAGCCCAACTCCCTCAGCACACCACATGGGCTGAGCTCCTCCTCATCAGAAGAATCCAAAAATATGATTCATTTAGGTCATTGACAACTTTTGGGTCGTCGGATTGACGATCCAAAACCGCTATTGCGATCAGGGTGATATTCATATTTTTACGTATTTTTTTTATATTTTTTGAGCCATAATTTGGGAGTTAGGTAAAATCATGTGTTCGGACAATTAGACAGTCATGGGATTTAAAGTAAACCTTCCCTCCCTTTATATATCATGCAATTATCATGCAATTTTAGGTCCTGGATTTCCATCTAGAGTTTGGCTCCAAGAAACGGGAGCTGCTCAGGTCTTTTTGCTGGGTGCTGATCTCCCTGGTGCTAACTCTAGGATCCGCCCCACTAGCCCTGTCCTTCTCCATTCCTCCATGTGTTGTTCCTCCACTTCTCCATCCTCAAAGGAAACTCGACCCTCTTTACCCCTCACGCCAAGAACACCTCAACCACCGTCTCCCTGTAGGAGGATCGCCATCGCCGTCCCTCCATTTGAGGCCCTCCATCCCCCCTTTCCCTCTTATAGCTACTGTTATGATTGCGTATGCCGACGAGACGCGCGCACACCGACGAGATGTCGTGGCGAGTCTACACGCGCAGTAAGGCAACAAATAGTAGCCCACAGATCGCGGAAGAGACCGCCAAGGAGCACACTATTTAATTATTTCTATTTCGATGTTGTTTTTTATTTTACTATTTGCAGACCGCTTTTATTATTTGCACCCTGCTGCTATAAGTGGTGTTGTATGTCTGTATTGTTTTTCATTTTGGATGAATGGAATTTAGGGCTGCTCCTAAAGCTTTCTTCTCTACCCTAATCCTTCTCCTCTCCCTCACCACCGCCAGCCCCCCCCCCCTGTGACGGCCCAAAATTCGTAAAAACAAACTATTTATTTTTTTCGCGCTCTTATTTTTCCCCTATGATGAAAAAGGCATATTTAGTTATCGCAATATTTTGACGAATTTATCTTTATTCTTCTTTGACTTTGAGTATCATTTAACTTATGGATTTAATGGGCTGAATTATTTGGTGGGCTTGAATATTTGGGCTGGTTATGGACTTGCTGCCTTATTTTGACGAATTTATCTTTATTCTTCTTTGACTTTGAGTATCATTTAACTTATGGATTTAATGGGCTGAATTATTTGGTGGGCTTGAATATTTGGGCTGGTTATGGACTTGCTGCCTTAGCTGTTTATGAGTTGGCTGGAAGTTTGATGGCTTGACACTTGTCATTATGGGGGTGTGCTGGCTGGTTTGTGTGCTGGCTGGTTTTGTGTGCTGGCTGATTTTGTGAGCTGGTTGGTTGACACTTGGTTGGAGTTTGGCCACTTGGTTGTTGGCTTAATTGAGATGTGACACCCATGTGAGTTAGCCACTCCAATTTGGCTTCTTGCTGCCTCTTTACCATCTGGCTTTTACTTGCCTCTTCACCGCCTACCTTCTCTATAAAATGGATGCCTCTCTCTTCTTCTTCTCCACTGCTTTCCCTCTTCTCTGCTGTCATTAATTGTTATTGTGCTGCTGTCCTGAGCAGCTGCTGCTGTCTAGCTGCTCACTATTGCTGGACTACTGCCGGATTGCTGCTGCTCCCTCTTCTTTGCCGCAGCTGCTGTTGTCGGGCAGCTTCTTGCTGTTGTCTGGCTGTTCCCTGCTGCCCCAAATTACGGCTCCCTGCTGCCCCGAGCTGCTGCCTCTTCTAGTGCTTTGCTGAATTGAGTCGTAAGCCGCAGCTGTTACTCTTTGCTGCTCTATTGCTGCCCTCTTTCCTCCTATCTCTTTCTCCTATTTTTTTGCTAGTTGTTTTGAAACTATTTTTGTGCTGATTTTGGGCCGCCTAATCACTGATTTCGCGTTGTTTTGTCGCTGCTGTTTGGCTGTTTGGTAGCTGTTTAGAGGCCCTTTTGAGCACTGTTTTCCTATATTTTACTGGACAGCATTTTAAGAGGACGGGAAGTCCATTTGGGGGCTGGTTTTAGCCCATTTCGAGGCATATTTATGGCTGTCCGGCAAGATATAAATCAGATTTTGGCCTTTTTTTGAGTTTCCGGTTTATCGTTTCAGTTTTCCGATGATTTTAGCGAATCTTTCTCAATCTTTTATGCTTTATGTTACGAATATCAAGTGACGCAACCCAAGTTAAACGTGCGTACAATTTCAGTGGATCTCGAAACTCAGGATTAAAAGGATGGCGTCACAAGATAATCGTAGTGGGTAAAGGCAAAGCTGTGGTGAGTTTCTTATTTCTTGATTTAGTTATTCACTTATTTTTCTATTCTGCTATTTTTTTTATGAAATAAAAAGTGTCTGTGCATATGAGTTTAACTCATTCAGATATCGCTGTGGGATAAATTGTGGGCAAGGGAAAATCATAAACGATATTTTTGTTCTGAGGGGAAATATTTCATTATAAATTTCGTTTTACGTCAAGATAAAATTCATTTAAAACTCTGCATGGGGAAATGTGATGGTTTTGAATCCGATGATGTGGAGGCATCCACTGATGGATTCACCTGTAGGGGTGATCCTACAATTACGTCCTTCGGGGGCGGGGCCCAATTCAAGTTTGCATCACCGGAGCATTTCCTATTTTATGTAACTCAAATTAAGGGGTAAATTAAGATTTCAGCTTAAGAATGATATTATTTATGATTGTACTGTATGCATATTGATAGTAAATCCATTGTTTGCATGTACTACGTTTCACCAAATATTTATCTCACCTAGTCATAATTTTTATGACTAACCCATTGTGGACTCTTTTTTTTAGTCAACAGGAAATACTTCTAGCGCTCAGAAAGGAATTCCGCCGGAAGAATTGTCGAAGCTCAGGAAAGGCTAAAAGTCTCGTGTACCAATTTCAAATTCTGATATTTTTGTATAGATGGGTACTCGTAGTTTCTTTTTATTCGGTTGTAACTCAGTCAGAAATAATAAAATATTGTTTTGTATGTTCTTTGTACTGTATTTAAATGTGTCGCGACGTTTTATTGAAACTCTGTTCACTTTTTGAAATCATTTGGGAAGCCCGGGAATTTGAGTCTTCACAACTTGGTATCAGAGGGAGTCAGTTTCAATAAATTGTGTCGCATCATATACAGTACGAAGTCAATACAAACTAACGATGTAACCTAATTAAAAACTTACGTATATAAACCTCTCTGTCGGAAGACCATGACGTTCAACAACGAGCTAGATCCGTGCCAAGCGCTAATAGACTTCGTTCTCACATTTCAAGTTATCCAGTTAGTTTTCGAGGACGAAAACTCTTGTAGTGGGGACGATTTGTGACGGCCCAAAATTCGTAAAAACAAACTATTTATTTTTTTCGCGCTCTTATTTTTCCCCTATGATGAAAAAGGCATATTTAGTTATCGCAATATTTTGACGAATTTATCTTTATTCTTCTTTGACTTTGAGTATCATTTAACTTATGGATTTAATGGGCTGAATTATTTGGTGGGCTTGAATATTTGGGCTGGTTATGGACTTGCTGCCTTAGCTGTTTATGAGTTGGCTGGAAGTTTGATGGCTTGACACTTGTCATTATGGGGGTGTGCTGGCTAGTTTGTGTGCTGGCTGGTTTTGTGTGCTGGCTGATTTTGTGAGCTGGTTGGTTGACACTTGGCTGGAGTTTGGCCACTTGGTTGTTGGCTTAATTGAGATGTGACACCCATGTGAGTTAGCCACTCCAATTTGGCTTCTTGCTGCCTCTTTACCATCTGGCTTTTACTTGCCTCTTCACCGCCTACCTTCTCTATAAAATGGATGCCTCTCTCTTCTTCTTCTCCACTGCTTTCCCTCTTCTCTGCTGTCATTAATTGCTATTGTGCTGCTGTCCTGAGCAGCTGCTGCTGTCTAGCTGCTCACTATTGCTGGACTACTGCCGGATTGCTGCTGCTCCCTCTTCTTTGCCGCAGCTGCTGTTGTCGGGCAGCTTCTTGCTGTTGTCTGGCTGTTCCCTGCTGCCCCAAATTACGGCTCCCTGCTGCCCCGAGCTGCTGCCTCTTCTAGTGCTTTGCTGAATTGAGTCGTAAGCCGCAGCTGTTACTCTTTGCTGCTCTATTGCTGCCCTCTTTCCTCCTATCTCTTTCTCCTATTTTTTTGCTAGTTGTTTTGAAACTATTTTTGTGCTGATTTTGGGCCGCCTAATCACTGATTTCGCGTTGTTTTGTCGCTGCTGTTTGGCTGTTTGGTAGCTGTTTAGAGGCCCTTTTGAGCACTGTTTTCCTATATTTTACTGGACAGCATTTTAAGAGGACGGGAAGTCCATTTGGGGGCTGGTTTTAGCCCATTTCGAGGCATATTTATGGCTGTCCGGCAAGATATAAATCAGATTTTGGCCTTTTTTTGAGTTTCCGGTTTATCGTTTCAGTTTTCCGATGATTTTAGCGAATCTTTCTCAATCTTTTATGCTTTATGTTACGAATATCAAGTGACGCAACCCAAGTTAAACGTGCGTACAATTTCAGTGGATCTCGAAGCTCAGGATTAAAAGGATGGCGTCACAAGATAATCGTAGTGGGTAAAGGCAAAGCTGTGGTGAGTTTCTTATTTCTTGATTTAGTTATTCACTTATTTTCCTATTCTGCTATTTTTTTTATGAAATAAAAAGTGTCTGTGCATATGAGTTTAACTCATTCAGATATCGCTGTGGGATAAATTGTGGGCAAGGGAAAATCATAAACGATATTTTTGTTCTGAGGGGAAATATTTCATTATAAATTTCGTTTTACGTCAAGATAAAATTCATTTAAAACTCTGCATGGGGAAATGTGATGGTTTTGAATCCGATGATGTGGAGGCATCCACTGATGGATTCACCTGTAGGGGTGATCCTACAATTACGTCCTTCGGGGGCGGGGCCCAATTCAAGTTTGCATCACCGGAGCATTTCCTATTTTATGTAACTCAAATTAAGGGGTAAATTAAGATTTCAGCTTAAGAATGATATTATTTATGATTGTACTGTATGCATATTGATAGTAAATCCATTGTTTGCATGTACTACGTTTCACGAAATATTTATCTCACCTAGTCATAATTTTTATGACTAACCCATTGTGGACTCTTTTTTTTAGTCAACAGGAAATACTTCTAGCGCTCAGAAAGGAATTCCGCCGGAAGAATTGTCGAAGCTCAGGAAAGGCTAAAAGCCTCGTGTACCAATTTCAAATTCTGATATTTTTGTATAGATGGGTACTCGTAGTTTCTTTTTATTCGGTTGTAACTCAGTCAGAAATAATAAAATATTGTTTTGTATGTTCTTTGTACTGTATTTAAATGTGTCGCGACGTTTTATTGAAACTCTGTTCACTTTTTGAAATCATTTGGGAAGCCCGGGAATTTGAGTCTTCACACCCCCCCGTCAGATTTCTCTCCGGGATCGTAACAATTTGGTACAACCTGCCTCACCACTCGTCATCAAGATGTCGGTGGACACTATCGCGCTTCGTTCACGATTTGTTTCAGCGCCGAATCCCGATTCGTCTGCGCGTGATTTTCCGCCCGCATCGTGCGTTTCCGCCAAATCCTGTCTGCATTGTGCATGCGTTTCTGTCGATTCTCGTCTGCGTGTGCATTTCCGTTTGTGCGTACGTTTCCGCCGGCCTCGCGTCCCCCACCTGCTGCGCCCATCGGTCTCCACCTGAGGCAGTCAGCCGCTCCGCCTGGATCCGCCTTCTAGCTGTTCCAGACCACCTTCCACTACGTCTAGATCTGCCCCCTTTTAGTCGTCGTTCGCCAACTCTAGTCTGTGGCTCCCAACACTCGCTCTGCAGGTGATCTTCCTCCGGATGCGGTTGCCGAAGCCTAAAGCTGTTGCGTGGAGGTTCAAGAGCAACTACTTGCCCTCCACTCCAAGATCAACGCCCTCCAATGACCGCCACTTCTAGTTATGGTTCTCCCGTGGGCAGGGGATTGCTCCTTGGCGATGCGCCCCAGCCCTAAGACCGTCCATCCACACCTTCCTGGCCGTTCCGCCCTTTCCTCGGACATTCCCTCTTTTGTCGGCATCAACCCGATGGTATGGATCGCCAAGGCGTAGCAATACCTCGACTTCAACTTTACACCGGAATAGGACAGGGTGTCCACATTCTTGTTGGCCTCGACGGCTCTGCTCTCCATTGAGCTCGGTGACTCCGCCAATTGAACAAATTCCTCTCCTGTCCCGAGCTCAAACATGAGATAATTCAGCGGTATAACACCCGCTATTCCGGCTCCACTATCGAGCATCTTTGCAGCATTCGCCAGACAGCCGGCCTGGATGACTATATTGATGAGTTCATCGCTCAGGTAACCCACGTTCCCAGGCTGCCGCCCGATCATTACCCGAGCTTCTTCATGCAGGGTCTACTGCCACATATATGCTCTCATCTCCACACACACCACCCCCAGACAGTCTCTGACGCCCTCGACTTGGCTCGTCTGGTGGAGGCTGACCTCTCCCCACCGCCACTTGCTCCTGCAACTGATCACCACCAACCTGGCTTCCTTAGAGACAACCCGCCACGGCTCCTCCACCGCGGCCGCCGCCCGGGGGAAACTGACTAGGCTGCCAACCGGCCCCTCAACTCCTCTCGAACAGTGATTGCAATGAGCTTCGCAGTGAATGCCAGTGATGGTCTATGTTTTCGGTGCCGCCAACCCTACTCCCCCAACCATAAGTGTTCTGTGAAGGAGTTCCATGCCATCATCGGCGACGTCGACCTTGAGGTTACCCTGGCCGAATTTGAGGCTCTGGAGCTTTCATCGGAGGATACCCCTTTCGACCCCACCATGATTACGTTACACTGCCTGGAGTTATCCTGTGCATCGGAGGGCAGTATCTCCGGCCAGCAGACCATGCAACTCTCACGCACACAGCGGGATTGCCCGATCATCATAATGGTGGACAGCGGTGCAAGCTCCAACCTCATCTCCGAGCGCTTGGTGCAGCAGCTCCGTATTCCCTCGGTTCCCTCCTCGGATTTTACGGCCCGCCTTGGCGATGGGCGATGTTGACCGACTGAAGGTCGTTGCACTACCGTGTCTCTCTCCGTGGGGTCTTGTTTTGTGACTGCGGACTTCTACGCATTCGGCCTTGGCAGTATCGACGTCATTTTGGGGGTGGATTGTCTCAGCACGCTCGGTGATGTACGCGTCAATTGGACGACTATTACTACGCAGTTCCTCCACGGGGGCCGGCCATGTTGCCTCGACGGTGACACCGCTCTCCGATCTCCCTCTACACGATCCAGCGAACCACGGACGTCAGCCTCTCTGCGGGGATGTGGCCCATCTCGGGCCCATCCAAGGTGCCTTTCCCTTCCACAACGGACCTCGTAGAGCTTTCCACTGCACTCGTCAATGTCATCCAGCCTCCGACAGGATTGCCACCATCCCGACCGACCGACAGCACAAATTCCCTCCAACCTAGAATCATAGCAGTCTCGATGTGACCACACCGTTCTGACCATGGGCGGAAGGATGAGCTCGAGCATTTGGTGCAGGGGATGTTGATGGGGTCTTACCCGTTTTGGTGCGAGCCCATTTTCTAGCCCGGTTCTTCTGGTCTGGAAGAAAGACGGCAGTTAGCGCCGTACTACCCAAATGAGATACTTGATCGCCACTACCACCTTTAGGGGGACTCTGATTCACGGGAGGTACATGCTGCTGGGTTTTATCGTCTGAAGTCCGAAGCCACGTGGATTCCCCTGGATGACTTCTGCCGCTAGTACTCCGACTACTGCCTTGAGGACAAGACATATTTTCCAGACATACGCGCGCACGCCGACGAGACGTCATGGCATGTAGAGGAAGGCGATGGATACTAGCCCACCAATCGTAGAAGAGACCGTCGAGGAGCACGCTACTTAATTATTTCTATTTCGATATTGTTTTTTGTTTTAGTATTTGCATACCGCTTTTGTTATTTGCACCCCAATGTTATAATGGGTGTTGTATGCCTGAATTGTTTTTCATCTTGGATGAATGGAATTTAAGGCTGCTCCCTAAGCTTTCTTCTCTACCTTAATCCTTCTCTTCTCCCTCACCATCGCTGGCCCTCCTACTTGTCGGATTCCTATCCGGGATCGTAACAGCCTCCCTAGCCTCCAGAGACCCTTCATCCACCCCTCCTCCCCTTCATGCAACTTCCCCAGCTATTAGAGGCACTCAAGCCATCCCTCTTCCCCTTCCAACATCCCTCCAGATCCCCACCACCGCTTGCCCAGGCCTCCTGCACTCCGTTATTAAAGGCGCGCCAAGGATCATCAGTGATGCATCCTCTGTCACATTCAAATTTTCATGACGTCATCATGTGTCGTGGAGTTTTATTTACTATGCATTTATTTATTGTAATGTATTTTTGTTTTTTTTGCACCTATTTTTGCTTGAAATGGTTTGGCTCATCTGTTTGACCGTCCAAGGAGACCCTTAATAAAAATGTATGATAATTCAGGTAGTGAGGACGAGAAAGGCAAGCTTAAGGCTCTGTTTGGGACAGCTCTGGCGGATTGAAAAGCTGCTGTTCGGATAGAGCTGTTTTAAAATAGATCTTTGGGGAGCAGTTTTAAAAAGCTGCAGAGTGTTTGGGTGTTCTGTGCAGAAGTGCGCTCGGAATCGCCGGAGGAAGGACGTCGGGGGCTCGGAATCGCCGGAGGAAGGCCGTCCGGGGCTCGGAATCGCCGGAGGAAGGCCGTCCGGCCTCTGAGCATGTTCCAACTGAAGAAACCATTAGATTTCCAAAACTTGTGAGAGAGAAAGCTATTTTGCGGAAGCTGAAGCTGGGTGGGGAGAGATTTCTGAAAAGCTGCAAAACAGCTCCAGATTTTTGAAAAGCTCTTCATAAGGAGCTGTCCCAAACACATATAAAACAGCTCTGGCAGCTGGAATAGAGATTTTCCAGCCGCCAGAGCTGCGCCAAACAGACCCTAAACTTATTTAATATCACATAAAATAAAGGAGAGGAGAATCAAAATAAAAGGCAACAACAATTTAGGAAAAGAACTATTTGGGAAAAACCTGTGAGAATAATTATTTGTAAAGAAGTAAAATAACAACTGTTGGCAAATATAATAGTCAATATTCTTGTTACTGTTGGCAAAAATTAAAGCAAACAACATTAGGCAAGGAGTAATTTTGGTTAGTAAAATTTGGAAAATGACTGATTGGACAGTAGACAACAATTATTAATATCCCTGCTGGAGAAAGAGAAAAATAGCACGGGTAGAATATAGAGGGGGAAAGAAAATTTCCTCCCCTTTGTAATACCGGCTAAGCCTCTCCAGAGAAACCTCTGTCTCCCTGTCTCCTTCCCGCTGGAGTTGGCGTGTTTCCTCCTACCCTGACGACATCAAAAGCCTTCTTCTTCCCGTCCGGCGAGTCCCTATTCGCGCGGTTTGCCTTCACTGTCGTAGCGCCCATCCCTCCTCCAAAGTCGTCCAACGCCATTCTCTCCCTGCTGGGACGTCGTCAACCTCCCCTCCTCAACTTCGGTGGCACCCTAGACTTTTGTCAACCAGCCAAAGATTTCCACTCGTCCTGCTCACTGTACGCTAACGGGATTTGTAGTGGTTCACTCGTGTACATCAACTACGGCCCCAAGCTCGACAACGGGCCAAATTGCGTGAAGAATTCTCGGCAGACCTCTCCGTTGTGGTATACCTCTACTCTCGTGCTCCACTTATTAGATTAAATTTATGTGAATCATCAAATAATTTTTGAGCTTGTTTTTGACGTTCTTTTCTATTTTTATTACCGTTAATCCATAAATTATTACGTGTGATTTGCTTGTGGACTTACATGCCTCACAACGGTTCAAATCGATAAACGCTCAAAGAGTTTTTCTCGAATAATAATTGACGGTTGTAATGAAGTTCAGACGTAAGGCGATCTTGGGCGCGAAAGCTCGATTTGGCTCAGTTAATTTACTCATTTTCAAACCCTAATATTATTTTATAATAATTAAAATTATGTTAAAAACAATTAATTTTCAAAACCTTAGTCGATTCTACATCAGTTTGGTATCAGAAAAAATATGATTCGCTCCTATCGCGAATCACGCGATTTGGTTTAAAAAAAAAATTTATGTCCTTTTAATTCTAAAAAAAAATTCTAAAATTATTTGAATATTTATTAATTTTTTAAAGAGGTTCTTTATGTTTTTAAAAGAGATTTTTAAAGAAAAAATCAATCAATGTAGTTTTTTTTTAGCGGTTAAAAACAAATCATTTCAAATGAAGAAAAGAGTCAATCATTTAACTAGCGTAGGTTTAGAGAGCACCAAAGAAGATTTAAATATTCAAATTAAAAATTTAACTGAAATGGTAGCGTCTCTCGCCAATATACACCAATGGCGTGATGAGCCCACTGATCCTAAGTGCCTAGAACAACACATCCGAGCGATTTTTATGGACGCCCAGGATCCGATGAATGTCTAGATTGGTGTCATGACATGAAATATTATTTTAGTAGTAAGTCAAGTACCTTTGAGTAAACAACTCGTGTATGTAACCCGTAGACTTAAGGGACCCGCCTTAGATTGGTGGAAACAACTTCAACGCATGAGAGATAAGTTGTGGTTGCCTTCAATCACTAACTGGATTGATTTCAAATTAAAGCTGCGCAAACACTGTCTCTCCCGATTATCTTCAAATCTTATATCGTAGATTTCAAAATCTACAACAAAAAGGTTTGTCGGTCGATGAGTACACTAATAAATTTATAGCACGGGTTACACAACTTCATTAAGGTTTAACTAGAGCCGCACAGTTATCATAATTTAGAAGAAGTTTCTAGTATGGCGCGTAGCGTGGAGTCTGAGTTTAGGTCTACTGCAAGACCCCTGACTAGTTTTGTCACTGACCTCACTTTTAAGGACATAGATTGCCCTAATGTTACCACCCTCATGAGCACATTATCCCAACTTAGCTCCACAGTAGCACTCCCTCTAGTTGAGGAGTCTCTTCTTGAGTCCCCGCTTCAGGAAAATGAGTTTCTTCCTCCTACTTATGTCATCCCAATTGAAGTTGAGACTCCACTTGGCCCCACAGAATCACCAACCGTAGTCACTGAGTTTCTTCCCGAGCCCCTTCTCCAGGAAGAACGTAATAGTGATGAGACACTCACCTTGGATGACATGATTTCGATCACAATTCTCCCAAAGATGGAGTTGTCTAGTGAAGAGCCCCGCACCTTAGGTGACATAAACTCAAACTACGTATGTTCTGAGTCTCCTAGCCCACTCCAACCACCAACACGTGAGCCTCTTGACATTATGTTTGATGGTCACTCACCCATAGCACTAGTGTCATCACCATATATTGATTTCGTATTTGGAGAACAACTTTTCATATCATTATATTATCCTAAAATGAGTCTGTAAAAAATTATTTTCAAATTATAAATATATTTAAGAAAACTCGTGTTATAAGGATAGTGAGAAATCCACAAATTTTCACCCCTAATAAGGATAAACGTTTAAAGGATTTCTCTGAAAGCATTTAAATGATAAAATTGAGATCAATTTTAAATTATGTAGTATTAAGTTAAATGTAATTGGATTTGTGAAATTGCATAATTATATTAAATATTCAATATCCAATTTTTGTAACATATTATGAAGTCGAGAGAAAACCACACTCGAGTTTAGTAGTACTTATCACTATCTAATTGATGAACTGACTGAAATCATTAATAAGAGTTTGTAGAATCTTTTTAGGCGTTTAATCGGGGAGAATCTAAAACAATGGGACTTCGTATCTCCACAGACAAATTTTACTTGTAATAATTCTAAAAGCCACACTCTTCATATATCTCCTTTCAAGATTTTCTGTGTTACCCCGCCCACCTGACCGTCATCATCTTCCATTCCCTAAACATATTTCTTTCGATAAGCAAGTTCATATTAATTATTTAAATGAGTTGCATAAAATTACTGCTAATATTTTGCGAGCAACCTTTGAACATTACAAACTCACGGTCGGTAGTAATCGTCATGAGTTGTACTTTTCAAAGGGAGGTTTGGTCATTGTTTAATGCAGAAGGTTTGGTCTAGTTCAAAATCAGAAGCGCATTGAGGCTCCAGTTGAGCCACCCGTTGAGGCTCTAGATAGTCCACCCGATTTAGCACCAACGATGATGTGAGATCTCTCCATCGCCAATTTTTGCAAAGTCTCGCCGGGTTCGAGCTCTTTCAACTCTGGGAGAATTGATGCATCCTCCGTCGCATTCAAATACTCATGATGTCATCATGCATCGTGGAGTTTTATTTACTAGGCATTTATTTAGTCGTGTATTTCTTTTATTGCCATGTATTTTCGTTTTTTTCGCACCTATTTTTGCTTGAAATGGTTTGGCTCATCTGTTTGACCTTCTGAAGAGACTCTTAATAAAAAGATCTGATAATTTAAGTAGTGAAGACGAGAAAGGCAAGCTTAAACTTATTTAATATCACATAAAATAAAGGAGAGGAGAATCAAAATCAAAGGCAACAACAATTTAGGAAAAGAACTATTTGGGAAAAACCTGAGAGAATAATTGTTTGTAAAGAAGTAAAATAGCAACTGTTGGCAAATATAATAGCCATTATTCTTGTTACTGTTGGCAAAAATTAAAGCAGCCAACATTAGCGAGTAATTTTGGCTAGTAAAATTTGGAAAATGACTGATTGGACAGTAGACAACAACTATTAATATCCCTGTTGGAGAAAGAGAAAAATAGCCCGGGTAGAATACCGAGGGGGAAAGAAAATTTCCTCCCCTTTGTAATACCGGCGAAGCCTCTCCCGAGAAACCTCTGTCTCCCTATCTCCTTCCCCGCTAGAGTCGGCGTGTTTCCTCCTGCCCTGATGACATCAAAAGCCTTCTTCTCGTCCGACGAGTCCGTGTTCGCGCAGTTTGTCTTCATTGTCGCAGCGCCATCCGGCCATCCCGCCTCCAAAGTCGTCCAACGTCGTTCTCTCCCTGCTGGGACGCCGTCAACCTCCCCCCTCAACTCCGGTGTCCCGCCGGTTGGCGTCGACGACAACCCTAGACTTCCGTCAACGGTCGAAGATTTCTACTCATCCTGCTCATTGCACGCTAACGGGATTTTGAGTGGTTCACTCGTGTACATCAACTACGACACCAAGCTCGTCAATGGGCCAAATTGCGTGAAGAATTCTGGGTAGACATCTCCGTTGTGGTATATCGCTACTCTCGCGCTCCACTTATTAGATTAAATTTATGTGAATCATCAAATAATTTTTGAGTTTGCCTTCAACGTTCTTTTTTGTTTTTATTACCGTTATTCCATAAATTGTTACGTGTGATTTTCTTGTGGACTTACACGCCTCGCAACAGTTCAAATCGATAAACGCTCAAAGAGTTTCTCGCGAATAATAATTGACGGTTATAACAAAGTTCGGACGTAAGGCGATCTTACGCGTGAAAGCTCGATTTGGCTCACTAGGCCCTCTTTGTTTTTCAAAGTTAAAATTCGCTCATTTTCAAACCCTTATTTTATTTTATAATAATTAAAATTATGTTAAAAAATAATTAATTTTCAAAATCCTAATCTGAGTCTACATCAATCAGGCTCAGAGGTTTGCGCTTTCGTGCGCCTCATTTACGCCTTTGGAATATAAAAGTCCGTCAGAGTGAGATTTTTGTTGTAAATTTTTTTTCTTCAAAATTTAAGAAAAAAATAATGTAAGAACTCAATAAATTTTCATTTATTTAGTATTTGTAAAACATAATTGTGTGTTGAAACTTAGATATGATGCAAGTGACCATACTAATTCTATTTTTTTACAGATATAAACGATTGTAATGAATGATTAATTGGTAGAATAGATGAAGAATTTGATCGAGAAGCTAAAATGATGTTTGATGTTGATTATTTAAAATAGATGTGGTTGCGCCTTGCCTTCGTCAGGCACGCGCCTGCGCCTAGGCTCCAAGACCCATTTGCGCCTTGGTGCGCCTTGCGCCTTTAATAACTAAGCTCCTGCATCCACACCACTGTTGTTACAACCCTCCCTGTCCCCCATTATCCCTTCCTCAATGCCCCTACAATATTATATAGCCCGATTGACCACCCCCATCAAAAACCTTTCAAATCCCCCAAACTCTTGAATCACCAAAATATTAGATTCCCCAATTTATAGTGTCCTGCCAACCACACATTCGATCCTTAACATCGCACCTACGGCCACACCAAACCCGCCTCATTGTCCTCATCACATCAACCCAGTTACTTGGCAAGTATCTTTTTTTAATAGATTTTATTCCCTAGCATTATACAGGTGTACCTTTCTATCCTAACTCCTAAGCGCATACACATATTCTTATATCTTTTAGTGCTTCAAAAATCTTATACATACACAAAATATTGCTAGGACACCAACAATGGTTGGTTTGATCCTTTTCAACCTATGCAAGTCATAAAATAAATGAAAATTAGAGAAAGTAGCTGAAAAATGCATCTATGCTGTGACAAAAATATGTAGCGATTCTTATCCAGAAAGCAATAGGCAATGAATTAAACTTTTACTTCTATATTGCTCAAAGTTGAACAAAATTATAGAAGGTTTTGACATCAGAAATTGATTTCTTAGTTACTTGAAATTGTATAAAAGATATGTTGCGCTTACAAAAATATAATAACATAAAAGCATTAAAAATTGAGTCTTCTGAAGAGAACATTACCTTGAGGTTGCTCAACATTTTAACTGTTGCAGGATTAAAGTACAACTGCAAAACCAGGTTCCTACCGATCAGTAAAATGTAAGCCAATTATAGAAATGCAAAAGCAAGATAAGAAACCTCTTGATGCAAGCCCAAAGATTCCACGGATACAATAAATCAGTAAAGCTAATCAAGGAAGAATGCACGTGCTCGGACATCACAATTTTCTTGTGTCAAGGTGCAATGAATTACATACAGTTTGAACAAATAAGACTCCATTAGACATTTTATGGTATGTTTTGTTGCTTTATGATGCGTCAGAATGTGTTTGTATAGTGGAGTAAAGAAAAATTGTTTGATAAAGTTTAAACCCGCCATTGTTGTTGTTGTAAAGTTTAAACCTAAAGTGAAGTAAGAGTTTTTAGTTGTTCGATTAAAATTGTGGTCACTCGTGCAGCTATGCAACTATTATTCATTGAGTGATTAAAATAAGTACTAATAAACAATTAGTATAGAATTTTACATTATTTAAATACTATAAAATAATCTTAAGTAGACTATAATTGATTGAAACATTTTATTTATTTATTAAAACATCATCATTATCATCAATAGCCTTATTCCAACTATTTGGGTTGGAATTATGAATCCTTATTTTTCATCTGTTCCTATTGAATGTTGATTAGTATTACACCTAATCTATGCAAAATAACTAGAACAACTTACATCCATATTACCTTGGTTCTAGCTTTACTTTACCTAAACCTTTGTCACTACTTAACTCTATACGTGGTCTATTGGTGCATTTTTCAACTTTCATTTGCTCAAACTAAGTTTATTTTTTATTATTTTTCTTTTCCATCCTAGTTTTGCACAAATTCTATTTTAACATTCTCACTTTTAGTCACTTAAGTTAGATATCAATGATCTTTTTGTTGTCCAACACTCAAATCTGTACAACATCACCAACCTAATCACGATTTAATAAAATCTATCTTTAAGTTTGCTTGATATCCTTTTATTGTACAGTACTCTGTTACGGATCTTTGATGGGGAATCACGTACAAGCGCCACGAGCTTCGAGTGGCGCCCGCTTAAATTATCGTATTATTTTGTATTTCATATTTTATGCATGTTTTATATTTTATCCTCATGTTAAAGCCCTAGTGAGGGGGGCATTTTGGTATTTGTGGGAACTAATTAAACCCACCTTTATATGCGTGTTTGTGGTGGGAAAAGGACAACAAGGAATTAATCAACAAAATTCTCCTCTCTCTCTCTCTTCTCCCAAAACCTGTTCCGTCCGGAACCCAAGCCGCAACCCGCAGGAAATCTCGCAACAGCGATCCACGTCCCCCAACACCGACAACCCCTCCTCGCCATCATTGCTTCCCGAGGTTCCAAGAAGGTTCTCTCCTCCTCCCCTGAGGACTTCCCTCCACTTCCCCCGTGTACGCGCTCCGAATCTAGGGCACGTAACAACTTGGTATCAGAGGGACCTCTCCTCCCCACCGTTGACTCTCTAGATCCGACGTTTTCCGCTCCCGTTGTGGCCCAAGCCTCTTCCGTCGAGCGCCGCAACCCTAGCCGCCCGGACGCCATTTCCCTGCGCCAGGCCGCACTACCTTTACCCGCTCCGTCGTCGCTGCCTCTACAGCCGTCTGTCTGCCCTTCGCCGCAACCTGTCTTGCTCGGCTCTTCCATCGCCGGGGGTTCCATCCTCGCGGCCTCCACCGGCTTGCTTCCTCCGCCTTCATTTTCTCTGTCTAGGGCTTCTTCCCCCATGGACGACGAGAGCTTGGGCAGCCCAACATTGGTCCAGATCTTGGAATCCTTCAAGACCATGATGACGAACAACCATCAACCCTCCTGGCCGCTCTCCGACCGGACGATACTTCTCCACCGCCACGCCCCGCTACACATTCTTCTCCATCCATTCCCGGGCTGCAAGCGGACTCCGGCCGCCCGATCCGCCCGATCCGCCCTCCCTCTCCGACTACTCTACCGTGCCGCGCTATGTGAAGCTAAATTTTTCAATCTTTGAGGTCCGCGAGGATTCCTTAACGTGGTTGACTCACTACGAGCAATTCTTCGCGGCGCAGCATACTCCATGGGAGGATTGTCTCGATGTGGCCTCCTTCCACCTTGTAGAATAAAAAAAGAAACCTTGTATATATGTTCACTTGTCTCAAATACAAAGAATGAGTACGCATTTATAGGAGGGAGAAAGAGAGAGGAAGTCCTATACATGATGTGGGACTAAAGAGAAGATAGAAATAACAATAAAAAATATATAATGGGTCTTTGTCAAATGGGCTTCTCTAACACTCCCCCGCAAGCTGGAGTGTACAAGTCATATGCACCCATCTTGGACAAACACTGGTAAAATAAGGTACTTGCTAAAGCCTTCGTGAGAATGTAAGCAACTTGATCAGTGCCCGAAACATGCTTTAATTCAAGTTTCTTCATTTGAACTTTCTCCCGAATAAAATGATAGTCTACCTCGATATATTTCGTGCGCTCGTGAAACACCAGATTCTTTGTTATGTGTATGACCGCTTGACTGTCACAAAATAGAACAGCAGATGAAAGAAGTTTTACTCCCAGGTCAGCAAGGAAGCTTTCAAGCCATGTGAGTTTTGAGACAACCGATGTCATCGATCGGTATTCAGCTTCCGCGGAGGATCAAACAACCACGGTTTGTTTCTTACTTTTCCATGTAATGAGATGACCGCCAAAATATGTACAGAACCCACTGATTGACCGCCGATCGCCAAGGGAGCCAGCATAATTGGCATCTGAATAAGCAACCAATGCTGGAATAGAGTTGGAGGTTTTGTAAACCACCCCTTGACCCGGAGTTGTCTTAAGGTATCGGAGAATCCGTTCAACTGCCTGGAGATGAGAAACCCGGGGAGCATGCATGAACCGACTGACAATCCCAACAACGAACGATATATCAGGCCTCGTGACCGTTAGGTAGATCAACTTTCCCACAAGGCGTCGATAGTATTCCGGGTTCTGGAGAGGCAGATCATCATCAGAGGCATGAGCACATAGCTTGTGATTTGCCTCCATCGGAGTAGTAGCTGGCTTGCAACCAGACTGACTAGCGTCTTTGAGGAGATCAAGACAATACTTCCGTTGGGAGAGGACAAGCCCATCCGGACGTCGTGCGACCTCAAGACCGAGGAAGTAACGAAAATGCCCCAGGTTTTTGGTCTGAAACACGGTGCTCAGATGCTTTTTGACTGCTTGAATCCCCTTTGAGTCATCCCCAGTAAGCAAGATGTCATCAACATAAACTAACAGAAAGACCGTTCCTGTTGCCCGGTGTCGAGTGAATAGAGAGAAGTCTGCGGAACTCCGAGTGAAACCCATGTCCCGAACAACCTTGCTGAACTTGTCAAACCACGCCCGAGGGGATTGTTTGAGACCATAGATGGATTTCTTCAGAAGACACACACGAGACTCCCCCGTGGTCTCAAACCCGGGAGGTTGGCGCATGTAGACGGTTTCCTGAAGATCGTCATTCAGGAACGCATTCTTGATATCCAGCTGATGAAAGGGCCAGTGACGATGCACAACCATGGAGAGAAGGACACGAACGGTGTTGAGCTTGGACACCGAAGAGAAGGTTTCCTCATAATCAAGGCCCTGCTGTTGAGTGAAGCAACGGACCACCAGGCGGGCCTTCAGACGGTCAATAGTGCCATCAGGAGCATGTTTAATGACGAAAACACATTTACACCCAACAGGGTGCTGACCGGGAGGTAAAGGGAGAAGGATGAAGGCCCAAAATACGCGGGGAAGCTCAGAACAATCACGAATGAGATATAACCATGTCATGCGAGAATAATTATCGATAAATGTAAGAAAATAACGGTAGCCAGAAATACTAGAAATCTTGTACGGACCCCATATATCGGAGTGTACCAAAACAAAAGGAGCGGAGCTCCGAGTATAATGAGCAGGAAAAGATAAACGTGGTTGCTTGCCAAAAATACATGTTTCACACTGAAAAGCAGGAAGAGATATATCTGGGAGAGCCTTCTGGAGGACTGGGAGAGGAGCATGACCAAGACGCCGATGCCAATCCGAAGAGGAGATAGATGCGAGGAGAGTAGGAGAGTCATCAAGAAGGTAGAGCCCGTTCTGCAGTCGCCCCCTACCAATGATAGTCCGCGTCTGCTGATCCTGTATCAGAAAAGAAGAAGAAGTAAATGTCACGGAGCAATGTAAGTCAGTAGTAAGGAGACCAACAGAAAGTAAATTGAAGGGAGAGCCCAGAACATGAAGAGCCGAGCGCAGGATAAGGGAGGAGGCGAGAGGAATATCAGCACAGCCAGAGACAGGGACACCTGCCCCATTGGCAACAATAATGTACTTCGGGTGAGGAGAAGACAAGTACTGAGGCGGTCGAACAGAGGTGATGTGATGAGTGGCACCAGAATCGATGATCCATCGCGGTCCAGTGGAGAGGCAGGAGATACCTTCATTGAAGATGGAGGCGGCGGAGGCAACCGAGGCCGTCGGGCGGCTGAGCTGGCCATGAAGATGCTGGAGCTGAAGGCGAACCTCGTCGAGGTCAGTACGAGTGGGAGAGGAGTCGGTGATAGCAACAGAGGCCTGCGGACGAGGAGGACGACCATGTTTGCGATAGCACGTGGCTTCAAGATGCCCGTCTTTTCCGCAGAAGAAACACTTAGGCCGCGGTCGGCCACCCCGACCACGTCCCCGAGAATCAGAACGGCCCCCACGAGCTGAAGAAGGGAGAGGTAGTAAAGGTGCAGGGTCCTGCTGGACAAGAGCTGGAGACGGAGGTCCAGAAAAATCCGGAGGCGGGGAGACTTTGAGAAGCATCGAGCACACATTCGAGAAGGATGGGGTAATTGTAGAGGAGAGAATCTGAGCTCGTACACTGTGAATGTGATGCGGGATCCGAGCCATCATCATAGCAATACCAACGGCTTCCTTCTGGGCACGTTGGGCAGCAAGGTCCACATTAGGAGGCTGATGTTGGATCCAAGCTTCGACCAGAGACCGAGTCTGGGCAACAAAGGAGGTCAGATCGGCCGCCCCACCACTATCAAGAGTCTGAAGTGCAGTGATGATGCTATATAAATGATGGAGACTATTTTTGCAGGAGTAGAGAGTATGGAGCTCGTCCCACATACCCTTGGCCGTCTCGTGGTACATGGTCAGGCGATAAGACTCGCCATCAAGAGAGTTGAGGATCCACGCCTGAACACGACCGTCGTTGCGTAACCAGTCGTCAGTAGGAGCACCGGTAACGACCTGGGTCAAGTGATGAAGAAACCCCTTCGACTGCAGGACCCGGCGAACAGAGTGCACCCATTCCACAAAATTTTTCTTATCGGTCAGAGAGATAGTAGTAATCCGGAGCTCATCACGAATATCCGGAAGGGAGGTCGGACGGTCTGCTGGAGAAACCGCCGGTCCAATAGAGTAAGCAGAAGAGGTCATGAAGACAAACCGCGGCTAGGAGAAAAGACCTTCAATAGAGGAGGCCGCACGAGTAGGGAAGTCGTGCGACTAGAGGGGAGACCGTACGGTCACGGTGTGAAGACACCAGCGGCAAGGAGGAGGCCGCGACCAAAGTGCGGAAGCCGGAAGGAGGAGAACGCAACGGGCAGAGACAGCCCGCTCGAGGAGACCGCAGCGGATAGAAACAGGCCGCGCGGACAGACTGCAGAGCAGACAGAAGAATGCTGTAGCGGTCACGGTGATCAAGCACCAGTGGCAAGAGATGCCACAACCAAAGAAACGGAGAGTCTGCACCGAGCTGAAGGAACAACCCGCGCGAGGAGACCGCAGCGAGAAGAGCCGGAGACCGCTCGGCAGGGAGGGAAGGAGAAGACCGCGACCTAAATGCAGGAAGGCAACAGTCCGCACGGTCACACACCGCGACCAAAGTGCGGAAACTAGATAGTCCGCACGGTCCGGGAGAGCACAACAGCGGTTAGAGCAAAGGAGTCCGCAAGAGGAATGCGAGCGGACATGGAGAGGAAACCGCGAGTAAAAGGACTCGAGCGGATGGAGAAGGCAGCGGGAAGGCGAGGCCGCGAGAAGAGGTCGCGAGTAGCAGGACTCCAGTGACAAGAAGGCAGCGGAAAGGAGAAGCTGATCGCGGCGAGCTGAAACAGTCTGCGGTGAGTAAGAGGAGAGAGAGACCGTGGCGGACAAGTAGAGCCCGCAATGGACTGAGCAAGAATAGCGGGGAGAAGTGGGCCCCACGGTTCAGAGCGGAAGGAGGCTATAAGAAGCCCGTGGAGGAGGGTGGAACCACGGAGAGAAGAGGAAGCGGAAATAGAAAGGGAGGCCGCAGGAAACCGAGCGGTAAGGGAGGGGAGCGGACAGAGGTAGCAGGCCGCAGCAGGCAGCAGCATGCCGCAGAAGAGGAAGGAGACCGCCCAAGGTACGCGGTTAAGAAAAGAGAAGCCGCCCAAGGAGGATCGGTCCCTCTGATACCATGTAGAATAAAAAAAGAAACCTTATATATATGTTCACTTGTCTCAAATACAAAGAATGAGTACACATTTATAGGAGGGAGAAAGAGAGAGGAAGGTCCTACACATGATGTGGGACTAACGAGAAGATAGAAATAACAATAAAAAATACATAATGGGCCTTTGTCAAATGGGCTTCTCTAACACACCTCATGGGCTCGGCACAACTATGGTTCTCTCAACTTCAACGGGAGAAGCTCGACCTCACGTGGGACGACATCAAGGCCCAATGAACTCTCCGCTTCGGACCACCGCTTCACAACAACCCCATTAGCGACTTGATCTTCCTCAAGCAGTCTGGCTCCATCGATGACTATTTAGAGCAGTTCCAGGTGCTACTTGCCCGCGCCCCTTCAATTCCCGCGTGTTACCAGATCGCTTTCTACACCGTGGGCTTACACGAGCGGCTCCGCATGGACGTCGAATTTCAGAACCCACCGGATCTCACTTCGGCGATGAGTTTGGCCCGCCTCTGCGAGAAGCGCATTCTCATGGACCGCCCATATTTGGGGCGCCGTAGCAGCGACAACTCATTCCGGGCTTACAATCAGTCTCAGCCACCATCGAGCAGCGAACTCTAGCGGGCCAAAGACAGGAAGCGCCCCTCCACCATCCAGCGTCTATCGACCCATGAGATGGTCGAACGACGCGCGAAGGGGCTTTGCTTCAATTGTGACGAGACCTATAGTCGGGGGCACTGGTGCAAGCGCGTCTTTTGGCTAGAGGTCTATGACCCCTCAGATGAGGAAGTCGGGGATGACGGCCGGATGGTGGGGTCCATGGCCATACACATGAAGGGGTCCACAAGACCCTTCAACGAGTGTGCGCCGAGTTCTTTTGGCACCAACTCAAACAGAGCATTCAGACATTCATCTCCGCATGTCTCATTCGCCAGCGTAGCAAGACAGAGTCTCTCTCGCCCACGAGCCTCCTGCAACCCCTTCCTGTTCCGACACAGATTTGGGCTGACATATCGATGAACTTCATCGAGTGATTGCCTCAGTTTCGGGGCCGCTCCATCATCTTCGTTGTCGTCGACCGTTTCTCCAAGGGGGCACACTTCATTGCTATGAGTCGTCCTATCACTGGCCCCATTGTGATCCACGTCTTCTTTGATCAGGTGTTTCGTCTTCATGGAGTACCGGAGAGCATTGTGTCATGTGACAACCTTAAAGCTAAAAATTATGTCATTAAGCAACTGATTGTTGACATCATCCCCACTAAAAATATCATGCATTCGTTCTTTATTCTATTAGTTTGAATTCCATTATCTTCTCACCAATATCTCTATTATTTTAATTTTCTACTTAACTAAATAGATGTCTCACTGATTAGAACAATAAAAACTGAAAAAAAACACACAAAGATGCCTTGCTTTGGATATCATTTGTGAACAACTCCATAGCTAATACAAAAAATATGGATTCATCCTTGATATAGATATTTTGTGAATGAAAATTATTTGGTCACTCTACTAGTACATTTAATACTAGTTAGTGTTCCATACGACATCTAAACTAACATCAATGTATGTTAGACACATAGTTTTCCTTAATGCGCATCAAATCATATATCGTAATGCCAGATTGTATGCATTTTCAGGATCAATAAAACTACATGAAGATCTTTTTTCTTAACTCTCCATACTTTCCCATTAATTATGTCAACATAAATATCACTCCAAATAAATCTTCCTGACATGAAAAATTAATTCCCTGAAATTGATTCAATTGTTTTAAATCTATTGCTTCATAAGACTTTTTGATGCAGGACAAGCGTCACACCTATGTGCCACCCTAGCAACACCAACAGGGGCCCACCCGACATCACCGCCAGGGGGCCCACCTGGCATCACCACCAGACGACTTTCATCAGGGCCGCGGCCCGTACACCCCAACCAGCTCTCCGTCATGGAATCACCACAATGAGACAGGTTGTTGAGTCGGGGCTGGATCCCCTAATCTCCTAGATAAGAGGCTCTCACCAGCGGATCAGTTGGTGATGAGAGCACTGGTGAGAGCCACTTATCTAGGAGGTTAGGGGATCGAGCCCCGGGCTCAACAATCTACCGCATTGTGGTGATTCCATGGCGGAGAGCTGATTGGGGTGTATGGACCGCGGCCCTGATGAAAGCCGTTGGTGGTGATGCCGGGTGGGCCCCCTCATGGTGATGCCAGGGTGGCAGGCAAGCGTGACGCCTATTCTGCATCATAAAAATGCATTTTTATGATGCAGGACACGCGTCACACCTGCCGGCCACCCTGGCATCACCACCAAGGGCCCCACCCGACATCACCACCATGCGGCTTTCATCAAGGTCAGGACCCATACACCCCAACTAGCTCTCCGCTATGAAATCACCACCATGTGGCAGGCTGTTGAGACCGGGATCGATCCCCCTAACCTCCTAGATAAGAGGCTCTCATCAGCGCTCTCATCACCAACTGAGCTGCACTTTTATGATGCGGGACAGATGTCACACCTGACATCACCACCAGGGGGCCCACCCGACATCACCACCAGGCGGCTTTCACCAGGGACGTGGCCCGTACACCCCAATCAGCTCTCCGCCATGGAATCACCACCTTATGGCGGGTTGTTGAGGTCGGGGCTCGATCCCCTAACCTCCTAGATAAGAGGCTCTCACCGGCGCTCTGATCCTAGATTAATTGGTAATAAGAGCGCTGGTGAGAGCCTCTTATCTAGGAGGTTAGGGGATCGAGCTCTGACCTCAACAACCTGCCGCATGGTGGTGATTTCATGGCGGAGAGCTAGTTGGAGTGTACAGGTCGCGGCCCTGATGAAAGTCGCCTGGTGGTGATGTCGGTTGGGTCCCTCCTGGTGGTGATGCCAGAGTGGTGTGCAGGTGTGACGCATGTCCTGCATCACTTTCTCCTATCTTTACAGTCTGACACGTGTTTAATTCTACTATAATCAACACAATCTTAAGAAACTTCTTTGCAATTAAATAGTGATACCAAAATAATTTCTCAACTCATTTGACATCACTTGAGTCTATAAAATAAAAATAAAAATAAAAATTAGAATGTCTCAACCAAACAACTGTACTATTCATCATTATTCTCAAAATCTCATTAGTCATCTCATTGGGACCTAAAGTCTTACCTACATGCAACTTAAATGCTAATTACACTTAATATTTCAGATCAATCTATAATATATTGCTATGGGCAGCGTGCCCAATTAATTATCGCATATTTTATTATATTTAACGTATCGTATCAAGTCTTATTATGTATGCGTTGTTATTGTTAAGGGTTGGGGTATTTACGTTAATGCCCTTATATGTTATATCTAAGAGACCTTGGGGGTCTTGCAATGGTATGAATTGAAGTTAAGTCTATTTTCTATGTACATGTGAGATTTGTCATAGCTCTCTCCTCTAACGAGCAATCTCCGCTAAGGTATCCGTGATTCCGGCTTCGTAGTATCACCCGTCATCATCCTCGTCTCCGGTCACCTCTCCGACGAGCCCATAACAAATTGGTATCAGATCCAGGTCGTTCCTCCTCCCCACAACCACCACTATTAAATTTATTTCACGAATAACCCGACAGTTTCACGACCCGCGGCGATCGTTTTCCCTCTTCCACTATATCACAACAGCCCCTCCTTCCTTCCTTTCACTGCCATTCTCCTTTTCCTTCACAAGAACAGTCGGCGAGTCCTACACTAATTTCGTCGAACACTCGATCGGAAGCCCGGAAAAAATCGGCCCGTCTTCTCCCTTCCCCTCGCTTACGCCCTCATCTAACACCAACAGTCGACGCTTCTAACCTTCTTCCAGTATTGCTCAAAGTTAGACACCCACTGCCAAACTCACGTTGGCCATTCTTTCAGCCTTACCGTATGTAGTTGGCGCTTCATTTTTAAGCCTTGCGCTCGCACCCCCCCCCCCTCGAGCAGCCTTTCCCACCTCGGGACCTCCAACGGCTTTATTTTGTGTCCCTATACCTCTGAACCGTGTAGGCACAACAAATTCAATTTTGGATGAGACAATACGAGGATTTTAATCAAGGAGAATTATTAATTCTCAGACTCTTTCGCCTAGCGATTTTTCCTTCGTCTCAACATAGGGAATCGTCGTGCGTGACACACCAAAGTTGCACTCGGACGCTCCGCTCGCCCAACCGGGCTCAAACTGGGCCGTAACTCACTCCATTGTATCCACCCAACACAACATGGGTGACTCATCAGATCAGATGAGCCAACTTATGACTATGATGCAAGCCTACATGGCACAACAAACAGCCATCACGGACCGCCAACAGGATACCATTATTGGACTCTACAAACATCTCGATGAACTCTCCTCTAACAAGCAAGTCCCGCTTAGGGAGCCGCGGTTCCGGCTCTATAGTATCATCCGCCGTAATCCTCATCTCCGGTCACCACTCCGGTGAGCCCAAAACATATACATCCTTATTTTATTCACTATGCTCATCTAATTTTATTCTTCCTTTTAAACTCTATTTGAGTAACTCCTCAAAGTAGAATTTAATTGGTCCTTGATGTTTTCATTACTAATCAATATCTTATTATTTATCTCTTAAATAAAACCGCTAAAATTCTACTTCATATAGGTGCATTTTTATCTCAAAGCAGTTAAACTAGTTGCCTTAAAATTGCTTATGCTGCTTTAAGAAACAAGCAGACAGTAAAAAAATATTACCAGACCCACCCTAATACATATACCTGCATAATAAACTTCAAGTAGTTATTGATGGCATAAAGAAGTGCTGGAACAGCAAGAAGAACGTTACTCCGAGCTGCCTGCCAAAGAAGAACAAAGGAAAGCTGTAAATTTTTAAAATTATTATGAGCAATTTAATATTTCTGGAAAATAAGACAGAACATAGTGCAATACCAAAATTGAAAAGTGAACATGTAATACAAAATTTTAAACCATCAGATCCGAGTTTATATTGCAGTATTCAACACATGAAGCAAACTGCAAAATCAAGATAGCATACACCAATCTCTTCAATAAAGTAAATCACCATGGTGAACAGAGCAAATAGAAGAAATGCATTTATTTCAGATAGCATTTCTTATTCATGTTAAATGCACTTATTTAGTTATATTGCATTTTGGTACTAATCCCCATGAATTGTATGTAAGCAGTTAAAGATGTAAAAATTCATTGAGTCTGCATCGCTACTGACGGTTTTAACCCTTATCATGTCAGAACAAGGACGATGAGGTGTCTAGCTGATTATCTAAAGAGGGAAAGAGAATGCTTCGAGAGAATAAGGCTATTAAAATCCAATTGTAAGCACATATGAGAGCCGGTTGTAGATTCTTCCTCACAATAAATATAGGATTTACATGAAACTGTTGGACGGTCCAGCATGAACCAAAAGAAGGCATGTCAGGGTTAGTCTCATACCGCCTACCTAGGCAGTCCACTTGTGCTTATAATATGTTCCGCCTCTCCTATCTTTGACCCGAGTTTTGGAATGAGAAAAGGGTGTGATGGTTTAACATGGTATCAGAGCTAGGTTCACGCTAAGGGGGCGTGTTGGACGGTTCAACATGAACCAAAAGAAAGCATGTCAAGATTAGTCTCACACCGCCTACCCAGACGGTCAACTCGTGCTTATAATATGTCCCGCCTCTCCTATCTTTGACCCGGGTTTAGAAATGGAAAAAGGGTGCAGCAGTTTAACAGAAACAATCTATATAGAGAAGCCACAAGGTTATATTGTCCATAGGGAGTCTTAGGTATGCAAACTGCAAAATACGATATATAGCCTTAAACAAAACTCTAAAGCGTGGTTTGACAAGTTCAGTCATATTGTTTCTACAATTACATTTGCAAAAGCAATGCAAACCACTCCATCTTCATCTAAAAAATTGACAAGGGCCTTGTTAGTCTTATCGTATATGTGGATGATATTTTGATGCAGGACAGGCGTCACACTTACCCGCCACCCTGGTGTCCCACCAGGGGGCCCACCTGGAGTCAGCACCAAGCGGCTTTCATCAGGGCCGTGACCCGTACACCCCAACCAGCTCTCCTTCATGGAGTCACCATCATGCGGCAGGTTGTTGAGGCTGGGGCTCGATCCCTAGACCTCCTAGATAAAAGGCCTTCACCAGCGCTATCATCACCAACTGATCCGCGGAGGTGGCAATCTCAACAACCTGCCGCATGGTGGTAACTCCATGACGGAGAGCTGGTTGAGGTGTACTGGCCGCGGCCCTGATGAAAGTCGCCTGGTGCTGACTCCAGGTGGGCCCCTTGGTGAGACTCCAGGGTGGCGGGAAGGTGTGACGCATGTCCCGCATCACATTTTGTGATCAAAGATATGTGTGATCCCCGATATCTTTTGGGGATTGAAATTGTTAGACATGGTTCTTTCCCAACAAAAGTATGCCCTGGATCTGCTTGAAGGAATGAGGTCTTCTTGGTACCAAGCATACACAAAATCCAATTCCTTTAGGCGTTGACGGACTCTGGGATGAGACATCTCCCCTACTTAAATATATCACTCGTTATAGACATCTAATTGGTAAGCTCATCTATCTTATTGTTACCAGACTTGACATATCTATTATTGTTGGAAAAGTTAGTCAATTTATGTAGGACCTCAGAGTGTATCGTCTTGAACTTGCATTAAAAATATTGGAATATAGCAAAGGATCTTTCAACTGAGGACTTCTACTTAGAAGAAATGATCACTTATGTATTTAGTCCTATTCTGTCGCCGGCTATGCAAATGATTAGAGAAACATAAAATCTACCTCGGGATATTACACCTTATAGGAGAAAATTTTGTCATACAAAGAGTCCAGGCTAAGTGCTGAAGAAGAATACAGAAGTGCAATTCAGACTGCTTGAAGCTAAAATTATTGATGACACTCCTAAAGGAATTTGGTGAAATTTACAACTATCCTCTATCAATGTTTTGTGATAATAAGATATAAAAAAAATCATGAGTTTTATGAAAGCGCAAATCAAATAGAAGTGGACTATCACTTCATCAAAGAAGTCATTAACAGACGTATATGCACTCCGTTTGTAACATTAGACAACGAGTTGACCGACATATTCACCAAACATATTTTTTTATCTTTCTCAGATATATGCATCAAGCCAAAAATGATTGATATATATGTTTCAGCTTTAGGGAGAGTGTTAAAGTCAAATTGTAAAAGCCCATCCCATAGCCCATTGTAAACTCTTCCTTAATGTGGAGCGGAGACGCGGACCCGCAGTGGATGATAAGTTTTGGCCCCGTTCGGGGCCGATTATCTATTTACCATATATGACATATCCGGATTGATGATCTGACTCCACGAATGCACTCGGCCCGTCGTTTGCACACAATTTCATATATTATATAGTTATTTTGGATTTTATTTTGATGTAATCGGGCTATCACATCTTCAACCAATCAAAGTCGTTGATGATGGGATGCCCCAGTATCTCTTTACTATAAATAGGAGTGTATGGGGGTTGTCATTTTTCTCGCCGTAAACCCTAGCCACCACCCACGCCTTGCTGTTTTTCCACCAAAAACACCCCGATCCGCCCTCTCCTTACTGTCCAGCCAGCCACCGCCCCTTTTCTGTTGTCCAGCAAAATCCACCACCTCCCTGCTTGCTGCCACCCCTTCCAGCCACCTCCCTGCCTGTTGCCTCCCCTTCCAGCCACCTCCCAGCCTGCTTCCGCCCCCTTCCAGCCATCTCCCAGCCTGTTGCAGCCCCTTACAGCCCCCTCTCAACCTGCTGTCGCCTCTTCTAGCCTTAGTTATTAAAGCCGCAAAGCACACCAAGGTGCAAAGGGGTCTTGGAGCCTAGAAGTAAGACTCAAGGCGTAGGCATGTGCCCGAAGAAGGCAAGGCGCAACTACATTTATTTTAAATAATCAACATCAAATATCAATTCATGTTCTTAAACAGATTCTTCATATATTCTACTCATCAATCATTCATTACTATCATTTATATCTCTTAAAAAAATAAAATTAATATGATCACTTGCATTATATCCAAGTCTAAATGATCGATTATATTTCAAAAACACTAAATCATATAAAAATTATTGAGTTCTCGCATTATTCTTTTCATTATTTTGAAAAAAAAAACGGTTTTGCAACAAAAATCACACCCAGACGAGCCTTTAATGTCCAAAGGCGCAAAAAAGGCACACAATAGCGCAAATCTCTGAGCCTGGAGCATGAGGCGCGCCTTTAACAACATAGCTTCTAGCCACCTCCCAGCCTGTTGCCGCCTCTTCCAGCCACCTCCCAGCTTGTTGCCTCCCCCTTACAACCACCTCCCAGCTTGCTGCAGCCCCATCCAGCCCCCTCCCAACTGTTGTTGCCTCTTCCAACCACCTCCTAGCCTGTTGCAGCTTCTTCCAACCACCTCCCTTTCCTAAAGAACTCATCACAACCCCAATTTCTTTCTCCAACCTTTAGATCCAGCCACTGCCATCCGATTCCAACCGTTGTCCCCTCCGAATCGCCACCTCCGTGTCGTGATTCACCGGATCTCCTCACCTCAGGCATCCCTAGTACTTTTGTGAGTTTTTTTATTGTACGAACTCTTGCTTTCATCATTTAAATATTGTGTTGTGATCTTATACTTGTTTAGATAAATAACATCGTAGGGTTTTGTTCTAAATTATTTTGTGATCTGTAGCAACTATTCGACAAGCGTTCTTGCTTCAACCCTCCACGCGGAGAAAAATCATTTCTTGTTCGCTTAAAAATACTATTTTGGTTTTGCTAAAATTATCTAAGTGTGATTTGGTTATTTATTGTTCAATTTGATCTCGGTGATGGATTTGCATTGCGTGTAGGGTTAGGTCATCATTCATCCACCGCCTATAGATTCGTTCTGTGTCAATTGGTATCAGAGGCAGGTTGTGAGCACTCTTTTGATACGCGTCAATATTCCTCTCCTCTATTTGGGGATCCCGAGTCCACTTATACCCGCTCCCATAGAGCCCCTTCAAGGAGATCCTCATGTTACTACGATGAATATTCTCGATCGCAGCACACCACTTTCAGAGATCGTGTCGACCCTTCTAGACGATTCCATTATGCTAGAGACAAACACCATGGTGAAAGATCCTCATGTTATCATCATTATGCCTCTCCATGACATTATGATGATAGGACTGAGTGCCTTTCGGGTCATCATCATTACACCTCTCCATTATTAGAGGAATAAGAGTTCGTATATGCTCGACCCCATAAAGTTCCCCCAAAGAGGTCCTCATATTATCATGTTGATAATCCTCTCCCGTCGTCGCCCATTCATAAGGATTACGTCCACCTACGAGCACGATCTGATTATGTTAGGAATGACCTTCTAGATGACCCTCAGGAGCCCTATAAAGATCACCATCGTCAAGATCACATCACATGTCAAGACCTTCACTGTTCCACAATCTGAGATACCTGAGGCCGAATTTCAGCGGTTAGTTTTTGATCAACTTGATTGTTTGGATGCTCATTTTGATCACATGAGATCTGCCTTAAGAAGAATCAATAGGAGGAAGCCTAGGGATTTAGGTCAAGTCATTGGTGTGTCTAGTAGTGCTCTCACCAACATGAGAGATGTAACACCTGATTTTGATTCATCTCGTCTGGAGAAGACTAAGTTCTCACTTGACCTTGAAGTCGAGTTTGATCATAACCATTTCATATGTGTGGAGAGTGATATTAGTATGACTAGTGAGTGCGGTCAAGAGAGTGGGGAAGAGCGACAAAGTGACATTGTAGTGGTATATTCACTATCTGCACCTCACTTAGACTTTGTTTCCACTTCGGCTGGAAAGTCAAGACTCGACATTATATCCAGTGGCCCACTATTGAGTATGGACTTTTCCCACTCCTCCCTTATCATTGTCTCGAGCCACATTGCGACTGAGAGCCGAGAACGTAGTGTTGATCTTGTAGTGATTGCCTCACCCGCTTATGAGGACACGATCTCTATCGGCGATACTCATCTGGAGGATCATCCCAATGTTATTGACTTCATTGTTGACCCCCCCCCCCCCCCGATGAGCCTCCTGATGTGCAACTACTCCCTTGGGAGGGTCATGATGGGTCTAGCATTGTTAGTGGCGGTTTCCTTTTAGATGATCATCATGTCATTATTGACCTGCTGGGGAAACCCTTCGTTGAGTCCCCGAGAGATGCATTTGACGAGGCTCCCTTCCCTGAGAGCACCCAACTTCGTATGCTTGGCTTGCGCCTTCGCATTAGTGAGTTGAACATTCGAGAGGACTTTTCTTATATACCACCTGGAGAGCCACCTAATGCCTGATGGGCCTTATCATTTGAGTAGTACTCAACACACCCCTACATTGCGTTCTTTTGTCACTATCCACGTCAGTACTTTCAGTGATGGCAATATTCATGATGAATTTTTCTATCTACCACCAGGTGAGCCTCCTGACGGCTCATAACCCTTGAGACGTATTTGGCATCTCATAGTTCTGCAACTTAGTCTTGATATCTCAAGAAATCATTCAGGTATTCATCACCCACTAGACAAATATTTTTATATTCCCCCGAAAGAACCTCTTGATAGGGGCCTTTTAGAGAGATCCTAGTCATTATTAGATTTTTCCCCTAGCGAGTGTGTCGTGCCTGTTGTGTTTCATTTGCATCACTTGCATGACTCTGTTAAATCACTTGTTCATCATTTGCATGTGTCTGTTGAGTCGTTAGTTCATCATTTGAATGTGTTTGTTGAGTTGTTTGATCATCGTTTGCATGTGTGTCATGAGTCGGTCCGGCAGAGGATCAATATTGGTAATAAATCTTGTAAATCGCATGCAGATGTTCACTGGCAAGAACATGTATTTCATGAAGGCGAGCAGGTGATGGTGAGAATCTGCTTATGAGGCTCCGTGGGAGGCCTGTTGAAAGTTTGAGCGTTTGACGAATGGATCTCTACACAATCATGAGACGGATCAGAGCAAATATCTATGATCTTGATATTCCAACGAGCATGAGTATTCGTCTCATATTTAATATTGAGGACTTAACGTCATAGTACAAGCCTCACGAGCATGTGGACTCATTTCGTGGAGATCTTCTTGAGCCTATACCCCTACATCCTTTGGAGCTTACACCTCCACATCCTCAGTCCTGCACCCAGTCCACTTCTGAGCCCCACTTGCCTTTGGGTCATTCTCCCATGGCTTCACCGTCTACATAAGTGATCGCACCGGGACTTCTAGCACATCAGTGGATTATTGAGAGCATTATATATATCGTGGGTCATGCATGCATAGCCGCGCCAGTCAATCATATGCAGGAGTACCATTGGCGAGGATACTTTCCCATCGACGAGACTTGAATGACCTCTGGTGAACCTCATTGAGTCTTACCTGGCATACATCAAGATAATTATGATCTCTATTCATCAGGAGATGAATTCTTTCAAGCCGGGGAGAATGATGCGAAGCGGAGATGCGGACCCACAACGGAGGATGAGTTTTGGGCCCGTTTGGGGCCGATTGTCTACTTACCATATATGGCGTATCTAGATTGATGATCTGACTCCACGGATGCACGTGACCCGTCTTTTGCACACGATTTCATATATTATATTGTTATTTTGACTTTTATTTTGATATAATCGAGCTATCACATCTCCGGCCAAACATAGTTGTTGATGATGAGATGTCCTAGTATCTCTTTATTATAAATAGAAGTGTATGGGAGCTTCCATGAGCTATTGAAGATTTTGGAGTGAAGAATCCAGAAATCCGGCGATCCCTCCACGGTGCTGACTCCGTGGAACCCTAGGTGAAGACTCTTATGTGGTTATCTCCCTCCCCAAGATATCTCCTAACCCTAACCTTCATTTTCTCCTCTCTAAACCCTAGCCGCCACCCATACCTTGCTGTTTTTCCACCCAACAAACTCAAATCCGCCCCTCTTGCTTGCTGTCTAGCTAGCCACCTCACCTTTTCTACTGTCCAGCAAAAGCCACGACATCCCTGTCGCCCCTTCCAGCCACCTCTCTGCCTGTTGCCGCCCCTTCCAGCCATCTCCCAGCGACTAACAACAACTCATCGAAACAATCTCTGTACTCAGCGACTGACATGGATCTTTGCTGAAGGGAAAATAATTAGTCGAGAAAGCGACTCTGATACGACGAAGGCAGATACCTCTGACACAATGTACGTTTCATGTCCACCCAACTGGTGATGCGATGTAGACGATCTCACTCGCGGGTCCTCTCTACGATGGCCCAATATGCCCTCACTTGATCTAAAAGTCTAAGTTTCGCAAACTTGTTGCGATGTTCACCGAATACCTCAAAATGATCAAGACAATACTCCATATCCACGAGCCAATAACTGAAAGACTCGAGACTCGATGAGCCGTCAAAGGAAGGGATAGCAGTACGAAATTGACTCTCAAGATCTCTCTCGGAACGACTATCCTAATTATAATCATTCCTAAGGTAACCGAGTCGTGTCGAAGGATCAACACGATCCGCTCACGTGTACGGATAAGAACGATGATAATCATCATACTGATCATCTATAGCATAGTGGGGTTGTGTCGGTGGGTCAACAAGATCTCTGAAAGTGGTGTACTGCGATGGAGAATGATCGTCGCAATAATGTGGGGATCTCCCTGACGGGGTTCTGTGAGAGCGGGTGCAAGTGGGCTCGAGACCTATAAATTAAAGGGGAATAATTGTGGCATCTAGACATAATGAAAAACCTATAAACTCTGCGACTGCGTATCGAAAAGTGCGTGCAACCTGGCTTTGATACCAATTGATGCAGGGCGAATCTATAGGCGGCGGGAAATCTGCGACCTAACCCTACATGCTATGCAAAAAAGTCTGACGGTTAGATCACAAATAAGATAATAAATACTAACATCCCACACAAATAATTCAAGATAAGGCAAAATAATTTAATTAAGCAAAGCAAGCTTAGACTTTCCTCTGCGTGCAGGGCCAAAACAGGAGCGCGTGACGAATAGATCCTGCAAATCACAATAATAATCAAACAATCAACTACCATGCAAGATATTCAAAACAAGTACAAGACCCAATCAAATATAAATATGTTGAAAATAATAATCCAGTATAACAAAATCTCACCAAATAGTGGCCTGACCAAGGCACTGAAAATCCGGAGCCGGAGATACGTGGACGGCGATTTGAGGTGGAGCCGGTGGCGTGGAACTGGCGGAGGTGGCTGTCCTCGGCGGTAGATGGTGGAATCGGGCTGGAAATGGATAAATCCGGGCGAGGGATGGATGGATCCGATGTTTGGTGGCGGATCCGGGCTAAGGGATGTAGTACGGGTGGAGGGGAAGACGTATCGGGGGGGGGGGGGGGGGTGAAACTCTTCGATCTGGATTGATCTGAGATGAGGAGGGAATTGGATGGTGGTTCAATGTGGGGGGAAGGTGGTATTGGTTATGTTGGATGGTGGTGTGCGGATAGCATTTATCCTTGTATTGTGTATTACTATTTATATCCCCCCTATGAGGATGAAGGGTGTGTGATTATTATTTTCTCCTTTATTTGGTATCAGAGGAAGTCCGCTAACCCTAGCCCGATCTCTCGTCCCGCACGCCGTTCGCGCCGCTCGCCGCCGCCTGCACCTCACGCCGGCCCCGATGTGAGCCGCGATCAATCCCGCGTCCTCGCCGTCCGCGCCGCTTCTCCCTCCCGCGTCTCCCGCCCGCACGACGCGTCTCCCGCTGCGCCGCACGCTGCGACCATCCGTCCCGCGTCTCCCGCTCGCACGCCGCTTGCACCGCTGCCGTCCCTCCTTCCGTCGCTTGCTCTGTGATCTTTGGTCTTTCTATCCCTTTGGGATGAGATTTTCTTCTTCTGTTTAGGGGGCTTCCTCTTCCCCCATGAATTCCAGTTTTTCTCCTTGTCTTTAGGGGCTTCCTCTTCCCCCATGGATTCTTCCTCTCTTACTTCGACTGATGGCTTTGTTCATCGCATTACTACCTCTCTTCTCAATGAACGGAATTTTATCGCTTGGTCCAACTCCGTGCGAGTTCATCTTGCCGGACATGACAAGCTCGATTGGCTTGAACCTAATGGTGTTCAAAAACCTACCGACGACAAGGCTATCCGTCAATGACGCACATAAAATTTCAAGATTCTCGGGTGGCTTCAATGCTCCATGGAGCCCCGGATTTACGAGCAGTTTATGCGGTTTGATTCTGTGCCGTCTCTTTGGGCTGCCTTGACGCGTACCTACGGCCACACCCGCGTTGATACGCGGATTTATTCTGTGTTTCAGGAGATTTCTACAGCTCGTCAGGGGGACCGTTCCGTGCACGAGTACTTTACCTTTCTCTCTGGGCGATTCCAGGAACTCTCAGACCTCGAGCCGCTTAGTGTTTTTCCCCATCCTGAGGATTTGCTTGTTGCCAAGCGTCACCAGGAGAAGCGGGAGACCTACCAGTTCCTGATGGGCTTGCGACCCGAATTTGAGTAGATTAGGGTTCAGATTGTCAGCATTAACCCTCTTCCTGATATTTTGGATGCTTACTCCATGGTTGAGGAGCATGAGCGTCGTGCCCGCTTGATTGTTGTCTCTTCCGTTCCTGCTACCGTTCCTCTTCCGGATCATTCAGCCTTGGCGTCTGGTCCTTCTTCTGTGTGAGGGGGGCGAACTTCTACCCCCCGTGGCCGTGTGGGTGGCCGCGGGAGCCCGTTTGCTGCTGTTCAGTGTCAGCACTGTATGCGGACTGGTCACGAGAGGGCCAGGTGCTGGTTACTCTTTCCTCACCTTCGTCAGCAGTCTTCCGCTACTCGTACCGTCGCCGCTACTTCTTCCGACTTTGGAGGCCAGCCTGATTACAGTACCTCTTCTGGGACTTCTTCCGCTGACTGGAGTCAGCTTATGGCTCAGGTGCAGCAGCTTCAGTCTCAGCTTCAACAACAGTCCTCGTTTCAGCCTCCTTTTGCTCAGTCGTTGCCTACCTCCTCGTCGTTCTCGTCGACCTCGGCATCTGCGTCAGGTACCTCGACGGCCCTTCATGTCACTCATGAGGGTCATTCCTCCTCTTGGGTGATTGACTCTGGAGCCACTGATCATATGACTGGTGAGCCACACTTTTTCTCCTCTCTTGTGTCTCCGAGTGTCCATCGGCAGGTTCGCCTTGCTGATGGCTCCGTGACACCCATTCTTCACCAGGGCACCGTTCCTCTCTCACCCTCCTTCACCTTGGGATCAGTTCTTCATGTTCCCAAGCTTGCTTTAAATCTTCTTTCTGTTAGTCAACTGACTCGTACATTACACTGCTCGGTGACATTTTTCCCTTCTGGCTGTGTTTTTCAGGACTTGACCACGAAGAGGACTTTTGGCTACGGCCGTGAGCGCGACGGGCTTTACTAGCTGGATCTCCCACCTCAGACACCATCACCCTGTCTTCCACCACCATCCATTACTGCTGCTACTACATCTTCTCTTTGGCATGCCAGATTGGGACATGCAAACCCTAAGATTGTGTCCTCCCTGTTTCCGAGTGTCTCATTTGAGCACCCGTTTCAGTGTGATGTGTGTCAGCTTAGCAAACACACACACACTTCTTATCCTGTATCAATTTCTCGTAGTTCTGCACCTTTTGAGATTGTTCATTCAGATGTTTGGGGGTCTGCCCCGGTTGTATCTTATGATGGTTTTCGCTACTTTGTCTCTTTTATAAATGATTTTACTCGTTGTTGTTGGGTTTACCTTATGCGTGCAAAATATGATGTTTTTGATTTTTATACCCAGTTTTCTCATATGGTTGCTACTCAGTTTTACTCACGTATCCGGATTCTTCGCTCTGATAATGGGGGGGAGTACACTTCTTCCTCTTTTTCTGCTTTCCTTGCTAGACAAGGAACCCTTCATCAATTCTCGTGTCCCTACACCCCCGAACAAAATGGACTGGCAAAACGCAAAAATCGTCATTTCCTGAATGTGACCCGATGCCTTCTCCTTGGGTCCCATGTCCCCAAGTTATTTTGGAGCGTTGCTCTTCTTACGGGGACCTTTTTGGTCAACCGTCTGCCTTGCCAGCCTCTAGCGGGTCGGGTTCCTCTGAGCCTCCTATATCCCAGCCGCCCTTTGTTTCCTATTCCCCTTCGGGTGTTCGGATGTGTGTGCTTTGTCCAAGACCGTAGTCACACTCGGACTAAATTTGATAACAAAGCTATCAGATGCTTATTTTTGGGATATTCCTCCTCATCCAAGGGATATCGTTGTTTTGACCCCACTTCTCGCAGGACTTTTCACTCCATGGATGTGACGTTCTGTGAGGATACCCCCTTCTACAGTATCCCTCCACCACCACAGCCTGCTCCAGTTCCTATTCCTCCCTCCACTCCACCATAGCCGACCCCTGTTCCCCTTGCTCCGTTACACGACTCGATTCCGGCTCAGACATATACCCGGGGTCCGCGTGGGCCCTCACATGTTCACCCTATCCTTCGTACTCCGCTGGTAGAGCCCAGCTCACAGGACCTGATGCCATATCCTCTGACAGGTGATGTTCTTCCTTCTTCTGACTTGCCTATTGCACTTCGCAAGAGTAAGCGTTCTTGTGTTACTGACCATCCTGTTGCTAGCTTTGTGTCCTACCAGCGTCTCTCCCCAAGTTACCGGGCTTTCCTGACTGCCACCGATCAGATCAGGATTCCGAGTTCGACGACTGAGGCATTCCAGCATCCTGAGTGGGTGGCGGCTATGGAGGCTGAGATGTCGGCTTTACAGAGGGCTGATACCTGGCGTTTGGTCCCCCTTCCCACCGACAAGAAGACTGTTGGGTGTCGGTGGGTCTACACCATCAAGTATAATGCTGATGGGTCTCTTGCACGCTACAAGGCTCGCCTTGTCGCGAAGGGCTTCACCCAGACTCCAGCGGATTACGGGGTGACCTTTGCCCCTGTGGCCAAGCTTTCTATTGTCCGCCTTCTTGTTTTCCTCGCTGCCTCCCTTGGATGGCCTCTTCACCAGCTGGACGTGCCGAATGCCTTTCTTAATGGCTCTCTTAATGAGGAGATTTATATGGATCCGCCGCCCGGTTACGAGCTTCAGGGGGAGTATTTGGGACGTGTTTGTCTTCTGCCGATGGCTCTGTATGGTCTGAAGCAGTCCCCTCGTGCGTGGTTTGAGCGGTTTGGGACTGTTGTGCTTCAGAATGGGTTCACCAGATGTCACGCAGATCACACATGCTTTGTTCGGACTGCTGCGGATGGTCGCATGGTTATTATTCTTGTCTATGTGGATGATATCATCCTTACTGGTGATGACAGCTCGGGTATTCTTCAGATTAAGGAGGTGCTTCGGACGGCATTTGAGGTAAAAGATCTTGAACCTCTGAAGTACTTTCTCGGAATTGAGGTGGCCAGATCCAAGCAGGGGATCTCCTTGTCTCAGCGCAAGTATACATTCGACCTTTTGAGTGATACTGGCCTTCTTGGGTGCTCTCCAGTATCTACACCCATGGACCCGAACCACCGCTTACACGCTGAATCCGGCGACCCTCTCCCTGATCCGGGCAGATACCAGCGTCTTGTTGGCAGGCTTATCTACTTGACCAACACTCGCCCAGATATTAGCTTTGCTGTGAGTGTGGTCAGCCAGTTCATGCATGCCCCCCGTACTTCTCACCTTGATGCAGTTTTTCGGATACTTGACTACTTGAAGGGATCGCCTGGCCTCGGGCTCTTCTACCGTTCGTCCCCATCTCCCGGACTTATCTGTTACACAGATTCTGACTATGCTGGTTCCATCACTGATCGGCGCTCTACTTCAGGGATGTGTACTTTCTATGGTGGCAATCTCATTTTCTGGAAGAGCAAGAAGCAGTGTGTCGTCTCCCGCTCCTCTGCTGAAGCTGAGTACCGAGCTATGGCCCATGGAGCCACGAAGCTCCTTTGGCTTCGTACTCTCTTAACCGAGCTGGGCTTTCCTCCATCTGGTTCCTCGACGCTGGTGTGTGACAACCAGTCTGCTCTCATGCTAGCCTCCGACTCTGTTCTGCACGAGAGGACTAAGCATATCGAGGTTGATATTCATTTTCTCCGGGAGCACATTCGTTAAGGGACTCTTGCCACGACCTATGTTCCCTCCGCCGAGCAGACTGCAGATGCCTTCACCAAGGCGGTTGGACCTTCCAGACTTCTCTCTACTTATGGCAAGCTGGGCTTGCTTGATCTCTTCGCGCCAGCTTGAGGGGGAGTATTGGTTATGTTGGATGGTGGTGTGCGGATAGCATTTATCCTTGTATTGTGTATTACTATTTATATCCCCCCCCTATGAGGATGAAGGGTGTGTGATTATTATTTTCTCCTTTATTGGTGGGAGGCTAGCTGTTGAGGTTTAATAGGGGGCGGCTGTAGGGGGAACAAGGAGGCGGCCGGCGGCGCTGGGAGGGGGTCCAGGTGGGGCGGCCGGTGGGGCTTTGACTGGATTGAGGGCTGGCGGTGGCTGATAGGTAGGGGGAAGAGGGGTGGCCCGCTAGAAGAGAGAAAACGGGAGGGCCGGTGGGTTAGGGTGCTGAAGAGGGTGGCCGACTGTAGGAAAAAAATAAAAAACTATAGAAACTAAATAGTGAATGTCATTATTCCACAATAACTAGGAGATGAATAGAAGAGGAAAAGGAATATGTTGGAGTTTTTGGAAGAGCCAACAACTGCCGGCTGTAGGGGCTGTGGGGCTGAGGAAGGCGGTTTAACGGTGGGGAAAACGAGGCTAGGGTTAGGGGATACCTTGGGGAGGAAGATAGGCACCTAAGAGTCATCACCTGGGGTTCCACGAAGTCGGCACGGTGGCTTGATCGCTGGAATCCAGGATTTTTTTTCACCAAATTCTGCAATGCCTTAGATCAGCCCCTAAGAGGTCTATTTATAATAAAGAAAAGACTATGACATCCCCCATCAACGACTATGATTGGTCGGAAGTGAGGCTACTCAAATACAACAAAATAAATGTAAATATAGTGAAATAATATATCAAATTGATTCGCAACTCAAATATGGACACATCTGCGGAGTCTGATCGTCGATCCGGGCACGCCATATATGGTAAGTCGCTAAATCACCCAAAACTCATCCTCGTCTCTGCTCCGCATCATGTTTACTACCACAATTTTGCACCTCCGGTACTCAGCTCAAATGTCATAAATGTTCCAAACAAAGCCTAAATCTTTACAATCAAACAACTCAAACTCTAAAACTAAGTTGGAGCTAAGATCCAAACAACCTCTATATTTTAATAGTTCCTTCTAATTAGCTTTTACAGGATCCTTATACACCCGATAACTTTGTTCCCTCCATAAAGCCAAGCAATGAAAACCAATATAAATCCTTTGGGCGGCAGTTGTATGATCATAGTATCTCTGCTGAAGGTCTTGACAACATCAAATGATCGCACATCCAGTGAGGTTGAATAATAACCCAAATATGCGCAATGATGACCCTACGAAAGAAGAGATTATGACAACTCAATGGAAGAACTGCAAAAGACACAAACGGGTTTTGGAACAGGCATCCTCATCCGAATAAGCAGCTCCCTTGATTGAAAACATTAGTTTTGCACCAATTGTCCTTCAACTCATTTCACTATGACTATGTGGATACAAGCCTAATAATACCCATCTGGGAAGTAATTACTAAACCACTCAAGATCACAAAATATAAAAGTATAACATCATGCAATGAGCTGCACTTCGCAGTTAAATTACAGGTCCCAAATATCATGATACGGGGTAGCAGAAATCCTAGGGGAGTTATAGTGGTTAACATGAGAAAATGCAACTGAACATTAGAACAGAATACAGGTGATCCATGAATAAATGATAGCATGATAAAAGAAAATTCTAGTTCAGATAGCCACCAAAATAACGCAAAAACAATGTCATCGTTAGCAATATCGGGACAAGGGATTTTTACCTGCACAAAGGTGGAAATAGAGAGCAGAGGTTTTTCGCCAACTTTTTGTCGCCTAGCCTGAAGAAAAGTAATGAGATATCAACATTAACGGTACAAATTTCATAAATCATATTATGTAGAAGAAAAACTCACGAAGTAAATGGAAGATCACGGAATTTATGAATCACATTAATAGAGAAATCAAAATGCTCTTAAAATGAAAAGAGAAAAAGAATTGGCACAATTGGACCTCTTTAACAACATAAGATACAGAATAAATATATGTTCCAATAAACTGGAACGAATTATTTAAAAGTATGTTACGAGTTTCGCACCCAGTTATTATCAAGTGGGGTTTTATTATCGTTGTCCTTTATTATCTCCCTTGTCTTCAATAGGTTTTGGTCTCTCTCTCTCTCTCTCTCTCTCTCTCTCTCTCTGCCTTGCCAAAGCAGCCGCGGTTCCAACTCCACATCCATCGCCACTGTCACCCCCACCTTCGGACATTCTCCAGTAACTCTACCGATGTTATACGACAAGCTTGTATCAACTTGGTATCAGAGCGTCCTCAACCTTCAACTTCCATTGTTGATACCATTGTCATCCTCAAAAAGGCATTTTCATCATTGTTAGTTTCAAACTCTATTTTTCATGAACCAACTTCCGTCCAGTTCATGTCAGCCAGAGTTTCAAATCTTCGTCTTCCAGATCTGCGAAAGAGTTATAACTTTGCATTATGAGATTCACGCTTCCGATTTCACCAACAGCCACCAACGCCTCACTGCGCGTCGTCGACACTTCCCCGAGCACTGTCGACCCCTCTCTGAGTTGCTACTTTGACTTCAACATCTCCCGCACCTGTAGCTATAGATTCGACGCACTCAGCGGCTCATCGTCGATACCAGGGTTATTGCCCGGTCTTTCTCCTGCCAACCCAGCTGCATTTGCAGGCATGCCTCCTCCAGAGCATCCGACCACCGGTCGTCCTCGTGGACTCAAAGAAGAAGATAAAAAAGACCTTCCAGCCATCATATTCATTGTTTTAAATGTCTTCCGACATGTCCGATATGTCTCCCGACATGTCATTTTTAAGGGTAGAACTATATGTTTTTCTTAAAAAAAAATTTATGTCATTTTGTAAAATATAGGCCGACATGTTCGATTTTTTTTCGATATATCGACCGACACGACTTTTAAATATATTGTCCGCTATTTTATTTTATGTTATATTAGCCGACTAGTAGCATATGTTTAAATCGCATATATATATTATATTATGTATATTTAAATCGATTAGAGTTATTGTTTAGATTTTTTATCATTATATATTTACAACCAATTTTGTATATAATTGTTTCACAATTTTTTAGTTTCATATTAAAAAAAATATAAAAATATTTATTACATTTATTAGTTGATTGTTTGCATGTTTTTAATATAAATTTATAAGTTTAAGAAAAATTATAATAAATCAAGAATTTTTAAATTTTAAATTTTCTTTATTTGCAATGAACTTATTGTTATCAAAAAAAATTTATTGTATACTAATAAATATATTTTACAATATATCATTTTGTATTTGTTAGTAATATTTTATCTTAGATAATATTCGATTTTATTTTGTAATATAAATGGATCCTTTTTTTATCTATTTGTTATATTATTTTTCTATTTTTATAATATATAATTATAGTTAGTATACATAAATAAAAAAATTATTTATAAGACATGAAAATCCGATATTTTAAAATATCCCCGACATATCTCAGACTTCCTACATTTAAAAACTCAATCGATTTGTCACCGACATCTAATATTTACAACATTGATCGTATTCCTCCCTTTTCGTCTCTGTTTCGATCCAGTTAAGCAAAAGCGCAACCCACGCCTTCAATTCCTTGAGTCTCTTTTCCCAAGTCGCACACACGTCTTACCCACTACACTAAAGTTTCGAGCCCAACACTTTCGACCTCTGCATTTTTAGAGCTTCTTTAAGACGATGCAACCGATATTTTGAGTAATTAATTAATCACATAAATGATCAATTAATTCATTTTTATTCAAAAAGGAACAAGATGAGTGTTTTATTTTTGAGTACAACATATGGAAGCGTCGCGAGTCTCGCAGCAAATCAAATATTCCAACTGCCACAGAGGAATAAGTTGTCTGATCACCTGCTCCTTACCTCGTGCTACCTCCATTTATCCCTGACAGTAATTCACTCTATAGGAGACTCATCCAATCAAATGAATACAATGAGGGACATAATGCAAATGTTCATAACATCCCTGGAAGCACACATTTAGAAAGTGAGCGCGCGTCATCGGGAAGACATTGTCACACTCACCAACAAGCTCAATGACCTGAAAATCACCATTCTAGTCGTTACTACCCCAGCTAATGATCAAAGCCAATAGTAGACATACACCTCCACCGTCATGTCTATGCCATAATCCACCGACCCTCGTACGCCATATTATGTTGCCACGCTACACCAAGTTGAAATTCCCAACCAACGATGGGAAGACAAATCCATTAGGTTGGCTAACCAGGTGCGACCAATTCTTCGGTCACCAACAAACAATGGCAGTGTGGTGGATTTGTCTGGCATCCTTCCATCTTCTCGACTCAGCTCAACTTTAGTTCACTCATTTTCCCGTCGAATATCCATGGCTGACGTGGGAGACCTTCAAGACGCTCTGCAATATGCGATTCGATCCTCTCATCCGCAGCAACCCCCTCTATGCACTCACGACATCACGACAAATATAGTCTGTGAACGCTTATTTAGAGTAGTTTCAAATTCTTTTGGCGCACGATACGATAACCCCAGAGATTTACGGTCGGGTTTCGCGAATGAATGTGCATGAACGTCAAATATGATGCTCCTCAGGACCCGATGACTGTTATGAGTTTGGTCAGGTCATGCGAACATCGACTACAGGTGGATCAGGATACTTATATACTTCTGAGCGCAAGCACTCAGGGCAGACGACCCGAGGGTGCCCAAACCCCATATATCCGTCGGTCGCCCCTTGCGAAAATGTATGAATAACACGCAAAGAGTTATGATATAATTATGATAAGCACTATACTCGCGAACATCAGCGTAAGAGGATCTTTTTATCTATCCGTGGAGGACACTGACGAGGGAATGGGTGACTTCAGCACCGAATTTGACCTCCTTTGAGCTTAAGGTCAAGCTCATTTTGAACGGCGGTAGTGAGGTTACGAGCTTCGCGCACAGTTATTATCAAATGACCTTTATTATTGTTGTCTTTTATTATGTTGTTGTTACAAGCCTAGCCCATAAAGTCGTCAAAGGTGGCAGTGAAGCCGGAGATACAAGGGGAAGCCGAAGATACAAAAGGAGGAGCCGACCTCCACCCGCAGAGAATGTAACGGGAGAGGGAGAAGGGGAGTCGTGCTCAACCCTAACCCTAGAAATGTGAGGAGGAGAAAAACACTAGAGAGAATAATATAACATTCACATTTCATTCACAATTCATACAATGACCCAAGGGGTCTATTTAAAGATTTACAAATGGCATGAGTGTAAATAACACACAAAAAAAGTAGATGCATGAAATACTAAAACATGACTACTCAAATTAGTCGCAACTATGAATCAACCCGCACACTCGAAATAACATACATAAGGACACGTAAATGAAAAATATGTAGCAAGCGATGGATGGTGGGGACCCATAAAATCCCACCCGGCACCCGCTCATCAAATCGAGCTTGTCCTCAAGCTCGAAGGAGGCTCAAATGAGTGGGTTATCAGGCTCCTTGATTTCTCGCTAGAACAACTCCTGATAGTGCGTTGTTGTGGACGTGGCTGCAACGAGTGGTGGGCCTACATCGTGCTCATAGGTAGCACGAGATATTGCAAGGATTGAACGTGGCTGAGGTGCGTGCAGAAGGAAGACCGTCGGACATGAGCACGAGAGTCGGGTTGTGTGTGCCCGGAGAACATAGACATATGAAGGCCCAAGATTATGTTGAATTGTGGAGATCGAAAGGGGTGGATCAGCGCATAGGCGATCATCAGAAGGATTGGGTGGGTCTGGAGGGGTTGGCAAAGTAGGTGGATAAAGCGGAAGTTGCGGAGTGGAGACCGCAGGGAAGGATGGCGGCGCAATATGAGGCGGCACCACCGCGGAGCGCGGCGACAACGAGGTTGGTTGTGTGAACCGTGTGAAGGGAACAACCAGAAGTAATGGTGGAGCGACCATAACTGCGGCGGTCGGAGGGGCTACTTCAAGCTCAGGTGAGATGCATGACCAGTAGTGGTATCAGTGGCGACACCGATGAAATCAAACCCCTGAAGCGTCGGTCGATGTTGGCGGTGAGTCACGCAGGCATGACGTCATATGACACCGACATCTCTAAGAACTTCTGGAGCATCGAACAGACAATGAGTCGCTCGTCGGGGCTCGTCATCAAGCCGCATAATTGACTAATCAATTAATCCAGCGAAGAATTAAATAATTAAGCAATTAATCAGATGAATAGCTTCTGAAGAGCCTTCGGCTATTGCCATTGTTCTGTGAACCTGTATGACCTGCTGCGGTTTGGGGCTCGAGGATAGAAACAGAGCTGAGCTCCATATTGGCAAGTCCTGCATGAGGAGAGGGGTTGCGTGTGCCGCTCGAGGAGTGGAAACCTTTGGCATCACAAAACGGAGCGCGAGAGAAGAACGCCATGCAACAGCTATGCTCTTACGTGTTCAGGACGATGTTGACGGGTCCTCACAATGGAGACGATGTGGTATTGAGATGCAAAGGCCAATTAGAGAGGTTGTTGGAACTCACAAATGTGTCGTTTGTGGCAGGAATGATTGGCGCAGGCGTCAATCGTAGGTGCAGGAGAGGGCGGCACCGCGATTCGACAAAGATGGCGTAGGATCGTCACGATCCGCACGACGAGAAGGACAGAGATGAACTACATCGACTTGGAGGGAATGTTGACAGCGGCCCTAACTTCTTGTGGTGTTCCGTGGAGTTGATGGACGACATCATCGAGGCAGAAAGAAGAAAGCTCGTCGACTGCTGTTTGATGGGGTGAGGATGATCAATGGTCTCAAGATGATGACTGAAACCGATGTTGGTTGCAGAAGAAAACAGTGGAACCATGGGTGGAAGGATGGAAAAGCTCTGATAACAATATGTTACGAGCCTAGCCTGTAACGTCGTGAACGGTGGCGGTGGAGGCAGAGATACAAGGGGGAGCCACACTCAACCTGCAGAGAATGCGAGAGGAGAAGAAGAAGTGGAGCCATGCTCAACCCTAGCCCTATAAATGTGAGGAGAAGAAAAGCACAAGAGAGAGTAATAGAACATTTATATTTCATTCATAATTCATAGAATGACCCAAGGGCTCTATTTAAATACTTGCAAGAGGCTTGAGTAAAAATACACTCAAATAAAAGTAGAAGCGCAAAATACTAAAACAAGACGACTCTAATTAGTCGTAACCTCGACTCGATTTGAACCCTCAAAATAACATACATAAAGACACGTAAATGAAATATGCGTAACTGACAACAGATAGTGGAGACTCATAGCAGTTGTCTTTTATTTATTAGTGTTTAGGGGTTATAAGCTAGGAGTTGTCATTATGGGGTCTTGTAAGCCTATTTAAATAAATATGTTGTTGGTATAGATCTCTCTCTGTCTCTCTCTCTCTCTCGAGCACGCCTTGCCTAGGCAGTCGCGGTTCTAGCACCATAATATCCTTTGCCACCGTAATCCCCACCTCTGGCCATCCTTCGCAACTCTACTGACGTTATAGGGCGAGCTAGTATCAAAGTATTACTAATTTCAAGATCATCATCAATAGCATTATCCAAATCATTTGGAGTCAACAATAGTAAGGCGGCATGAATGTGTTAAGGACTATGGAAAGGCGACATACTATTGTGTGCGGGAAACCCATAAATCTTAGACACGTGTATCTATTTTCGTTAACGCTCAAGTACTTTGTTTTATATTTTGCGCTCTTCATTGTCACTCATTGATAATGTAGTCCGGGTGGGAGGAAGTTCTGTAATATTGTGAACCTTCCCACACTATGTAAGTGATTCGGATAGTGAACAACAAGCAAGAACAATTATTTCCCTTCTCTTAGTTCTTCTCTCCTCTCCCTAACTCTACCTCAGCTCCTTTTTGGAAGTACCCTTCTCACCCCCATCCCCCTCCACAATTGAGAACCCTAGGTTCAAGAAGGGACGAAAGAATTTCCTACGCGACTTCACCCTTTCGCAGCCGCTCACACACTCTCAAATGGAGGCCATAACAGAATGACAAATGGAAAGGTCAAAGATTTACTTTTCTTGAATTTACTCCTTTTTATTTTCTTCACAAACAACTATCCATATTAACTTGTTTATAAGTTATATGTTTAATAACTCCCGACTTCTTGGTTTTATGATCATGGAAGAAACAAGTTTCATGCATATAGCTAAAAAAAATCCTAACACAACCCTTAAATTATGTGCTGACATTTTGGCCTTCATAAAGTGTACAATCTAAAAAGTCTGAAAGCCTGAAAGTTGCATTGTAATAGATATCAGGTTAAGTGGACTAATGGTTAAATTAAAACAGATAAAAGAACATAACCTCTAGAGTACGATGACAGTAACAACCTGCACTACTAGCATTATGATGGCAAAGAGAACCTTTGTAGCCTCCGTTAAAAAGTTCACACTGATTGGACTAAATTTAAAGTTTCCATCCACCTTTGACATGTAGACCAAGATAGGCTGCAAAAAATATTGAAAAAGATTGCAACTTATTGATGTTAAGTTTGCAGGGAATATAGTTGTGTACTTAGGTACTGAAGATCTTTGTATGTATGCTCATTTTTCAAAAACAATAGTTTAGAAAGATGACAGTTCTCGATCAAAAAATAACTTCCAAGAAAATTTCAACTTTTCCTAGATTATATAAGAACAAGAAAAACAAAAAAATGCATTTTACATGAGTCCTCTTTTTCAGGAAATCCAAAAAAAATTGAAATCATGAACTAGTTTTCTGAAAAAAAAATAAAGAAATAAAATTATAAAATACATTGCACAGCTTGCTTCTGTCAGTAAGCAATCCTTCTACATCTTTAAAGAATGTTGGCAAAAAAGTAGTGAATCCAACAAAAATATTTGATATAATTGTTGATGTTGAAGCCAAGAAAATCTCGACTCCAAAATTCAGATCAATGCAGCCTAAGGTTACTGATTCTGCGGTCGGGCTCGACACCTCAGCGGGCTAGAACGCAGAAATAGGGACAACAAATAGAACCTCAGGTGCTGCGACAGGGAGGTCCCACCACGTACCCGGCTTATAAGAAGCTTCCCCTCCACAATCAAAGATGGTCGAACAGGGTACAAGGGGGACGCTAGCTGGGAACTTGACTCTTCGGAGAAAGGATCCAAACACTCAGCTAGAAGTCCAGGGAATGAAGTGGTCAAGATCTTTTTCAAGATTTCAAAGTCCATATTCTTGTACCGTTGTGGTCCTATTTATAGGCAAAAAGCCTTCTTTGGGCGAGGAGACCCAGCCCCGCGATCATCGGCTGCAACCTTCTGGTGACCTGGCTCGTCCACTGGCGAATATTGCTTGGCGATTATCTGCGTTGTAAGGTGGTCGCGCGACCTGGCGAGCATGATCCTCGCTGGTGAATAAAAGGTCCTCTTGCCTCCTCTGTTGGCCATTGAATACCAATCAGATCCTCATGTACTGGTGCTGCTCGTTGACTTGTTGACTGTTGATCGTTGACCATTGACCCTTGACCATGGTTGTCAAGATCTTGATTTTGCTCGTAAGATCGGATGATCTTACGAGTTTTACGGGGAAAATGAGTCACAAGCTATGCTGGATCGGGCTCCCTGCAGAAACGCCAGGATCGTCGTTTATGATCGTAGGATCGTGCGATCCTACGATCATATTCGATCCTAGTGTTTTAATCGGACAAGAAAATGACTCGATCAAGCGCATTATTTCTTCCCAATCCCGCATTCTAGGTCATCCCCAATCTCGTCGCAGCCGGTGCTCCCGCAGAAGGCGCTCCCGCCGTCGTCGCAGTAAGTGCTCCCGCCGTCGTCGAAGCAGATGCTCCCGTCGTGTGCTCCCATCGTGGTGCTTCCGTCGTCGCAGCAGGTGCTTTGCTCCCGTCGTGGTTCTTCCGTCGTCGTAGCAGGTGCTTCTTCTTCTTATGTGTCTTCTTCTTTTGTGTCTTCTTCTTATGTGTCTTCTTCTTCTTCTGTGTCTTCTTTGTCTGCATCTTCTTCTTCTTCTGTGTCTTCTTTTTCTGTGTCTTCTTTTTCTGTGTCTTCTTTTTCTGTGTCTTCTTTTTTTGTGTCATTATATATATATATATAGCTTTATGATTATTGATCTTTAAATTAGATTTTTTTTTAATTTTGTATAGTAAGTAAGATCTTACCGTTTCGTGTCGATCCAACGTTTTACGATCTTACCACTGCCGACCGATCTTAGGTAAGATCTCGATCTTGACAACATTGCCCTTGACGAATAGGGGTTGTACAATTGAAACTGCCGAATGATATTCAATGCAAGATCAGTAAAATCCTTTTGCTCTAATCATTGAAGAAAAGCTTAAGCTAAAGTATTAACTAAGTCCATCGTATCAAAGAGATGATGGAGGGATTATGGCCTTCCAAGTGAATGTGGTTCCTCATGGAGACATGAAATATTCTCCTCTCGATATGCTCTCCTTCTAGAAGATGGGTGCCTAGACCAAATGAGGGGATCTTTCACATAACCCAATGATAATAATCCCTCTATTTATATAGAAATTTCAATTGCGCAATTTACATTTAAGTTAATCATATAAACACAAAATTAAGCCAAGTATCCACGCATTGTCCCCAACATATATTAGATGTCATTAAACCTAAACTTAATAGACTAAATAAGATCACTTAATTATGAGTTTAGTCCTTACGATAAGCCCATAACACAGTCAATTTCAAAATTGATCCATTTCAAAATTGATCCAGATAGATTATTATTTCTAACAATATTAGATGCACTTTCTAAAGTAAACTCTCATAGCAGAATATTTTATTTATACTAGATTCATATACCTAATAAGATGGTGAAGTATGATGTCACTTGCAAAGTGCGAGAAATGAGAAAATGGGGGACTAATGCTGATTGCTAAAAAAATTGATGGGGATACCCACAAAAGGTAGCTTGCCGCAAGGCAGGGCCAACAATCGTGTATTCGCCGGAAGGATTTGATCGGATCGATGATCCGACTCCACATTTGCATCCAGATTACCTATGTTTTCATATATAATGTTGTTATGATTGGTCACTATTTCATGTAATCGGGGTGGCTACATCAACGAAAAAATCATAGTCGTTGATGAGTGTTGCCCTAGAGTAGTTTTATTATAAATACGTGTAAGAGGGGGCTGTCGGTTATTATTGCAGATTTTGGAGAAAACGTTCTTCCCGGAATCAGGCAATCCTCTCATGATGACGACTCCGTGAGGACTAGGTGACGACTCTTAGGTAATCCCTTGTATCCTCTTTGTAATGTTCTCTAACATTAGCCTACTCCCCCTCCCAAAACCCCTTCACCAGCCATAGCCCTACCGTCTGCCACCGATCCAGTATCATCCCGTCCAGCCTCCCACAAAACCCTTCCGCCTCCTGCCTATGCGCCTAGCAACCACCTGTCCAGTCACCCCACAAAAGCCTTCCGCCCCAGGCCCCCAGCTCCCCATCCCCACGACCAACCCTCCACAAAGTTGTTGATCTCCCTCGTGAAAGTCCCGATCCAACCCATTACAAAGCTCTTAGGCCCCTCCAAGAAGTATACGCCCAGTCCATTGCATCCGGCGCAACATCCCACACCCCAATCCATCCATTGAACCCATAAACCCTCCAAAGCAGCCGCCATCTAGTCACCACTAACCAGTTTTGCATCTAGCACCCAACGTCCACTGGCCTTTGATTCCAGCAGCCGACTCAACTTCCGGTCCCTTTTCATACCACCAGATAACAATTTATGCAGCCATGAACATCGGATATCCACCCTACGACATTCACCTTACTTCGTAAGTATTGTTTTGTTGTATTGATCTTTATTCTCCATATTAATATATGGTGTTGTGAATGTTGGCTCTTTTGGATCAATAGCACTTGTAGAATTTGGTACCAGATCAATTCATGATTTGCAAGAACTATTCCAGGCGCTCTTTCTCCTTGGCCCTCTGCACGGAGTAAAGCCAAATCATGTTTTGCCTAAGAGAATTACTTTTTGTTGCTTTGATAATATGCGTGTGATTTAATCTTTGTTATTGAGTTTTAGTCCCACCGTTGAATCATGCATGTGTAACATATAACAATCAAAGGGAATAGAATTATTTTCTCTTACTTCACATAGAATTGCATTTCAGTCAAGCACCCACGTAAGTCTACATCAGTTGGTATCAAAGTCAGGTTTGAGCCACTATTATGATTTGTAGTGGTAAGGTTTTCAGATCTCCTACGTCTGATCCCAGCGTCACTGATGATGGGGCGGCTAGCACGAATTCGGGGCATGTCCCCCACTGAGTTCCAACGATTAGTCCTAGATTAATTTGATGCCTTAGGCACCCAATTTGAGAATCACCGTGACATTGCTGAGTTGAACACACAAAATGAAATTTTATAAAACTCTAGAGAAACACCGACACAGCAGAATGGCCCTCGTGAGGGGGACCCCGACATGCCTCCTCGCCTTGACCTTCGTCCTAAAGGTGCTCCTCCCGTTGATCGATACCATCGTAAGGTTCCCCATTAGGGTCTCACGCCATCTATGAGGAAGAACCCCAATCACACTGACGAGCGTAGACAAGGCCCCACCTACATTAGGCATGTACAGCTGCATGGCCAGAGAGATAGTGGACCCCCACTCGGTCGCCGCAACCATGATCGCGAGGACTATTATAATTCAGTTTGTAGAGAGCACGGTCCCTCGCCCGCTCAACACGCCTACAATCACAAGAATTATTTTTAAGATTATCAGGAGCCTTGTAGAGGTGTCCCTCACTAAGATGAAAACATCACCCGGCGCATCCACATCGACACTCCCTCCTTCAATGGTCATCTGAACCTGAAGGCCTTCCGTGATTGGCTCTTATACATGGACCGCTGCATCGAGTGCTAAGAGATGAGTGAAGAGCGTCGAGCCCGCTGCATCGAGTGCTAAAAATGAAGTTACACAGTCGGGCGAAGATGTTTGGACAAGCCTTGAGAGGAGTTTAGACCGTGGCGACTATTATACCATCACCAGATGGGCGGACATGAAGCAGAGGCAAGTACATGTCAGTATTTTACCGTGATCAACTCCTGGACAAGTTATACGCTCCGTGATAGGGGACCCACTTCAGTGTTGACTATATGTCCTGTTTTGGTGCTTGTCGTTTGGAGTGATATTTTAAAGGAGCACATAGTGACGGAATCCTGCTTCCGAGTTGGGCTGAGTACTGGCATTCGTAGAATGCTCATTCCCCATCATTTTGAGACGGTCAAGTAGATTTTTCGGTTAGCTTTAGATTATGAACAGTACCTCCACTATATTGGTCCGAGGTAGGAGCCCGCGTGCACGGACAGTTTCACGTTTAGGATACCCCCCCCCCCAATCGCACCTACTACCTCACATGCTGACGCAAATGGCAAGGCGATTGTCATGAGCGCTCCCAAACCCGAGGTCATCCAATGTTTTAGATGCTCGGGTAGAGGCCGTGTGGCGACGCAATGTCCTACAAAAAATCTACTCATTGAGGACGGTTGTAGTTACTGTAGAGGATGGTTTGAAGAGTAATGTTGAAAGGTCACTGGAGAGGGAGTAGTTAGACGCCTCTTGTATACTCTACGTGTGGACAAGAATTGGCGACACATAACTAACTTTTATACTTATTTCCATAGTACCGGCGGTCCCCAAAAACTGACTATAGATAATGAGAGTCGTGTGAATATCGTGGCCCAGAAGAGCCTTCAGCATATACAGGTGAAGGCTGAGCCTCACACCCACCCCCACCGTGTCATCTGGATCGATAAGACTGCGATCAAGTCACCCAACTGTGCCTTATTCCGATCAATCTTGATACATTTGAGGATCGAATGGGGTGCGGTGTCATAACCATGGACGTCGCGCACATGTTGGGATACAAGGGCTATATGATTGTGACACCACGTGATTTGGTCGATCAAACACGTGTGCATCTTTTATAAGGGTCATAAGATCATGCAGTACCCTACCCAACCCAAGGAGAAATCCAAGGGTCGGGTTGAGCCCTTCATTAGTATGAGCTCATTGAGACCTCTACACATATTGAGATGAAGTGAATTTTTTAGGGATAGCGTTGATGCGGGTATTGTCTATGCAGTGGGGGCCACCGTGACTTCTGAGTGCCCTATCGAGGCCCCAGAGCTTCACCCGGACGTTTGTCGCATTCTAGATGAGTTTGCTGATATTATGTCTGACGAGCTCCCCGACGAGCTACCACCCATGCGTGACATTCAGCACACTATTGACGTAGTCCTGAGGGAATCACTAGCGAACTTCCCCCACTATCGTACCCTGATGGGCATGCTGAGCTTAAGAAGCAGGTCGATAAGCTTCTACGGAAGCACTTCATTCGTGAGTGCATGAATCATGCGGGGTTTTAGCCCTTCTTACTCTCAAGAAGCATGGAAAATAGCGCATGTGTATAGATAGTCGGGCTATCAACAAGATTACCGTGAAGTACCGCTTCCCTATACTCCGGCTCGACATATTAGACACAATGGCGGTCACCCAAATCTTTTCAAAAATCGACCTTCGTAATGGATACAACCAGATCCGAGTTCGAGAAGAGGATGAGCGGAAGAATGCCTTCAAAAAAAAATACGATTTGTATAAGTGGTTGGCCTTGTCATTTGGGCTATTGTATGCCCCCAAGTAACTTTACAAGTTATGACGCAGGTGTTGAAGCTCACATGGGCACAGTTTCTACAGCCGGGAACATCAGACCTCCCCCCTATGGCATTTCCCCCTTATGCATCTTTATTCTCTATATCAATATATGGTGTTGTGAACTTTTGCTCTTTTGTATCAATAACATTTGTGAAATTTTGTTCTAGATTAATTCGTAATTTGCATGAATTATTTGTCGCGCGCTCTTGCCTTGGCCTTTCACGCGGAGGAAAGTCAAAGACTATTTTTCCTAAAAGAATTATCTTGTCTTACTTTGAATCATTTATGTGTTACATTTAGCGGGCAAAGAATAGAGTTATTTTCTCACACTTAACATAGAATTGCATGTTAGTAGCACATGTTATTGGACATTGTTGCCTCCTTTATTTTTTAGCTCATGATCTACCCTAAAGCAAGGGAAAACAAAAGGGGAAGGCTACCATACAAAAATAAATAAACTATAGGACTCAAACAAAAACGCAACGGAGCATAAAATAAAAATATAGTAAACTAAATGAAACTATTTGGAAAGACGGACAAGTCAGATGGATATTTGAAAGACAAGGCTTTCAATGTAATACTTCATATGCTACTTCTGGGCAGAAGATCGGATGCTCGGCCATATATTGGACCATATTGTAAGGCGATCAAAAAATTAGATGAGCTTCAAATAGCTAAACCTGATGCTGACCTTTACTATCTATTACTTACAGAAAGGCATGGCATATCCTAATTATTTAGATTAACAGACTATTTATTGAGAAAGGATTGGGCTACTTAATTCATGTAAGTTGTAAGTAGAAAATTCAACATAATATAAAATCTATTTGAAAATTGCCCCCCCCCCCCTTCTCTTTAGAAATCATATATTGCCTATACACATATGTGACAATCAATCAAAGAGCCACCCTGCTACAAATTGTGTTCCGCGCAAAAAGTTTCAAAGCAAATTCTTTTAATTTCCACACACTCCAGTGGGAAACATTGGTGAACCAATGAAAGTAACTAGGTTCGCTTCTCAGGTAGTGTCATCCGCGTTTCACAAACTAGGTCCTTGCAATGTCTATAACTGACGACATACATACATTCCTCAATTCAACAAATTACATCGGAAAGTTTGTTAGGCAAATCATAAACATTTAAAATAGAATATTTGACATATTAGAGGCTATATAATTTGTTATGGGTCTTAGAATGTTACCGGAGGAGAGGCCAAAGGTGGAGAAGACGGTGGTGGTGAAGGATACCGTAGAGCCAGGACCGTGGCTGCCTAGGCGGGGTTGCTCGTTAGAGGAGAGAGCCACCAAGATTTCACAACAAGAGGGACAAGACCTAGAACTTCATTCATTCATACCATGCATACAATGCTCATGCCTTTTATATAGGCTACAGGATAATAATGACACTCACAACTCCTAACACTCACCTAAATAACATAAACAAGAAATAAATACATAATAATAAAGATAGAAGGGCTCGGTGCTCGAGACCCATAACATCTCATCCGCCCTTCAAATCGAGCTTGTCCTCCAGCTCGAACGAGGTCCTCCTGGTGGCGGAACTGTTACCTGATGCCCACCTCGTCCGAGTCCTCGACGTGCAGGTAGAAAATCTTTTTGCATCTGTGTCCTCAAGTGTACTACTTGTCGCAATTAAAACATAAACCTTGAACCCGACGGTCCAACATCTTGGTCTGTGATAAGTGGCGGACCGGCGGGGTGGGAGGACCCTCGATACGTCCTTGCTGAGTGCCAATGTCCGTGGGCAAGTAGGCCTCCCGAGCCACCTAGAGGCGGCGGTCGCATAGCCTGGCCGAACTTATAACAGTCACTAAGTCTGGAGGAACCTCAAATTCGACATATAGTTGCAAGCGATCTTAAAGTCCGACTGTGAAGATGGTGAGTTTCATCGTTGGAGGAAGCATGACGTGCGCTAGGAGGAGATGAAACTGTTCCAAGTAATCATCCAATGTGCCCGTTTGACGGAGTGTTGTATGAGCACCGAGGGGGTTGCTGGGGATGGGAGGGATGAAACGCAGGTTGCAATACCGCTTGAAGTCATCCCATGTCAGGCCTGGTTGGTCGGTGAGGAGACGAGTGGCCCAAAGCAAAGCTGAGTCGAGTAGGTGAAAAAATGGTAGAGGAAGTCAATCGGCAGCCGGAGTTTGTTGGTAGCCGAAGAATTGCTCGCACCCGGTGAGTCAACATGGTGCAGCGCGGCAGCATAGCCACTTCTGGGCGGATGAAGTCCAGTGGATCGTGGCGGATTAGCGGCGGAAGCGGCGACGACGGTGCCTGACTGTTGCTGGTGTGATCCGTAGGTGGAGTGGTGACCACGGGAAGTGAGGCGGTCAGCTCATTAAGATTGATGGTGAGAGAGGCCATATCATCCCAATGGCGTGTTTCAGCGTCCCGAAAGCGTGTCTCAAAGGAGTACCTAAAATCCTGGAGAGCCTCCATGAAAACTAAAGCGTCGATCACTGTGCAGGCGAAGTAGCACGAGAGAGATAGCGGGTTATGAGACGACTAAAGCCCTCTGAAGCGGATGGTTGGGAGTTGTCGCGGGAGCCGCGTCGCCACCCAATATTGATAACAAAAATAGGCGTAGGTGTGAGAGATAAATAGAGGGGAAATGAGAGGAATAAATAAAAAAGCACCTGATTGAGGAAATAAAGTGTTGGTCGTTGTTCTGGATTGGGCGGGATGGGCTCGAGGAAATAATAAAATGTTGTGGCTTCGGGAAGCGTGTTCTAAAATCAAGACCGGTCAAAACTGGTTATCTGTCACGCGAAGGAGACTTTTTGACTGGAATGGGGTGCGCGGGGATCGAAATGGCAGAACAAGCGGGGACGTGGGGCTCGACGACACTAAAGTCATGTGCTGGTCAAGACACAGGTAGCCGCGGCGGAATGGTTTCCGGTTGCAGAGGCATCAGTGTAGGGAGATGTGGGCAGCGGCTCGAGGACGCCGGAGTTGGGCAGCGGCTTGGAAAACCCTGATTGCGTTGGAGGAAGAGACTGGGCTCAACGTCGGACACACAGATGAGCTTGACGGTGGAGCTGCTGTTCTCGATGGCTGGCTCGACGTTGGTGCGCTGAAGAAGCGCGCGGGCTCAACGGAAGATGACACAAAGGCGATGTCTCCTTTGACAGGGAACGTCGATCGATCACAGAGAGGTCGGGATCGGGTAGGCTACGCGGAGGAAGGGCTCGGCTGACGGAAGGAGGCGGCGGATGGACTTGGACATTGGAAATGTGCGTTATGGAATGTCAAAGCAGCGAGTAGAGGAGCAAGGGGGGGGAGGAGGAGCTTTGATACCAGATGTTATGGGGTCTTAGAAAGTTGTCAGAGGAGAGGCCGGAGGTGAAGAAAATGGCGGTTGGAGCCGGAATCGCGGTTGCCTAGGCGGGATTGCTCGTTAGAGGAGAGAGCCACCAAGATCACACAACAAGGGGGACAAGAACTAGAACTTCATTCATTCATACCATGCATACAATGCTCATGCCTTTATATAGGCTACAGGACACTAATGACACTCACAACTCCTAACACTCATCTAAATAGCATAGACAAGACATAAAGACAATAATAAAGATAAAGGGGCTCAGTGCTCGAGACTTATAACAGCCCATAACATAATCATAATTCAATTCGGCCTTTTCAGTTATTTTTCAGTTGGAAGTAGTATTGTAACTTCTTCGCTTTGCTCTTACCTTCTTTGGAGCATTTGCTTTTGAACTTTGCATAGAATCTAGCTGCAAAAGTTCATTGTCTTTTTCCATTTTCAGGGACAAGTGTCTCAAATGCATTTTCCTCGTATTACTGATTTTTTAATATGGTTTGAAGAGAAAAAGTTCTTTTTTCATCACTTCCTAAATGTCTAAGAGCTCTGTGGCCTTGCAGGGTAAGATATCCTTATGATCGACTTGAAAAACAAGAGTCGCCGAATCATCACCTAAAATGACAATTGTTCAAATTGCAGCATGACAAGTAAGAACGAGGGTTGTTCACAAATAGCATAGTTTGTGAATAATTTAGGATTTGATTCATGAAGATTCGATTAAAATTCGTACTTTTCGAATTCGAATCTGAATTCGGATCTGAATAGTTTTTGAATCTGAATCCAAATAACTTTATTCATGTTCGAAGGATTCGTGAATAGTAGAATATTTAGTTAAATCAAATTTATATAAGCAGTTAAATATTATACATAATTATATTTGAACATTATAAGTAATTAAACTTCATAAACTTTGAATTTTAATCTGAATTTGAACCCAAATTCGGATCCAATATTTCATGGCAAATCTGAATCTGACACTGAATATTAGAACGAATCTGAATCTCTACATTCTATTTCAAATTTGGATTCGATTGAACAACTATTCGATTTGGTTTGTGAGAACCCCTAGTAGGAACGATATTTATGATAGGATGAATCAAGAGCAATTGAAAAGAACAAATGTTATTACCTGCAAACCAACCAAGATACAATCACCAAGAACTAGGAGCACATGCAAAGCACGATGTTTAGATGACACATTGCTTCTATGTTTATCATATGCCCTTGATATAGCCTTGGTGCTTGGTGACACCAATTTAGAATGGCAAACACTGCATTCTAGCATCCCGTCTTTTAACATTCCAAATCTTCTTCCCAAATAGAAGAACCAATGGGAAGTTCCTCGGGCTCAGATTCAATGCTGCAAGGCAAGGCAGGGCAAAGTCAATAAATTCTTCAAATGCAACATACTAGTTGGTTACTGAACTAAAACATCCAAAATTAACTTCCAGTTCATGAACTAGAATATCATAATTTATGACATTAAATGCATTAAATTCAAAGACAAGACTAAGAACCTCATAATTTCTACAATTATACAAAAATGAAAGCAACCCCTTTGATCTACCGAATAATGATCCATGACTATAAGAAAAAAAAATCTTTCCCCAGGAATCCATGGAAGTCCAGCTGCAAGGCGTAATTCAAGTAAAAAAAACAAAAACAATTTGTTCTGTTGATCAAATTAGGCGTATCCATCTCAAAACAACTTGGTAGACCTTTCAGCACTGTATAATAAAGCTCAAAGCTACCAGCCAGCCAATATGATGTCAGCCTACAGATTAGAGAGAAGCTCTACATCTTAAATACTCAATAAAGAAATACATTCACAGGCTGACAAACACAAAACCCCGATACCATAACCGCAGCTCGCTCCCATTGCGATTTACCCAACAATTCAATCGGCTCAAAACATCCAGCTAAATCCTGATGAAATCAAACGAAAGAAACGAATGCGGACGAGAAAGTAAATTAACGGGGAGCCATACGAACAGCCACAGCCGAGAGAATCAGATCTCACCAACCTAGTCAGCTCCTCAGCATATCAGCAATCAGATCCCAACGAACTGAATCGCCGGCGGCAGATCCGGAGGCGAACAGAAACGATCGGATTCGCACTATCACAGATCGCCTCCTCCGCGGCTTCGGAGCTCGGCGGAGTCTGGAATATTCAGATTCTGGAGAACTGGGGCGCGTGCGGGAAGAAGAAGAGCCCGGCGGCGTTTTTATAATGAGGCGTGGGATCGTCGTGGCGTTTATCACGGACGGCTCTGATTTCGTCTTGGCCGCTTGATTGCTCGTATACCAAAGTTCTGGTACACCCGATGAACAGCTTAACCGACGGTGACATGGACGCCTTGGTAAAACACTTAACAAAAGGAGTTAGCTTTTTGAACATCTAACTATCTAAGTAAACTATTATTAGCTATTCATTTTCTAAGGCTCTGTTGGGGCGGCCTTTTCCAAGGGGCATCCCGCTGTTTTTGTCACCGCCGCGTCAAACACTAATTGACGGGTAGCAGTGGCTGACGTCACCGCTATTTAATAGCGGTGGCCCGCTATTCCCGTGAAAATTTTCCGCGACTCGGGAATAGTATTGATATTCTTTTTAAAAAATAATTTTTTAATATTTAAAAATTATAATATTAACGTAATTAATATATTATAAATTATTATATTAATATATATAAGTTATTAAGTTATTATATTAATATTAATATATTATAAGTTATTATATTAATATATATAAGTTATTATATTAAATTATATTATAAGTTATATTATAACTTATAAGTTATTAAATTAATATAATTTTATAAGTTATTAAATTAATATAAGTATATAAATTATATATATATCATTAATGAATATAATATTTATAAAATAAAATTATTAACAGCACTGCAAATGTTGTTCTTCCAAACAGATTCGCAGATTCTGTCACAACTCTACAAAACAACTGATTATTCCACCACTGCTTCCCACCACTATTTCTCCAGTCGCTGCAGCCGCACCAAACAGAGCCTAAATGTCAAAATCTAAAATGTTTTTATTAAAGTCAGTTAACTATTTCATCGTCACTTAAAATCATTCTCACTTTCACATTGTGTCGTCGTCGCCCTGCAATTAACCGGTGTCGTCCGGACCGCCCGGTTGGCATGTTCGTCATTTTCGGAAAAATTTGTGATACAGGTGATCAGAACGGAACTAACCCGTGCCGTCCGGATCTGATTTCTTCTCGTAGCTCGCAAACCCCCGTGCACAAGTGCTCGGGTGGCAGCCATAGTTATATTAATTATAATGTACGTGCAATTTTAATTTGTATTAACAAATTGTTGTGGGTTACCCGGTCTTTCTCAAGTCCGAAGAAATCAGATCGCCTTAGCTCGGAGCTAGATCGGACGCGCAAACAGTCAAAGAAAAACAGCAACAAATGACAGAAGACTTTTTTGACGTAGAAAACCCGGAAATGATGAAAAACCCGTGGTTGGATCTGTGCCGAGCCAAAATCCACGAGTTCCTTCGAGTTTATAGAGATTGAGATTTGATCTCGGAGGGTGACATACCGCTTCTCTATTACAATTGCAAAGTATCAAAAATGAGGAAATGAAACTAAGCACGCAGAGCCTCGATGGAAGCGTTCCGATTGGAAAAATCTCTAAGTCCACGAAGCTTTGCAGAGAGCACTCACGTTGAAGCGGAGCCTTGATGGGAACGCTCTCGCAGAGACGGATGTCATGGCTTGACGCTTGTTAGAGCCTTGACGCAAGAAGAAGCGCAGAGCGAATTTCTAAGTGAAGAATCGGCATAAGTTCACGATCTCGCCAGAAAATCTCATGTTTCTCTCTTGCCTATGGAGTTGCTTGTCCTCAAATGAAGGACTGAGTGTCTATTTGTAGTTTTTTAGAGGCATACGTCGGTAATTGCGTCAGGGAGGAATTTGTGCTGACAAATGACGTCGCTCCATTTCGATCACTTGAATCACCAATTTTAGCAAAATGACGAAAGTGACCCCTGGGCGGCTCGGGCAGGGTGTCCGGAGGCGGCGACCAGGGACGGCGGTGCCCCCGACTGGCGCGAGGAGCGACCAGGGGTGCGACCGCGCGAAGCGCGACTGAGGGATGCAGCGGCGCGGGTTGGTCGCATGCAGCCGCGTGGGGCTGGCAACGTGCGATCACATGGGGGTGGGGGCGATCGCGCGGGCCGACCTTGTGTGATAACACGTGTGTGCGCGGGTTTGGCCCCCCTCCCCGGGTGCTTCCGGGTCATGGTGGCTCCGTGTGCGACTCGTTCGGTATGAATGTCTTCCCCCATGCGCCCTTGGTCCGAGTCCTTCCAGTTTGATCCAAAAAATTCATGGAGAACCCCATCAATTATGTATTCTATTTGCGACAAACAGGCATGACATGGTCAACAGTATGGATATAGATATATAATCTAATTATTTTATAATTATTTAAGTTGATATATGACTTATCTATCATTGGATCTTCGAGATCAATATATATATAGAAAGAACTTATCGAGTCAATCAATACCATTGCAAAGAACACGATGGTTAGACGGTTAGATTAAAAGTTATCATACTAATTTAAATTTAAATCAAAAAATCCTAAAGATTTTAATACAAAACAACATTTATTTAACAAAAAAAAGTCGGAAAACAACAGGTTGACAAGGATCCCCTATAGAAATTTGATGTGTGTTTACAATAAGAATATATAGGATTATTTAAGGGCACCTTCCCTCGAAATTTGTGTAATTACAGTTTGCAGTTTGCACTCCTCTAATTTTTGAAATTAGAATTACCCATTTACCCCAATGGGCATTTAATTATCATATATGAAAGAGAATAATATAAACAATATATGATAAAAGCATGCATTTCCCATAAATAGTTCTCAGATATTTCTGAACATTATTTACTGAACTTGCCCTTCAGATTTATAGATCAGATACATAAGCTTATTCAAACTTCTCAAAAAGTCATGCAACAACCATATTATTAAATAGCCTTTAGGAGACTCCCTGATTTTTTACAAGTGCACAGGATCCCAGTGCACTGAAATCGCCCGCGACCTTAGCATCCCGCAACACCAAAAAGACAAGCAACAATATGCTCGGTCGGCCGACCGCAACAATTAAAATATATATACATAGCAAGCATAACGACTGTCGCTGCTTGATCAATCAAGCGACCGTACATTGCTAAGCTTTACGGTGCCCTCGAGTGGACCCGTGCAAAACTAAACCCAGGTGAAGACGAGATCATAGTAGATAAACCGGTCCGACAATATAACAACGGAGTTAACAACCTTTCTACATCTAAGTCAAGGTTGACTCTGCAACAAAAATACAATGCAAAAAACAACCCCAACATTAAAACTTCATGAAAGCAATACAAAATCCAGTTTGCTTTCAGGAAAAAAGTTACAAGTAGTAATTCAAGCATTTGTTGGCATAAATAGGCAGATTCCTCTCCAATGGATTCAAAAATTGAACCTGCAATCAATTTTGTCAAAAGAAGTAATACTTCGGAGACCATAAAATAAATGATGTGCAGATAGATACACAATCATTAATAGAGAGGAGACATTTTGTTTGTAACGTATATGTATAACTCGTATTCGTCAAGGATGGACCTGTTTAGGCCACGCCAGCAGAAGTCAAAATCAACTAGTGGACGTGATCCTCACCTATCCCTCCGGAAGTCGCCTAGTAGGCGAGATGTCCCTATAAGTCGCCTAGTAGGTGAGATGCCTCCAGAAGTCGCCTAGTAGGCGAGATATCTCTACAAGTCACCTAGTAAGCGAGATGCCTCCAGAAGTCGCCAAGCACGCAAGAAGCCACCTACTAGGCGAGATGTCCCTACAAGTCACCTAGTAGGCGAGAAGCCGCCGGAAGTCGCGTAGTAGACGGGAAGTCTCCAGAAGACGTCTAGTAGGTGAGATGCCTCCAAAAACCGCCTAGCGGCGGGAAACTTTTGCAGCACACACGACAAGTATGTTGCAAGAGGAGGCCGTTCTCACAATAATGCCCCCCCCCCCCCTCCAATGCCTATAAATAAGACTTCAGGAGTACCAGGAATGCCACCTGAAAATTAGAATCTCATCCCCATAAATCTTCTACCTTCTAAGTGGTGCTTTCCTCGTACCTTGTTCAGCCTTTGTTTGCTTGTGGAGGGAAGTTTCTCTCAAACTTCCGGATACGCGGTGAGACCTTCCTGCTGAAACACATGGGGTGTGTTTAAAAGCAGTTCTCGCTTTCTTCTAGAGTTCTTGTCATCTTGCCCCATAGAGCCAGGCTGTAGGACCGGTAACCTCAGGCTGCATCTAGGTCCATAATTTTTGTGGTTAGGATTTTTCTTGCTCCAACAGTATAGACTCCGTTTGGCGTGGCGGTGGCGGTTGTGAACACGGTGTTTATCAACTGCCATTCATAAACGTTCGACCACACCTAAGAAGCTTCGTACACTTTTATGTTCAAAATTAATAATCTTTTCTTGGCCGCGATCATAACCGTTGTCATGCCAAACATACATATTATATGATGGTGGCGTTTTTGTCCAAACTCACCTGAGCAAAAACGCAGCACAAAAAGGAGCCATAATAATCACAATAAAAAGGGTAAAATATTCAACCCACTTTCTAAAGCAGCATTTTTTTCATGAGTAATTTCAATAAATGTAGAACTTCCAGTTGCCATGAGCCCCCCAAATCCAATATCACTACAAAAACAGCTCTCTCTAGCTCCACTCCTATTAACACCTCAACCAACCCACCCTCAATGTCTTCACAAAATTGACCCACACACACCCAACAATACCCATGAATCCAAAGAATATTTTTGTACAAGAATGTTATGAAATGTAAACTTATATGAAAGATCTTTGTAATTTTATAAGAAAGAAAACTGCAACATTTAATAATGCTAACTCTCAGGAAAAAACTGGACAATTAATAAAAACACTTATACCATAGTTTAATAAAAAAACACAAGGCCAGTTATTTTTGACGGTTTTAAGTAGAAAAGAAAAGGAATTGGATATTTCAATTCCAATTTTTGTGTTCATTTCAGTGTTTTCACCGGAGGAATTGGTTTTATATGAAAACCGATCGGTTGTCTCTCATAAAAATGGGCACTTCCCAAAATCTACCTCAATTTGTCGGTTTTGTCGACCGAGAGTTCCTTTGCTATCTGCGAGGACATCTTCCTCCCATGCCAAAGGTGAAGCGGCCTTCTACCTCCGGCGTTGAAGTTTTGCGAGCTTCTTCCTCCATCATCGACCGCAGATCTTCTCCTCACGAGCCTCTTCGTCTGCGTTTTCAACCCTGTAGCATCTCCATCTCCTTCCGAGCTTCTACTTCTAACCTATCTTCTTCCCGAACAGGTATAAGCTTTGATTTTTGCCGGCGGAGGAAGGAAGATAGGGGCTGAAATCTTCCTCAAAAGACCTACCTTTTCCAAATTGACCCACTCACACCCAGCAATAGCTTAACCGCTAATTCCGCTCATTTTGATGAGATTATTTTGGCTCAAAAAATTGCAAAACATCTAGACAAATTCACCTCATTATCATAAGAATCAAGGCCACTACGAGCATATCTGTGCTTTACGTTCAATTTCTCCTCATTCGACCTTAGGAATGCAGTCAATTTTCAAGGGCAGTATATCATTACTTATAGGATCCCTGTGGTTGCCCTAGAATGAGAGAAGAATCTGATCACCATCTTATAGTTATCTTTTTATATTAATATTAGCTAATTAGCTTGTTGTTACTGTCATGTTTAGTGTCTTTCCCTTTTATTTAAGGAAAGCTCTTTGTTTTGGTTGGGATATCCCTCATCTTTTAGTACTTCAGCTTCGGCTTAGAGTTGGGAAGGAAAACAACTCTCGATTGCATCTTTGGGAGAACATGCGTCTCGAAGGTTAATTTAATCTTATTTTCATCATTGCGCTATGTTTGTCCCTCATATTTTGATGCATAACAATGGAATTTGGAAATAGTCCATTTCAGAGATTCAAACCTACGATCAGTCAGTTAACAGTAAATTGCTCAAACACCGAGGAACAACATAAGATTTGACTGTACAGCCCCAATTTGCCAAGTCCAACTCGCCCCCAAGGAAAGGGGAAGCTCGAGCCGGCCAGGCGAGTAGGCCCTCGCGAGGCGATCTCGCCATACCAGTTGTGAGGTGATCTCGCCATTCCAGGAAGCCGCGTGCCCAACGAGCTCTAGCATGCCAAAAAGACTGTTATGCCCCTGTATTGGAGTTTGCCTATAAATAGGACCCCGAGGCACAAGTTGAAGGGACCTAGACCACCCCTATGAGGGTGAGTTTAGTATCTGCCTTCCTTGTGACGAGCTCAGCAATGACTTTAGGAGGGAAAATTCTTATGGACTTCCGGGTGTGTGGCGGGACCTCCTCGCTATAGCACGCGGGTCTTGTTTGTAAGTAGTCTGGAACTATTCTTTGCTCGCCAAGTCTCCCGCGAGACGACTACTAAACTAGTAAGCTCTTATCACCTCCTTGGTCCGAACGCATGAACCAATTTTCTTGGTTCCAACATTGACCTCATAGAGTTCAACTCAGGTTCTCAACTCATGAACAATATGAATCTGAAGCTTTCTTCATAACACCAGGAACTTCTTCAATTTTTCAGTGTCAATAGAGAAAGGCCATCTAACATCTTAATTTGCATCTAGTATATTTATTCACCTAACTTATACAAGGGTTAATATTGTATAAAGATACTGTGAAACTTTTGTTGATCAAAATTAATGATCAGGGCAATAATACAAACTATTTACATAAAAGGACACGACAAATGCCATTTTGTTTAAAAGTATCAGACAAGTTGATGCGGAGCAGAGACGCGGAACCGCAAGGGAGGATGAATTTTGGGCCCGTTCAAGACCGACAGACTACTTAACATATATGACGTGTTCGGATCGATGATCCAACTCCATGGATACGTCCGACCCGTCATTTCGACACGATTTCATATATTACATTGTCAGTTTCGCTTTATTTTTAATGTAATCGGACTACCCCGCCACCGACCAATCATAGTCGTCGATGATGGGATGCTCTAATATCTCTTTACTATAAATAAGAGTGTATGGGGGCTGCCATCAGCTATTGCAAATTTTGGAGTGAAGAATCCCGATATTCGGCGATCCCTCCACAGTGTCGACTCCGTGGAACCCTAAGTGATGACTCTTAGGTGGTTATCTCCCTTCCCAAGATAATACCTAACGCTATCCTGCTGTCCAAAAGCAGACACCCCACTCCCTGTTGCTGCCCAGCACCCACGCCCATTACCACCCCCCTACAGCACCGCCGCCCCTTTTTCCACCCTTCCAGCAACCCAACAGCAGGCCGCCACCCCTGTCCAGACGCCGCCCACTCCTCTACAACCCCTTAGCACCTCCCTTTTCACCCCTACAGCAGTCGACCTGTTGTCCACTGCCAGTTGTTTTGCCTCCCCCCCCCTCCGCGGAACCACCTCCAATCACTCCTCACCAAATCCACCCAGATCTGAGAAGTCCAGCCCAGATCCAGCCATCTTCATCTCCCCTCCCCACCTCCCATAGCCCGGATCCACTCCAAATCGCCGGATCCACCCTCCTGTCGCCCAAATCCGTCTTCATATAGTCGAATCTACTCATTTTGTCGGCCCTCTCCTACTTCCCAAAGGTAACCCCTAGCCCTTTTTCTCCACCATCAAATATGTTACGGAGCTTCACGACGACGAGCCTCCTTGAAAAGTTTACACGCGTCGGGAGCATATATCGGATGGTCCCAACATTACTGCGGAAGATAATAAATAATTTATTGGGTGCCTTATTTGCTGAAGACGTTTATTTGTTGCGTTATTTGCTTGAGCCGTTTTAAGTATTTACATATTCCCTAATTTGAGTTAATTCTTTTTGTATTCGCTTCTCATCGCTATAAGAGGATACATAAGCTCTGTATTATTTTTCATCTTGGATGAATGTTTATGTTTCCTCTCTCCAACCCTAACTCTCCCCTCTCTCTATCTCTTCCACTCTATTTCCCGTTCATAGCTCACCGCACCTCCTCCCTCTCACCCGGTACCGCACCAAGTTGTCCGACCTGCCGGCTCTGCTTGCCTCCAGCCGCCGGAGAACCAGCCTCCCCTCCCCAGCCGCTCCGTCCGTCCACCTGCAAGTCGCAGGCCGCCAGCAACCCGTCTACCGCCGCTTTTCGCGGAAGCCATCCCCGTGGATCTGCACGCCGAAGGCCGAACACTCCATCCGTCCACCTTTCATTGAAGCCTTCCCCGTGGTGCCGCTGCTTTCCGCTCGAAGTAATGGCCCCCAAGACTCGTTCAACTGTGGATCTTCTGCAGGAAGACACCGCCGATGAAGCCCTCCGTCGCGTCGAAGCGCAGGAAGCCCTCGTCGCCTCCATGCACGCCTCCATGCTCGCCCTTCACGCCAAGTTTGATGCTCTCCAATCTCCCGCCGGCCCGTCCACCAGCGGATCCGCGGGCTCGGGCCCCGACGCGTCCATCCTCGGGGCGCCACCATTTCCGCCGCAACTCCGCTGCCCCCGGGCCGTCCGACCCTTGCCTTGGACCTCCCCACCTTTGCCGGCGTGGATCCAATGGGGTGGATCGCACAGTCGGAACAGTATTTCGACCTCCACCACACACTCGACCAAGACAAGGTCTCTACCGCCATCGTGGGACTCGATGGCTCCGCCCTCCATTGGGCCTGATGGCTCCGCCAGACCAACCCGGCCATCTCATGGCCGGACCTCAAGCAGGAGATGATAGGCCGCTACGACACCCGCTACTCGGGCTCCGCTATCGAACGGCTGTGTGGGGTACGCCAACTCGGTGCACTGGATGATTACATCGATGAGTTTGTGGCCCTTGTCACCAATGTTCCAGGCTTACCACCGAATCACAACCTCAACTTCTTCATGCAGGGCCTCCAGCCCCATGTCCGCTCCCGACATCGCACACATCACCCTCGGACAGTGTCCGAGGTCCTAGGCATGGCCCGCCTCGTGGAGGCGGATTTGGCTCCTCGACACACGCCACCTCCGGGAACCCCCGTCGGGGGGCCGACCATGGCAGACTGCTACCCCAGATCCACAAGCCCCCCGGGTTCCACCAGCCGCTCGGCCAGCTCGACCGGCCGCCCCTCAGCGGTTCTCCAACCGCGAGTTTGATGAGCTCCGTCGCAAAGGATTGTGTTTCCGCTACCGGCAGCCCTACTCCTCGACCCACGTCTGCACGGTCAAAGAGTTCTGTGCCATCATCGGCGATGTCGAACCAGAGATCACCTTGGCCAATTTCAAGGACCTAGAAATCACAGAGGAGGACGCCACCGAAGGCGCGGCTGACACGACCTTTCACCAGTTAGAGCTTCCTTGTTTTTCAGTGGGTGGCATTTCCAGGCCGCAAACCATGAAATTGGTCAGCAAACTGGGCAACTGCCACATTGTTGTCATGGTGGATAGCAGGGCGAGCCATAATTTCCTCTCGACTCATCTGGCGCACCAGCTCCACCTTCAGATGGAACCAGCGCCAGACTTCATGGTCAGTTTGGGCGATGGACGCCGGCGCGCGGTCCAACATTGTTGTCCATCTGTTCCCCTTTCAGTAGGCCCTTACTCGGTGACGACAGATTTCTACATCTTCGGCCTTGGCGGAATCGACGTCATCTTGGGCGTGGCTTGGCTCTGCACACTGGGCGACTTGCGGGTCAACTGGAGAACTATGATGATGCGATTTCTCCAGGATGGTCGGGAGTGCTGCCTGGTGGGGGATGCTTCCCTACTCCGTTATCCCGTCTCCTCCCGCACGATTCAGAGGACGACAGACGTAGATTTTTCAGCCTGGGTCTGATACATCTCGGGCGCAGCTCCACCGACCCCGACACCACCTCCAGATCTGCAGGACCTCCTGTCCGAGTTTGCGGACCTCTTCACGGCACCAATAGGCTTACCTCCAGCCCGGCTACACGACCATGCCATTCCTCTTAAGTCTGACGTGTCAGCAGTATCAGTCCGCCCGTATCGCTAAGGGCATGTGCAGAAGGACGAGATCAAGAGGCTCGTTCACGACATGCTGATGGGGGCATAATCCGCCCCAGTGCGAGTCCCTTCTCCAACCTGGTCCTCTTGGTCAGAAAGAAGGACGGCAGCTGGCGCTTCTTTGTGGACTATCGAGAGCTCAATAAAGCCACAGTTCAAAAAAAATACCTGATACCGGTGATCCAAGAGCACCTGGATGAGCTCCACGGCGCCGTCGTTTTTACCAAGTTGGACCTCCGTGCCAACTACCACCAGATTCGCGTTCGGCCGGCCGACGTCGCCAAGACGGCCTTCCGGACCCATGATGGCCACTACGAGTTCCTGGTTATGCCTTTCAGCCTGACCAACGCACCGGCAACCTTCCAGGCCACAATAAACGACATATTTCTCCCGGTACTTCGTCATCATGTACTTGTTTTTTAATGACATCTTGGTCTACAGTTCTTCGTGGCAGGAGCACCTACATCACGTCTGACAGACGTTGGAGACTCTCCGACACCACCACCTCAAACTCCACCCGACGAAGTGCTCTTTTGGGGTTCCGGAGGTGTGTTACTTGGGGCATACCATCTCCGCAGCAGGAGTCGCGATGGACAACGACAAGATCGAGGCGGTCATCCAGTGGACAGCCCCGTCATCTCTCAACGATGTGTGTGGATTCCTTGGGTTGACAGGGTACTATCGGCGGTTCATTCAGGGATACGACACAATAGCCCGACCCCTCACCCAACTCCTCAAGAAATCGGCCGAGGGCCCCTTCGAATGGTCGGCGGCGGCCTCCGCCGATTTCACTGCTCTCCAGCAGGCGCTTTCACTGCTCTCCACCAGACCTTGGTTCGCACCCCGGTGCTAGCTATGCCGGATTTCTCCCAACCCTTCCTCGCGGAGTGTGACGCATCAGGCGTCGGCGTGGGGGCCGTTCTCATGCAAGTCGGCCACCCTGTGGCCTATTTCAGTCGCTCATTCTCGGACACCAATCGCAGCCGATCAATGTACGAGAACAATCTCATGGGCCTCGTCCATGCAGTACAACACTGGCGGCCCTACCTATTAGGCCGACGATTCGTGGTTCGAACCGACCACCATAGCTTTCGCTACCTCCTGCAGCAGAAGATTGTCATGCCCGCTCGGCAGGTATGGATGGCCAAGCTACTGGCTATGACTTCAGCATCGAGATCCGGCCAGGGAAGGCATACCGCGCAGTCGATGCTCTTTCGCGCAACCCCATACTTGCAGCCATCTCCCGGCCGGTCTGGGAGGACGCGGACACCCTCCAACGGGAAGTGGAGGCAGACCAGGCGCTGAACAGGATTCGGACGGCCCTCATCGCAGATGATACCGCCGCCCACCGTTCTCCTTGGTAGATGGCCGCCTACTCTACAAGTGCCACCTCGTGCTCGCCCCCTCCTCCCCAAGCATTCCTCGGTTATTGGCTGAGTTCCATGCATCTTTGACATGAGGACATGTCGGGGGGTACCCGACATACAAACGGCTGGCAGCCTCACTTTATTGGCCTCACATGTTTCGACATGTCAAAGCCTTTGTGGCCGCCTGCCTCATCTGCTAGAAGGCCAAGTAGGAAGTCGTCTTTTCGGGGGGTCTGCTTCAGCCACTTCCGATTCCTGACCGCATTTGGGACGACGACGCCATGGACTTCATCACTCGGCTGCCCCGCTCTCAGGGATTCGACTGCATCTTAGTCGTGGTAGACCGACTATCAAAGTATGCACACTTCATTTCCCTCTGCCATCCTTACACTACAGCCACAGTCGCCGACAGCTTCATTCAGGGGGTTGTGCGCCTCCATGGGTTTCCCCAATCGATCGTCAGCGACCGAGATCCACTCTTCTTGAGCGCCTTCTGGACTACACTATTCTGTCTGCAGGGCACCCATCTCCACATGAGAACGACATACCATCCCCAGACCGACGACCAGTTAGAGGTGCACAACCAGTGCTTCGAGACGTAACTTCATTGCTTCATGGGAGACAGTCGTGTAGCTGGGTCAAGTGGCTTGGGTGGGTCGAGTACTCGTACAACACCACCGACCACCAGGCGGCCGGCATCACCACGTTCGAGGTCGTTACAGCCGACCCCCTCCGTCCATCGTTCGCCACCTTCCAGGGGAATGCCAAGTGGAGAGCCTGGCTTCAGCTCTTCGCGACAGGGATACTATTTTGGATCACTTAAAGCACCACCTCCCAACGGGCCCAGCAGAAGATGGTCTCCTTCGCTAACAGGAAACGATGAGATCTCTCTTTTGAAGTAGGGGACAAGGTCTTCATCAAACTCCACTCGTACCGCCAGCTTTCGGTGGCCCAACGACCATGCCCAAAATTGGTCGCCCTCTTCTTCGGGCCATTCGAGGTCGGTGCACGCATCAGGGCGGTAGCATACCGCATTCACCTTACAGATGGGAGCCGCATTCACCCGGTCTTCCATGTTTTGCAGCTTCGGCGCGCTGTGGGCGAGCACGCCACCGCGGATCGCCTTCCGACCGACCCCGTCCTTTCTGAAGAGGCACCTTACAACCCCGCCTCGATCCTCAATCGACGATGTCGCACCTCGGAGGACCATACGACGGATGAAGTTCTCGTAACTTGGACGGGGCACCCCGACTCAGACGCGTCGTGGCTTCCCAGGGATGATTTTCACCTCCAGTTTCCCGACTACTGCCTTGAGGACAAGACACATTTCCCAGACGATGACATTGTTAAGGAGCTACACGACGACGAGCTTCCAGGGAAAGTTTACACGCGTCGGACGCGTATATCGGATGGCTCTACCATTACCGCGAAAGATAATTAATAATTTATTGGGCGCCTTATTTGCTGAAGACGTTTATTTGATACTTTATTTGCTTGAGCCGTTTTAAGTATTTTCGTATTCCCTAATTTGAGTTAATTCATTTTGTATTCGATGTTCATCGCTATAAGAGGACGCGTAAGCTCTGCATTATTTTCATCCTGGATGAAGGTTTATGTTTCCTCTCTCCAACCCTAACTCTCCTCTCTTTCTCTATCTCTCCCTCTCTATTTCCCGTTCATAACTGACCGCACCTCCCCCCTCTAACCCGGTGCCGCACCAAAATCCCTCCACCTCCACCACCACAACCCTCCAAACAACCATCCTCCCTCCCTTTACTGCTATCCAAAAACTGCCGCAAGATCCCCCTGCTGCCGCCATCCGTCTAGCCCCCTTCTCTCCTAGCCACCTCTGACACCAATCCCCTTTAATGCAGTTGCCACCACACAATACTACCCAGAAATCCAGTCGTCGCCTCTGCTCTATCGCCCCAGCCGCTGCTGCCAAGATCCAGTTCACATCCCTCAGTTTTCCCCACCAAAACTCGCCCAAATCTTCCATCAAGTCCCTCCACATTCAGAATATGTGCCACTCCACTCAGATCCGCCCAAAACAAGTCCTGCACCTTCCAAAACAGCCACCCCCGCTTAGATCCAGCCGCCGACACTCAAATTTCAGCCGCCGCATCGTTGCCCCTCGCCGGATCTCCCATCCTACAGCAGCCCCGCAACTTTGTGAGTTTATTTGTTGTACGGACGTTTATTTTCAGCATTATTATATGATATTAACTTGTGCGTAATTGGATCTATAACTTTGTAATGTTTTGCTTTGGATTATTTGTTATGTAGCGTGACGGCGCCAGTTATCTTCATATTTTTGTTGTATTATTTTACATTTTTGTGCCCATTTGTCATAAGCCCAAATGGGGGGCATGTTTGGTGAACTTAAATAGCGGCCGGTTGGGCCCTGATGGCAAGAAGAAAATTAGAACAAAAAATCTCTCTCTCTCTCTTATTTCCCTCTTCATCTCTCTCTAACTCCACGGGAAAAACCCGCGAGTTCCCCCTAGCCACAACCCACGCGGGTATCGCTTCTTCCCTTTCGCCGCATCTCTACCTCTTCCGTCATTGCTCCTCCGTCGGTTACTAGATCTAAGGGGAAGGCTCATAACATTATTCTCATGCTTTGCAGGATTTATTCGCCACACACTCACTTTGGCCCTCCGCACGGAGAAAATCTGAATCTTGTTTTGCTCTAGAGAATTATTTTGCGTTTGCTAAAATTATCTAAGTGTGATTTAGGCCTCATTTACCGCGGCGGGAGGAGACGGACCGCCGTTGGAACTGGAGTGGGAGGCAATTGTTCGAAATGGAGCGTTTTGCTCCATTTCTCATGGCGCGGCGGGAGCTGACGCGGTAAACGTCGTCGCCGACCATTTGGTTTGCTGCCTTGTAGCGGCATTTGCCGCAAATGCCTGCTCCAAATGTCGCGCCAAACGCCGCGCCAAACAAGGCCTTAATTATTTCTTGCTTAATTTGAATTCACCGTCGGATTTGCATTGCATGTAGAGTTAGGTCATCGTTCATCCGCCTCCTATAAATTCGTCATGCATCACAAGTATAGCAGTATGGTACTCTTATACAAATGATCTATGTTTTTTATCAGTCCATTATATTGAGGGACATTTATCGGGACCTCCCCTTTAAGTTTGTTAAATTACAGGATGCACCCCTCTTATTTTTGAAGTTACAAAAATTTCCCCTAAAGTTTACATTTCATAGCATTAACCTCCCCTAAAGTTTACATTTCATAACATCCATGCACAAAAATACCCCCCCCCCCCACCTATTTTTGTGCATGAATGTTATGAATGTAAACTTCGGAGAGGTTTGTCATTATGCTAACTCTCTGGGGAACTTTTGGTAATTATTCCTCATATTGATAAGAAACATATCAGGATCTAAATAAAATATCAATAATTCCAGAAAATAAATAACACTCCCCCGTCTGGCGGAGCGGATTTGCAAGTTGTTATTAATATAAAATGACACAGAGTTGCATGAATCCTGATCTTCCAAATCAATTATAAATCAAGCAGAGAATTAAAGAAGTAAAATATTCCGCAAGTTAGTGTAAAATTCTGCATAATGTTACTTCAAACAAATTACATCTTTGGCAAGTAAAGAATTTAAATCGGTGATGTAATCGTGCAAACATATATCTACAAGAAGATAGCTCACCAGATAATCCATTAGCGCTATTAATTAACAAGAAAAATCCAGTTTGTGGGAGGGCTCTGCAAGAAATTTGTTCAAATCTTCCAAATGACAGCACTATCCTCTGCATTTCAAATTTTAATTATTATAGAAAGTAGGAAAAGAAAGTTTAATAATAAGCATGTGAGAATAATTCAGAATACATCATAAAACAACTTAGGGTAACTGCTCAAAAGTGAGAGTTCATGTTGGATTTACGGTACATTTCTTCTCTTAGGAGAAGCATTATAATTCTCCACCCACTAAGATTTTGATATAACCACCTTCAAATTTAAGATCAAGGCTCAGTTTGGCATGGCTTTGGCGGTCATGAACGCCCGACCTCACCTGAGGAACTTCATTCACTTTTATGTTCAAAACTAGTTTCTTTTCTTGGCAGCGGTCATAACCGTTGACAAGCTAAACATACACTCTAGGGTTTTGGTGTTTTTTGTCCAAACTCACCGGAGTAAAAACACCCCACCAAACGGAGCCCAAAACTACTAATATGTTAACATATTTTGAAGTTAACTAATCGAATATGATTTCAAGAATTTTAAGATCATGTGATCATCAATCAGATGTGTCCATAAAATAGTAACTGTGAGAAAAGGTGACACGGGACGTGTCGATGCCTAAATTAAATCGACAATTTTTCGGCTACTAAACTTGCAACAATGAATGTTATAAATAATACAACACAATATTCACAATCTCGGTAAAACTTCTAGAAAAGTAACAAATATAGTAATACACATGCAAGAGTGCTAGGAGTCAAATACTTAGACGAACAAAACCCGACACGTTGGCCAGAAACGCAGCGACAAGTCTGAATGATTTGTAAGGGGATGGGTGGACCGGTTTAGCCATAATCATGGACTGAATCACAGAAATAATAAAATCTGGGTGCTGGATGGGTATTCCAGAACCAAGTTTTTAGGATTTACGGAATGTCACGGATAATTCAAAGGGGATGGGGAAGGCTGCGGCTGAACATGGAAATGTTAGAGTAATATTGTGGCTTGGTTACGGAGGAGGATCAGCTTCCAGGGAGAAGTTGATGTAATTATGCGTCATTGTTTTGCCACATGTATTGAAGAAAGTCATTCTGCGAATTGGATGAGCGCCAAAATGTCTTTTGGGGAACTATCCAAAGGCCAGAATCGGTCCAAATTAATCGTGTTCTAAAGAATTATGGTGTGTCACTCCAAATAAGTCGGCCCAAACAAAATCAAACACTGAAAATAAAAAAATATGACTACACAGATATATAGATGTCCGGTCTCTCACCCAGGCTTACATCTAAACTGTAAGATCTCTTCTTAAGAGTTAACATCTGCCCTTAACAATCTCAGGCGGAGCATGCCTCCTTGTACATCAACTCCTTCACAGGGACAATTAACCCTTAAAGCTTTCTCTTCTTCAAAATGAGAAGCTACATCAGCACTTGCACAAGCAGCTACATAAAGAAAATTATAGTGTTGATTGACAAGACTGCCTCAATCAACTTGTAAAACCTACAACTTGCTAGTTTTATAAATGCAGCCAATAGTCTTGAGCAAGGAAGAAAGGGGATGCTCAATTAGAGGAGAAATTTTTTTCCAAGTCAACAACCCTCACTTCTTTACAGTGGATGGAGTGGCAGCCAAATTTGAGAGAGATGATAACAAAGCAAAAAAAAACCAATCTTTTTTCTCGCTTCTCGGTGACTACGATACTCGGGCTCATCTTCTTTAACGAGGACGTTTTCTTTTAACATTATGTTCATCATGTTCCTTTAATTTTGCGAGTTCTTCATTTTATATCAAAACCAAAATCCTTAGGATTGTTAATTCCCTTCGACTTTAATAACTTATGTGAAGTCGAGAATTCTTTATGGTAAGTAGTTTGCCGACATCTCCCATATCTGGGTATCTTTTATTATTTGTGTATTTACATCTTCGGGTTGACTAACCTCTTTTGCCTGCCAATTAGGTATTGACTAATGATAGTTGGCAGCTGTTCGTCAACTTCCTTATTTTGTTAGCGTTCTACCGGATGGATCTTAGTTTCGCATTCACGACGACTACTTATATTTCTCTCAACAATTATTGTCAAGGGATTTTCTCTCACCCTTAGGGATTATTGTTCATCTAGCAAGTGACTTGTTTTAAATTTGTCACCGGTAGAGGACCAAATTATTTTGTTTACTCGCCGGTGGAGGACGCAGGAGTTTTATTCAGTGTGAGCGAAGCATAAAATCATTCAAAATGTTTTTTTTGCAAATTATTCAAAAATTTACACAATTTAATTCTTATTTATAATAAATAAAATTATATACAGCAACATAAAATTGAACTTGTTTATTAAATGTTTTTTAATAAGCAACATACTAATTAACTTGTTTATAAAAAGTAAATTTTAAACAAGAATATAGTAATACATTTTTTTATAAAAATAATTTTTTGAACAATGACATAATAATGAGTTTGTTTATATAAAAATAAAATTTTAAACATAGCAACAAATTTGTTTATAAAAAATAAAACTTTAAATAAGTCATCTCTAGGATTTGAACTCAAGACCATTTATATTATAAAGGCAACTTCATTTTTATTTGTGATATTTTTAATATTATATATTCGTTGATTCCTTATTTATCATGACAACTAACCTATTTCCTATTACTGATAAAACATTTTTTTAAAATTCAGTGTGGACGGCCGGTTCAATGTAAGTTTGCCCATGTTACTCGCCATCTTGGAGGTTTCCTTTGCTTCTTCTGGGTTAGCAATGTCAGAACTCTATTCTTTAGTTCTCCTTGGTAGGCAACGAAGGGCTTCTTTTTCACCATAAATGGTAGTTTAGAGGGTTGGCAATATTTCCCTTTTCCCCTCTTCGATGGAGTTGTCTAGATTATGATCTCTAGATCCCTATGATATCCTCGTATCATGTAAACTCTTAAGGCATATATCCTACCAAGCTTTAAATCTAGAAGGTATATGATTATTCTCTGTGTAAGACATCAAGAGCATAAAAACATTGCACCCAGGAATCAATGAATCTTAAAAAAATAATGAATGATAATCGTTAATATCACAATTAGTAAATTTATGTAATATCATATACTAAAGCTATTGTGCAACTAATTTTAAGTCATCCATACTCTAAACATCTTCTTTATTATCCTAACATTTCATTTATTTTAGCATATGCTTAATCGGTTAAAACCAAGTGTATTTAATCAGTTAGATCTATAACATCAGCCAAAATATTGATTTTTTTTTTACTTGAGCTTCACGGAATAAATTTTCTAAAAAAGTAACAAGGCCTAAAAAATCTCTCTACCTGGAACCGGGTGATATTCTCCTAATACTCCCAAGGCACTTCTCTAAATTAAAAACACAACTTGAACTCTACAAAATATACATCATAATTTTCTTGTGTAATAAATCCAAGTTTCTTAAAAATATTGCACCTAGTAATCAATTTATCTTCAAAAAACTAAATTCATTTTAATACTACTTTTGAGTTATCCATCTTCTAGACAATTTCTCCAATAACTTCTCATTTATTAGTAGGTGCTTAATCGACTAGAATCAAAGTATTTAACCAATGAGAACTGTGATTAGCAAAAAAATTATTGTTTTGTCCTTGAGCTTCAAAGAACGTATCTTCTATAAGAAAGTACCAAGCTAAACAAGAACTAAGAAATGGGGTTGTTTTTCTTTCGCACTCGTTAGGTTCACGCTGATCTCTTGTTACTTGAGGCACCTTATAATATCATCTTATTACACCAACCTCAGTAAAATAGAAGCATGCTTATAAAAGAGAAATAGGTAAAGTTCAGAAATAAGTAAAATGTTCAAGTAAAAAAAAATTGCAATACTTGTTAGGGGTCTTATTATGGCGTTACTTATTATTATTTATTTCTGAATGTGCTTTTATTCTTTCTTAGAGTCGCGTCCTTATATGCCGTCGTTATTTATGTTGTGTCTTCATGAGGTGTCCTTTTTAGTCGCATGTCCAAATCTGTCATTATATCCTTTGCCATTCTTTCCTTTTTTTGTCGATTATAAGTTCTATTTAAAGGAACCGGTGGGACTTGTATTGGCATGAATGAAGAAAGTTTATTTTCTCTAACCCTAAAAGAGATCTTGGAAGCTCTCTCTCTCTCTCTCGAGCATGCTAGGCAGCCACGGTCAAGGCTCCGTAGTATCTCTGTCACCGTCATCTCCACCCCCGGCTTCTCTTCCGGCAACATTCTAAGACCCATAACAACTTGGAATTAGAGCCCCCTTCGATCCTCCCACCAACCCTCAACATCCACAGTTACGAGGGTCTGTAAGTAGGCAGTTGATGCAACCCGAGTCACATCTGCTTATTTTATTAGTATTATTTTTGTACTTCGTGTCTTTATTTTTGTAGTGCATGCTTTTGCGCCTTTTTTGGATCTCTGTGTTGTGTTGTGTACCGCACTTGTTATGAGCGCCTCTGTGACATTTGTATTGCGCATGTTATTCGCGCTTGTTTATTTGGCTTGTTGGCGTGATCAACCAACGAGACCCTGAATGCATACGTCTAGTAGGTAAGTAAAATTCTCCCTATGCTTACAAATGGCTCCGCCTTGAAATTCCCCCTCCCCGCATTATCTTCAATTTGCCATTATTAAAAAGAAGTGACTACCATTATCAAAATCAACCCTAATCTATCCATGTTATAAATGGATTTCCACCCTCCTGTTCACGGCAGCCTGGAAAAAGAACCGAACGAAACCCGTGTTGTCTCGTTCAGTCCTATCCAGCGCCGTCAGTCCCTGTTTTTCCCTCCCCGTTTGACTCCGGCGCCGCCCATGGAGCTCCTTCCAAGGCCCGGCGAGCACATCTCCCGTCTCCAAGGTGTTCGTTCCCTCCTAGACCGTATTTTGACGTCCCGGTCGCCTGAGATTTCCCCGTCCAGATCCAACATCGTCATCTACGGCGATCCTGGGCACCGGCGACAACTCCTGCACCTCTCATCGAAGACTTCGACGAAAGCACAACCCTTCCTCTCCAAGCCTCCTGCGTCAGTCGCTTGGTGCCAGAGCTCCACCACTGCTGCCAGTTAAACTCGCCAGCCTTGCTTCGCATTGTTCCCAACCACATCTCCCTGGCCAGATCCCGGGCAATCGCCTCCTTCTCCGACCCCTACTAGGGGGCAACTCTTTCGCTGCCTCTTTCCTTGTGATATACCTCTACATTTTCTCGCTCTCAATCATAGGTCATTTTTGTTATGCTCACATTTAAAATGAATGGTTAATTAGTAGAGCATGCCAAATTAATTTTATCTCCTAATAATCGTCAATTACTTACACGTGATTGTCAACCACCTTGATTTCTCTGCCTATGGAATTGTGATTCATGACGTTGTTACGTTCGTACGGGAGTCTTACGTTCGTGGAGTTTCTTCGCACCACAATTAGTTAAAGCGATCACATGAAATATCTTTTAATAACTACAACCCTAGTATCAATCTACATCAATTTGGTGTAGCTTTGGGGATATCTCACTACTATTGTGGGATAGTCGAGCGGCGTTCGTTTCCGAAATTTCAAGTTTTCTAATTTAATCCATAGAGTCGAACACCTAAAAGAAAAAAATGGAGGATCTTAACGAGCGCATTAAAAACCCTAATGAAGAATGTTGAGTTCGTCATTGCAGACAATAAGAAGAATTTGAGTGGGTTGTGCACCTCAGTTCGTAACCTTGAAGTGACAATGCGCACGCAATATCACATAATGATACCCGAGGTTAGGTCTCTCGATAGTCCCCTTCCTCGCCTCGTCAATTTCCCGACGAGAACCTTGGCCCTACCCACCCCCACCGTGAAACTCACTTCAGTCAAGGAGGTTCTTCCTGAGCCCCAGCTCACCAAACCGATGTTAAAAAATAGAACCAAATCGAACTGATCGGTGTTGGTTAAATTTCGCTTTTGGGTGCGTAAAAACCGAGGCTATTCGATTCGATTTCGGTTTTACCTAAAACCGAACCGCTTACGGGTCTAAATATCGTCGGATTCCGAAAATTCTTCTTCTCCAAAATCTGAAATGCCTTCAAACAGCCCTCTACACATTCATTTATAATAAAAAGATACTAGGGCATCCCACCATCAATGACTATGATTGGCCGAAGATGGGGCAACCCGATTACATCAAAATAAAAGCCAAAATAACAATATAATATATGAAATTATGTGCAAACGAAGGGCAAGATGCATCCGTGAAGTCGGATCATCGATCCGGATACGTCATATATGGTAAGTAGCCAATCGACCCCAAACAGGCTCAAAACCCGTCCTCGTTGCGAGTCTGCGTCTACGTTCTGCATCACCTTGAATACAAAAAACTTCTTGATTAATGTGCATTTTCTCAAGATTAATAAATGCTATATGAAGCTCTTTGTCGTGATCTTTATATTTTTTTATTATCTTAATGAGAAAATTATAGCTATAAAAAAACTTCCTAGCATGAAACAAATTGATTATCCAAACGTAAAGATTTTACAAACGTTTGTCTACAATTTCTCATGTAATTTTAATGTGCATTTCATCTATCATTACAGACACCATAAATATCTTCGTTTTTTCTGAAAAATTAATATTCAAATACTTTGTCCAATCATTTGGTCAAATCTTAGAGTCCGTTTCGGGCGGTGGATTTGTGGCAGCATGGATCCAACAAAAAGTCAATACGGTATCGCGTCATTAGGCTACCTCGTGAATGGAATTCTGCTAAAAGCGCCAACCGAAAATCCGTCGATTGGTCGCGAATTTCAATAGTTGCAATCCAATGTTTGATGATCATTTCCACCGCCCCAAATAGACCATTATTAAAACTTAATTGAAAATTTTGATTCCAAAATCATTACAATATCTTTTAAAATTATTCAAGTTTTAATAGACATCTCATATGATCTTTAAACATTACCAATGTACATCCTCTGTAAAGCTAGCATACTTATCTGTAAAATACCCTATTAATTTCTCATTATGTTCAAGGAAGCATGGTTATATGCACATAAATCAAAATGGATTCTTGGGTTTGCCGTCTTTGATGACTTCGGCTTTGATTTGAGGGCATGATTTCGCAGTAAACGTGACGGTATAGGGGGCCACTATTTCAGTGATATCTGTGAGCAGCCACTTTGTGCATTTATTGTCAAAGGTTAGGTCTTTCTCCTCTGAGAGAAGTCACCTTGTGCATAGTGCCAAAGGTTAGGTCTGTTTCCAATCTTCCCCCGCTCATACCCCCAATGATTGGGGACTATATGGGTTCTGTTGTTGTTGTGGTGGTGGTGGAGGTTCATCCAATAAAATCCTTAAATCACCCGATTATTTATTTCTCAAAGTACTATTTTCAACTCTTTTTTTAATGTTTTCATCTTTAAGGGCATAATATTTTGTAAATAATGCTTATAACTTGATAGATATTCCTAAATATCTATTTCTTTTCATCTATTTTATATACCTTTTTATTCTTTTTTGACTTATCTTCCTTAAACAAGGAACATATTACATAAGTTTCCATGATCGCACCTTTTGTTTTGTTACATATCCCAATGGAAAGTCTTATTTCTTATTGTAGAAAGTGAAAGAAGTAAACTTTATATAACCAAAAATTGCTTTACACTTGGAGAGAATACACATATATATAGGAAGAGAGAGAGGAGAAGAATCCCAAACACAAGATGTGGAATAAATCTAAATCTAAGCGGGCTCCAATATGGGCCAAATTAATGAGCCTAAATACATGACTTTTCAAACACTCTCCCGCAAGTTGGAGCGTACAAATCGTAGGTACCAAGCTTGGAATATAAACTGATGATATAATGGTCGTGGTAAAGTCTTGGTAAGAATATCAGCAACTTGCTCAGACGAAGAAACATGCTCCAATTCTAGTTTCTTCAACTGAACCTTTTCTCGAACAAAGTGACAGTCAACTTCAATGTGTTTTATTCGTTCTGGAACACTGGATTCTTAGCAATATGAATGACAGTCTGACTGTCACAAAACAGAGTTGTTGGTGATGATTATTTAACTCCCAAATCCCCAAGAAGACTCTCAAGCAAGATAAGTTATGACACAACAACCGTCATTGCACGGTACTCAGCCTCAGCAGACGAGCGAGCAACCACAGACTGCTTCTTACTGCGCCAAGTAATAAGATTTCCTCCAAAGTAGGTACAGAAACCAGTAGTGGATCGTCGATCATCCAGCGATCCCGCATAGTCCGCATCAGAGTAAGCAATAAGAGAAAGAGAGGAAGATGTCTTATACACGAGTCCTTGTTCAGGAGCAATCTTCAAATACCTGAGAATGTGTTCAATTTCCTGAAGATGAGAAATTCGTGGAGTATGCATAAATCGACTGACCACTCCAACTGCAAATGAGATATCAGGTCTCATAACTGTTAGATATATCAATTTTCCTGCAAAACACCGATAATACTCAGGATTTGGAAGCAGTAAATCAGAGTCAGATCCATGAGCACATAACTTGTGGTTGACCTTGATCGGGGTTTCGGCAGGTTTGCATCCTGAGAGGCCAGCATCTTGCAGAAGGTCAATGCAGTACTTTTGTTGGGATAAGACAAGGTCATCAGGTCGTCTTGCTACCTCAAGTCCAAGAAAATATCGAAGATTTCCCAGATCTTTGATTTGAAAGACAGAGTGTAAGTGTTGCATAACTTGTTGCATTCATGTGGAGTCATTACCAGTAATCAAAATGTCATCCACAGATCAGGAGAATGACCGTCTCGGTTGATTGATGACGAGTGAAAAGGGAAAAGTCTGTCGAGCTTCTCTTGAAGCCAACCTCACAAACGGCCTACTCAACTTCTCAAAACCAAGCCCGAAGAGACTGTTTGAGACCATAGATAGATTTCCGAAGCAAACACACACTAGATTCCCCTGTGGTCTCAAACCCGGGTGGTTGATGCATGTAAACCGTCTGAAGAAGGTCACCATTTAGAAAAGCATTTTTGATATCCAGCTGATATAGGGGCCACTGGCGATGAACAGCTAAGGAGAGCAAAATCCAAACAGAGTTTAACTTGGCGACTGAGGAAAAAGTTTCGTCATAATCAAGTCTGTGTTGTTGAGTAAACCTGCGGGCCACAAGCCGAGCTTTCAAACAATCAACTGTCTTATCCGCCGCATGTTTGATTGTAAAGATCCACTTGCAACCAACATAACTATGTCAAGGAGGGAGAGAGATAAGATCCCAAGTCTGATTTGCCCAGAGAACGGTCATTTCCTCATCCATTGCAACATGCTATCCCAGATGCGAGAGAGCCTCCAATACAGAGTTAGGTATAGAAATGGAGGGGAGAGAGAGCAAATGTAAGAAGAGGTGGAGTGAGGCGATGTAAAGATACATAATTGGCCAAGGGATGAGCTGTAGAGGTTGATGGTGAATCAACAGGCCGCGAGATCACACCAATAGAGGGAAGCTGTTGCAGGGCATCAGATTGTGGAGGACGACGAGTGTAAACCCGAATGATAAGCGGATTGGCGGGGACTGATGGTGGAGTAGGTGTGGGAAGAAGAGGTGGAAGTGGAGACGTAACAGGAACTGTGGGCCGAGGTAGAGGAGGAAGAAGAGGATCAATAGGAATGGTGTGATATGGTTGGTCTTCACGAAAAGTGACAACAGCAGACACAACCATCATATCGTCGGTAGGAGAATAACAGACATACCTGGATGCGAGAGTATCCAACGAACATAACTTTTGTAACACGTGGGGTAAACTTGTCGGTTGATAGACCAAGGTTATGGACATAACAAGTACATCCAAACACATGAGGTGTGAAAGAGAAGAGAGCCTTAGATGGGAAAATGAGAGTAACGGGGGCCATAAAGTTGAGGATAAATGAGGGCATGTGATTGATAAGATGGCATGCAGTAGAAACAACAAAATTCCAATATAGAGGAACCTGCATTTGAAACATGAGAGATCTAGCAACATCCAGGAGGTGGCGATTTTTCCGTTCTGCTACGCCATTCTGTTGAGGGGTATAAGCACACGAAGTATGATGGATAATACCAAACTCGACGCACAGATTGGAGAATGTTCGGCCGGTATATTCACGTGCATTATCAGTACGGATAATTTTTAAACAAGTGGAAAATTGAGTGTGAGTCTCCGTAAGAAATGTATGGGAGTTCGACATAAAGACGAAGTACAACCAGGTAACCCGCGAGTAATCATCAATAAATGTTACAAAGTAAAGATAACCAAAAACACTAGGGATTTTATATGGTCCCCAAATATCAGAATGCACTAATGAAAAGGGAGCATCGCTCCGAGTACAGGGATAAGTAAAAGACACACGATGTTGCTTGCCAAAGATACATGATTCACAAGAAAATTCCTGAAAAGGTACATCTGGAGAGCTTTCTTGAGAATCTGAAGAGGAGCATGCCCAAGACGACGATGTCAATCAACAGAGAAGAGAGAAGAGAGTAGAGAGAGCGGTAGGAGGAACATCCAAAAAATAAAGCCCGTTGGACAGCCTCCCCCTACCAAGTATATTTTGCGTTAGTCGATCCTGCACAGCAAAAGAAGTGTGTGAGAAGGTTACACAACAATCAAGGTCTTGAGTGATGCATCCTTCATCGCATCCTAAGTCCTGCGTTTTAATTTTCAGTATTTATTTATTATCGTGTATTTCTTTCGCGCACCCGTTTTTATTTTAGAATGTTCGGCTCTTCGGGTTGACCGTCCGGTGAGATCTTTAATAAAAAGGTCTGGTAATTTTGACAGTAGGACGGTAAAGGCAAGCTTAAAGATATTTAAAATGCATAAAATTAAATATTAAAACTCAAAAGATAGAATATTTTTGCGCCAAAAAGAGGAGAATATCATGTTCAAAATTGATAAAAACTTTCATAAAAAGAAGGCAATATATGGCCGGCCACTTCCTATGGAAACTTTATAATTTAGAAATAAAGTGGCCGGTCTTTTTATTTGGCAAGATATTAAAGGAGAACCCCAAGCCCGTACTATGCTCTGCTAAAGGACATGGCCGGTTCTTTGTATTTCATTTATTATAAAAGGACATGGCCTGCTCTGCTAAAAGGGACAACCCGGATAGCAAGAAATTGATTTCTAATTCAATTTCTTGCCTTGCCGGTATAACTCCAAGCCCGTATACCTGCCCTCTTGGCCGATCAACCCTCCGTTTACAACAAGCTCGAATCGCCGGTGTTCACCGCCGCACGCCGCCTCCTGCTGCCACTAAGGGACCGCCGTCGACATCACCAATCTTTCCCGGCGAACCTCCCGTGGCTGCCCTGCTAGCCGGTTGTCGTTGAAGCCGCTACCCCGACATCCGCAACACCCACCGACGGAGTGCCGCCCCCGCTCGTCGTCGACATCGGATCTACACCCCGACGTCCAGAGCGGCATCCAGTGTCGACTTCCTCGTCTCCCACAGCGACAACCCCCTTCTCGTTGATTGACGTCGACATCGACGCGATTCTCCCGTCAACCAATAAGCGTCGCTCCATTAGCCCCTGTCAATTGAAGCTAGACAAATTCAGACCCTGCATAAACAATCTGTAGCCATGCTCCTCGCTATTAGTTTAATTGCATGCATGTCCACTAAATAATCACGAGCTTGCCTTTACGTTCTCGCTATTTTTAATTACCGTTATCCATACTTTGTTACGTGTGTGATTATGCTTGTGGATGTATGAAACTCGCAACGATTCAATTCATAAAACGCTCACAAAATTTCTCTCAAATAATTATCAACGGCTTTACAAAATCCAACGTTGGAGGTGATTTTGGCGCGAAAGTTTGATCTAGGTCACCCGGCCCCTCGTTTAAAAATAAATTTATGTTCAATTTTATTTATAAAATAAATTATTTGCTAAAATAATTATTTAAATTTGAAACCCTAAACCGGTTTACATCACTGAGTAAGACGGCCAACAGAGAGTAGGTTAAAAGGGGATCCCAGAACATGACTAACCGAGGATAGGGAGAGGGATGGAGTAAGAGGCATATGAGCAGCGCCAGAAACCGGGGTCGTGTAACCATTACCCACAGTAATGAACTTGGGATAAGCAGAATCTAAGTATTGAGGCGGCTTCTGCGGAGAGAGATGATGCGTGGCACTCGAGTCCACAATCTAGTGAGAGTCATGTGAGAGGCAAGATATACCTTCATTGGAGATCGAGGCCACGAATCCAGAGGAGCGACTAACCACCCCTTGTAACTGTTGGAGTTGAGCACGCAGGGCAGCAATATCTTTACTGGTGGTGGAGGGAGATGTGGTAATAACCGAAGCAGTAAGGTGAGGAGACAGACCATGCTTGCGGTAGCAGGTGGCCTCAAGATGACCGTCCCGGCCGCAGTGAGAACATTTAAAGAGGGTACGACCTCCACAGCCCTGTCTCTGAGATTGGCGACCTCCACGAGCCGGTGGACCACGAGCAGAAGGAGCAAGAGTAGACATGGGCTACTAAAGGAGAGCTGGAGATAGAGTCGGAGCATCTGGGGAAGGAGTAACTTTCAAAAGCATCGAGCATACGTCCGAGAGGGATGAAGTAACGGGCAAAGATAGGATCTGAGCTCGAACACTATGAAGATGTGGTGGAACACGAGCCATCATCATTGCAATCTCAACTGTTTCTTTCTGCACACGTTGTGTAACCAAATCCGTGATGGAAGACTGATGTTGTATTCATGCGTCCACAAGAGTTTTAGCTCGAGCAACAAAAGCAGTCAAGTCACCGGTAGCACCAGGGTCAAGGGATTGAAGATCAGTAAGTATGTCGAATAAGTGTTGAAGACTGTCCTTGCCAGAGTAGAGGGAGTGAAGATCTGTCCACATTGTGTGAGCCTTCTCGTGATACATGCCCATCTGATACGGCTCGGTGTCAAGGGAATTGAGAATCCATGATTGGGCACGCCCATCGTCACGATTCCACTTATCAGTAGGAACAGTGGGAGGAGTTCTGGTCAGGTGATGAATGAGACCTTTAGTTTGAATAACACGGAGAACTGAGTGAACTCATTCAACAAAATTCGGTTTACCATGGAGAGAAATGGTAGTGATCTGTAGTTCATCATGGAGCTCAAAGGGAATAACATTAGCACGTTCAGGAAGAGAGGAAGCAGTAGTCGAATCTGAATCCATGCGGACTAAGACCAAGCCCGGCAACTAGGCGAAGTGCCCGAGCGATTAACAAGAGACCGGCAAGTCGCAGCAGGCCGCGACAAGTCGCAACAGACCGAAAGAGCGAACAGAAGCCAGAAACCGCAAGAGCGTAAAACCAGACCGCGGCTAGAGAGCAAGAACGAACAGCCAGACCGCGGCTAGAGAGCAAGAGCGAGCGCGGCGAGAGAGCAATAGCGAACAACAGCCAGGCCGTAGAAAGCAGCAACAAACCACAAACAAGAAGCCATACCACGGGTAGAGATCAAGAGTGAACAGCAACCAGATCGTGGAGAGCAGCAACAGACCGCGAACAAACAGCCAGAGCACGGGTAGAGATCAAGAGCGAACAGCATCCAGACCACGGAGAGCAGCAACAGACCGCGACAAACTGGGAAAGGCAGCAAGTGTTGGATCCATGCTCCAACAGCAAGAACCAAGGCGACTTGAAAAAAAACATAGTGGGCGAACAGAGAGGGCAGGCGGCTTCAGCGAGCAGGACCAGGGGCAGCGACAAGGGGTTGGCCGCAAACAAGAAAGAAAGGGGAACCAGAGAGAAGACCGCAGAGAGGACTAGCGATCTAAGAGCAGCGAATCGCGAACAGGCGAGCTGAGCAGAGAGAATCAGCAGCACAAACTGCAGCGAATAAGCAGCCAGACCGCAACGGACAAGCACAGACCGCAGCGGACAAGCACAAACCGCAATAGGCAAAAGATTAACAAGACGTGCGGTTAGAGAAGAACGCAGCAGGCAGAGGAAAGCAGACCGCACAAAGCCAAGACAGTGGGACCCAGCAGTTAAGGCTATAAAAGCACGATGAGAGCCAAAGCGGAAGAGGGAACAAGCTCGTTGAGAACCCTGTGGGCAGAGAGAAGACTATCCGGCAGAGATAGGAGAGAAGGAGACCAACATGAAGGGGGCGGTTAGAAAAGCGCGGTCCGCCTAGAAGGACTGGTTTGAGGCTCTGATACCATGTAGAAAGTGGAAGAAGTAAACTTTGTATATCCAAAAATTGCTTTACATTTGGAGAGAATACACATATATATAGGAAAAGAGAGGAGAATCTCAAACACAAGATGTGGGATAAATCTAAGCGGGCTCCAATTTTGGTCAAATTAATGGGCCTAAATACATGACTTTTCCAACACTTATAATCACTAGTAGAGCTTATCTTTTGCCTCCCTTTAAAAGAGCATTTATTCTTGATAGCATTTCACGCATATTCCCTTCTACGCCAATCTTCTTAGTTGAACAAGCAATTATAGACTAGTTTCATCTAAACCAATGAATTGTAATTTGCTAGTCTTATCAACATAACATTAACCCTCAATATTTTGCATCATAGCTTAAGTCCACAATAACGGTTTATTTTATTAAATATATTACGTGTACAAGGAATGTACAAATATGTTTTGTTTTTAATATTACCAGTTAACTCCATTATATACCATGCTATATAATATAAGCAATAATTGTGTGCACACGTATCATGTGAATGCATGAGGATGTTAGAATTGCACAAGAAAGTGGGAGTACTTGTTTACCGCAGTTTTGAAACAACTTCAGAGTATATGAGCTCAAAGTGAAATGGTTGGGAATCCTATTATCACTTTCTTTGAGAAAGTTAATTTAAACCTTACCACGACAACTAAACAACAGAAGTGATCACACTTTCCCAACTTCTAAAATGCCCAAACAAGCTCACGAGTGTAGATCAAATTTTCATGGCTCGAGACAACTATCCCAACCACTAAATTGTCATTTAAGTTTAACAAAATAGACTACTAGCAATAAATTATTGAAGGCTTTAATTGAGAATCTACAAATTATCAGCCTATATATAGTATTCATGCCAGTAGACAAAATCACACTAGTTTAACGCTCAATATATTGCAATATACCTCATGCACATATGTATGACAATGTTCAAACAGCTCATTTAGCAACTCAAATACGCACCTTTAATCCTTTTCTTTACCCAAACTTCCACAAGCATCCCTGCACCAACTCCAGCAACACAACAAGCCCCGTAGAAAGCAAGTGTAGAAGGTAGCGACCACTTCGGGAGAAAATAGTAATCTGGGATATGCCTAATCCTTTTTGGAAGATTTTTTCGAGGAACTATTCCACCTTTCTCAATAGCGTCAGCACTACCAACAGTCTTCCAGTCAACATTTTTCAACAAGTCTTTAGAGTCATCCATCCCCATGACAAGTAGCAATGTAAATTCTCCAAACTGAATATCTGTGAAGTAGAATAACTGAAACATGTTAATGAAGCCAAAAAAATTATTCTGAGATCATTAATAGGATAACTAAATATATAATATACAAAACGATTTCAAAAAAGAAACTATTGCTGAAGCAAAGTGTAAATAGGCATATCATAATAGTTATCAATAAGAAAGAGTAAATGAAGTTTACAAAAAAAAACCATAATCTGATAGATGTGTGAATTTATATATGTGCGTGTTATCGATTTTATTTTTAAGATCAAAAGCAATTATTGTTGCTAGAATCATAATTATGCACTACTATAAAAAAGTTTCATACCAAAAGAAAGCGATGGAGAAGACAATCATTTTTCTACACAAAAATTAAATATTACAAATTTGTATCTAATAAAATGATGCAGATGCATTTAAGTTATATTAAATAGGATATTAACTAGGAGGTTAAAAAATGAAATTAACTTAGAAGTTACAAAAGGAAACTAGCTGAAAAAATGAGAAGCTATTTCCTTTGCTACCACCAGCCAAGTAATACTCATATACAGAGAAGCTACAGCTTAAGCTGACATATTCCAATTAAATGTCCAAGTTATGATACTTGCTATAATGCAATGAATTATTTTAATTGCAAATTATAATAATAAAAAACTAATGTTTCCACTCATAATCCATCAAGTCCCTACCACTCACATCCTTCTACTCTAACCCTCTCATAACTCCTCTCACCAATTTATTCCACCCATCTCTTATCGTCCTCCTCTGTGTCACTGTCTCCTTGATCTCCAACCTCATTCACATGCACCAAGTTTTCCCATATACCATTTTTAATAAATGAATGCCCCCTTCTTTTATGTGTCGGTGACTAAATCACACATCACTAACAAGAGATACATGATAATGGGGTTCAGTTATACAATTATGTACAGAAAGGGGAACGAAAATGTTTGTGCAGATGCGCTGTCCCGAAAAGTTGAAGTGAATATACTGGATTTATATCAGAAGGTAGTTTTTACTTCAAATATTTTGAATCAAGTGAAAGAATCGTGGTTGCTGGATGAGAAATTGCAGAAATGTATGAAAGGAAAAGAACAAGATCCTCTGTACAAACCAAAGTATCAGTGGAATCATGGCATACTCAATAGAAAGGAAAATTTGTGGTTGGTAATGTGGACGCAATCAAACTTAAGCTATTGCAATTGTATCATGATGGGGTGCTAGAGGGGCATTCGGGTATTACAACAACTTATCACCGCATGAAGAAAATATTTTTTTGGAAAAACATGAAACCTGACATCTACAAGTATATTCAAACTTGTGTAATTTGCCAAAAAATGTAAACCTGATAACCAAAAACCAAAAGGGTTACTCCAACCTTTGCCTATACCTGATAGGATATGGCAAGAGATTTCAATCGCAGGTTTTTTGTGTGCTTAACAGGTTACTATTGTAGGTTTATTAAGGGCTAAGGCTTACTTGCTCGTCCTCTCACTGATCTTTTGAAGTTCAAAAACTAGAGATGGGATGAAGTGACGGAAGAGGCTTTTATCAAACTGAAAGAAGCAATGTCTTGACCGCCAATGCTTAAACTGCCCAATTTTCAAAAAACGTTGTGGTGGAGATGGATGCGGCTTATGCGGGAATGGGTGTTGTACTTATGCATGAGGGACATCCGTTGGCATTTTTCAGTAAACCATTGGGCAAGAAGAATGCTCAGTCATCTAAATATGAAAAAGAACTTGTAATTGACTTGGCTGTTCAAAAATTGATATAAACTAAAATCTAGGGCTGTAGTTTTAAAAATATAAAAGAGTGATCTTTTAAAATAAATGTGGCGCGAGAGGCATTCGCGGTCTATTTTAACGAACTAAACGGTCAAGGCGTCGCTCGCGAACGTAAGACTACCGCACGTGCGTAGTAACGTTGCCAAATCACAATTCCACAAGCTTAACATTCAATAGAGTGATAGTGCAGATATGTAAATATGATAATTAGAAGATGAAATTAGTCGGGCAAGCTCTAAATAATTAACTGGCCATTTAAATAACATAAGCACAAAATAACTAGTGGTTGAGAGTGAGGAGGTCAAGAGATATACCCTCGGTAGGAGTGGCAGCTGCTGACAGGTTCCCTGAAAGGTCGTGGCTGACAGAAGGAGGTGCGGTTGTGCCCTAGGAGAGCTCAGGCAGCAGAAACGGTGGCTGGTGGAGCTTCACTGGTGATCACCAGGAACAGAAAGGGCCTGGCGGCCGTATGGAGCACTGGGGAAACGGAAATGGGCGGCCGGGAGAAGAGGCAAGCCCGCACGATTGCTGAGTCTGCAGGAGGAAGATGCCGGTGGGTCGCCGGAACCCTAGACAGGTTCTGCGACGGATTCGGAGGCAGAGGAGCTCTCCCCAATCGGCGGCGGTGCTGGATGGCGAGGGAGGGTTAGATCCCGTCGGAACCCCCGGGGAAACTGCAGAAGAGATCGTCGGAGGCTGTAGGAGAGGTCGACGAGGGCTTGGTGAGGATCTGGCGTCGTCGGCGAGTTCCGTCGAGCGGCGAGATGCAGACAGCGGCGGCGTCCGGCGGCGCTGGAGAAAAAACCGAACGAGGAAGAAATTCCTATTCAGTTTTCATTTCCAGCCGGCTGAACAGGGAGATACGGAATTTCTTATAGAGGGATTAGGGTTACGACGCATACGCCGACGATCGATCCCCGGAGCGGCTACTGCAATGCGACGAAAGAGATGCGTATCTTTTAAGGCTCCGTTTGAGGGATCCTAACCGCTTGACGGGTGAAAATAAGGTTTTGTTTGACATTTCGGGCCGGCGGGAGGCCAGCGAGGAGAAAAGAAAAGGCCGTTTAGATCGGTCGATTGGTGCTCCGCCTACCAGCGTCAAAACACCGGGCTGGCACCCTTTTATGCCGGCCGTTCTTGCCCGGAGCTCGCCAAACAGCCTTTCTCCGGCTCGTTCAGGCCGGAACGGCGCCCCATCGGAATATCAAACAGAGCCTAAGTCCTCCCAAACGGAACCTAAGTGGGCCGGGCTGAATGGATGGGCTTTGTAATCGGACTGGCAGATTAAAAATAACATGCAAGTGAGGTTTAGGGAGGAAGAAGGGGGCTGCCAGTTAACCTACCAACTTTAACACAATTTCAATCAACTCATTTATAATTTCAGACTACCAAACATATTTAAAATAGTTAATTAAAATTAAGCTTGTTCTAAACTAATCTACATCCTAAATTATGTGCAAAAAACATGTGCGATACAACTCGACGCGACACAAAAATCCAAAAATGTGAAAAAGCGTGCGCTGCAATAATAAAAGACATGTGCGATAAAAATAATAAAAAACGAAGCGACGCGGGATGCATCAATTCTCCCGAGGTTGAAAGAGCTCGACCCCGACGTGGCTCGATGTAACCTGCAAGTAGAAAATCCAAGCGTCGATCGGAGAGATGCTGCATACTATCCTGCTGGTGTCATGACTGCGACCCAAAACCTGCAGGTAACCTCTCGTCCCAAAAGCTCGCAATCCATTAGTCAAAATTTCATGCCAAATATTTAAATAAACAGTAATTATTAGAGCTTGCAGAGGATGACAGGGGTGAGGTGTGGGGAAAACTTGTGGCAGTAGGGAGAACATGAAGCAAGTGGAATCAGCCCGTGGAATAAGTAACTCATAACGCAACATACGCTCATCTGATAGACATCTACGAACGTCTGCTAGACCCGGATCGAATATCGTCCATATTGCACCTGTCAACGTCCCACTTGAGTCACAAGATTTTAAGGATCCCAATTTTACCGTGTAAAATTTTTCATAAAAATCCTTTGAAGCGGGTGTCCCGATGAGGAGTAAAAAATTTAAGTATTTTCTTGACTCCCTCAAGACTCCTAGACCTAGAAGTGTCCGCACTCAAACGGTAGTGATGTGGTGACTCAACATGCTCGCCTAAAACTAAAGGAAAGTAACGTGAACAGAAGGCGTGCTCGTCAAAAATAAAATCCACAAAAGGTGGTGACTCAACATGTTCGTCGACAACTAAAGAGAAGTGATGTGGACTAAACGTGTGCTCGTCGAATATGAAGTCAATGAAAGGTGGTGCCTCGAGTGCCACAGGAGGGGGGTCTCCAAGCACAATGTTTGCGGGCTCAATGGTTTGTAGCGGCAATGGCCAGTGGGCTACGAAAATTAGGACATGCGACGAACGAGTCTAAGTCACCCAAGATGAGGGATTTATCACTAACCAACTCCTCTGGGAGAAGAGAAATCGATGATGTGTCATCTGAGGTGAGTGACACATCACTAGGAAGTCCTCCCTGGAGTGATTCCTCAGGAAACAACTCGGCGACTGAAGGATGTAAGTCAGTGGGGGAAAGTGGACACACCATGTCAATCGTGAGGAAGGAATGAAGAGGAAAAAACTCATCTTCCTGGAGCAGAGGCTCGGGAAGAACCTCATCGATCGAAGGGGGTGCTAAAGCGGAGACAGGTGGAGACACGACTTCAATCTGGGTGGTAAAAATACAAAGAAGCTCTTCTTCCTGGAGCAGGAGCTCGGGAAGAACCTCCTCGACTGAAGGGAGTGCTAAAGCGGAGACAGGTGGAGAAACGACTTCAGTCGGGGTGATAAAGATAGGAGGAAACTTTTCGTCCTGTAGCAGGGGCTCGGGAAGAATCTCCTCGACTGAAGTGAGCGTCACAGTGGGGGTGGGTGGCTAAAGTGATCGTCGTGAAACTGACGAGATGTGGAGGACTAGCAAAACACCTAACCTCGGGTTCCACTATGTGATATGAAGTGGGAAGATATGCAGGAGCAACATAATACGTGCGCATTGTCACCTTCAGGTTGTGAACAGAGGTGCACAACCCACGCAGATTCTGTCGAACGTCAGTAGAGACGCACTCAACATCTTGCTTCAAAGCTTTAATGCGTGCATCTAAATCATCCATTTTTTAACATAAAAACTAAACTTAAAATTTTGAAACGACTGGCGCTCGGCTATCCCACGATATGAGTGAGATATCCCATCAACCACACCAAACTGATGTAAATTAAGGCGGGGTGTAGTTTTGAAAGATAATAAAATGCGATCTTTTAAAATAATTTGGCGTGAGGGGATTTCACGGGCTATTTTAAACGGATAAAACGACCTAAGCGTGGCAAACTATCGTAAGGTCACCGCACGCGCGTATTAACATCATGAATCTCCATTCCATAGACACAAGAATTAATTGGTGGCATGCACGTGCATGTAACAAAAAAATGGTAATCAAGAGACTCAATTAATTAGGGGCAAGCTCTCAATAATTTACTATTCATTTAAAAATCTGAGCATAAAAAAACTAAGGTTTGGTAGTGTAAAGATTGAGAGGTATACCACTGGGACGAGGTAGAAACGGTCGTGCTCGAAACTTCACCGCGGCTGACTTGGCTCGGGACAGCCGGGAACGGTCAGGGAGGCACTGGACAAGCTGGTCAAAGGTAGAGGAGGGCACCAGGATGGGTGTGTGGACCTCAGGAGATAGCATCCTCCTCAGAAACACAGGACGTGTCCAACTGGAAGAAAGGGGACTGTCGGAGGTCACTGAATCCGCCGAAGGAAGGCACGGGAGGACTCGTCAGTGGCAGGCAGAGCTTCAGGCAGCGGAATCGGCGACCGGTGGAGCTGCAGGAGATGCTTCCGTCGGGGAAGCTATTCGTAAAAAGGCTCGGGGTTGCAGGTGATGTCGTCAAGCAGGGAGGAGAAGCTAGACGGCGGGGAAGGAGGCTTCTGGCGGTGGCTTCGTCGGAGGAGGACTGGGAGGGAAAAACGAAGGAGCAGCGACGTCGGGCAGTGATCCCGACCAGAAGAGGCAGGGCGGGCTGGAATTAATTCAGGCAGCCCCGCCTCTTCAAAACATACCTATCGGGCTCCGTTTTTAGTTTTTTTTGAAAAGAATTTTCTTCTTCTTCCCGACTGATCATGTGAAGCCACTCGCCACTTCGCTCCCGGGAGAAAATCTTCCCGTACCAACACATGCGCTGAGATTCTACCGACAAATGAGGCTCCCGACGCAGTTTCTGGACGTGGATCTTCGTCTTCCCCAGGTAAGGTCTCATTTCGGTTGCGATTCAGTCGCGATTCTCCTAGCACGATCTATTTTTTTAATGTCCGTTGTTTCTTCCCCTGGTAAGGACCGGAACGAGCATCCAACACTCTTTTGGTGGAGGTGTTTCCACAAGATGCCATTTCTTTAGGGCAGAGGTGTTTCCAGGTGGCTTCTACAAGCTGCCATTTCTTTAGGGCAGAGGTGTGACCAAGCTCCAGGGCGCTCTAGGGCAGAGGTGTTTCTTCCCCAAGTACAACCAGTCGGTCGCTGGTGGTGGTGCCTCTGCTTGGGTGATTCGTTCCGACAGCATTTTTCTGAAGACCTCATCGGTTGCCTCTGCTTTCTCTATACCTCATACGCTTCTACTTCAAGTGGTATATCTAAACTTGTGTAACTTTCAATTTTTTTTGTCTAAAAACATTTGTGGGTAGTTTTTCTATGATCTACATGAAAGTGTGTTAATCCATATGTGTGTCTTGTGTGTTTTTAAAATATGTGTAGTGTTGAAGCCGAGAAATTTCTCAACCTCAGAAATCGGACTAGGCAACCTGAAGTTACTGGTCGGCCAGTCGGGAAGATGATCTCTGGTCAGGAAACAGGAACGAATTGCGCAAACAAGACCCCAGGTTGCTACGGCGGGAAGGTCCCACCACGTACCCAGTTGCTTAGGAGAAGCAACCCCTTCTCAACCAGATTGGCCGAGCTAGGTACGAAGGAGGCGAGCTTGAGCAATAACGAGTCAAGGGCGGTTGCTGGAACTCGCGAGGGCTCAGGCCGAGAATTGCCTGTCTCTCCTTCGTACCCCTAGGGTCCTATTTATAGGGTAAACCAGAGAGAGAGGGGGGGTCTTACTTATACCCCACCCTGGCGAGTTGGCGACTTCCTTGGGGGGCTCGCCTGGAAGAGGCGAGTATCTGGTCATAGTCGCCACCTGGCGAGTTGGCCTGGGGAGCTCACCATACTCGCCCGAACATTCTGCGGCCCGGGGTGCTGGTCTGGATCCCCACCTTGTCTTGTTGACTTTGACTTTTGATGACCTGGCGGTGGTAGGGCCCTCCCTCGTCGAATATGGGTTGTACACAATCCCCGCTCTTTTTGGGCGACGTAGGAGCCCGGAAAGATTCATCCAACACCTATTCGGCGAGCATCCCTGCTGGGTATATGGTCAGCTCACCTCGTCGCCTGCTGGTAGAGTAGTCTATAAATAGGGGGGCTTCGTTTTTTAGACGGTCCCTGGAGCTCGCCGAAGATGTCGGACGCTGAGCAGTTGTTGAAGGACAATCTCGCCGCCCTGTCTGGCCTCCTCGGCATAGCCAGGTCGAAAAGACCCCGCGAGGATGACCCTACTGCCTTGCCCCCGCCGAAGAAGAAGAAGGCGAAAAAGGTCAAGCAGCCCGCCACTACGGTGGTCCGCTCGCCTCCACTGCCGAACCAGGTCGCCGCGGCGACTGAAAATCCCGTAGTGTCGTCCAGCACCCAGAGGATGTTGAACGACCTAGGGCTCGACGACCTCCTTGGGTCGACCCGGGGCAGCCCGCTGGAGAACCCGGGAGTGACCGAGGAGCTCGCGGCTGCGAAGGAGTTCGCGGCGTCTCAGGCCGAGGTCGTCACCGTGACAGGTCGCTACCTCGAACTCTTCCTTGCTGGGTTGTCGCCGCTCCTTTGCTGACTTCTTTTCTTATGCAGATTCTCCGATTGCCGCGGACGCGGTACTTGACGTCGTCCCCCTCAGCTCGGCGCCCTTACTCGCCCTGGCGGCCGACAGGCCGTCCAAGACCGCCTACACGGTCAGGATAGGCCTCAGCTCGGGGAAGGCGTCTGGGGCGGCATCGGTGAAGGGCCCCTCGCCTGCGAGTAAGGAGCTGCCGGCAAAAGCCACTCCTGCCGGGTCATCTGGGCCGGCGCGCGAGGTTCCTCCGGCGAGTACGGCGGCTTCTGTCGTTGCGAGCGGCGGGAAGATACCCCCGGTGAGCGCTCCATTGCCGCCGCCGCCGCCCGCGGTCGCCACTCCTGGCCAGACGCCGAGCACCGGCTTGCCCCCTCCGCCGCCTCTGTCTGCTCTGCCGAAGTCGGACCATCCGCGACCTCCTCCGCCTCCTGCGCTGAGGGCTCCGTACCACTCTGCGAGCTCATCTCAAGCTCCGCCGCCGGTGAAGAAGCCGGAGAGGCCGCGGCCACCCTACTTTCCTCCGCGGGTTGAAGACCCTGACTACGTCGGCCGAGGGTCTGGAGAGCGCGGGCAGGGCAGGCCTGCCGATCTTCCGAGCAGCTCTTAGGGGAGGCGAGATACCTCCGGGCGACCTCCTTCGCCGCGTCGATCCCGATCTCCTCGCCGTGGTGAGCCTCCTACTACTTTGACTACCGCTCTGCTTTTTCTGTCCTGATGACCTTCCTGCCTTGTCAGATCGCCCGACGACCTCTGGGGCGGCTTTCATCGACGCTCTCGGGCTGTCCGGGAGCGAGTATCGCCAGGCCGCCATTCGCGCCCACATGGAGCTGGAGAGCAAGTTCGACCAGCTCGCTATCTGCGATCCTCACCGACGCATCTCAGCTCTGGAGGCGAGGATGGCCAAGGTCGAAGGGCTCCAGTCGACCTTGGAAAACTACGAAGCTCGCTTTCACGTGGTCAAAGAAAATGACCGCCAGCTGCAGTTGAACAACCACCGTCTGCAGTTGGTGCTTGACGAGCTGGCCGGCATCCGGGCGAGCATGGGGTCTGCTGGACGTCTGGCGAGGATGGAGGAGCAGCTCCGGCTTGGCGACGATGCGACAGCGCTGGCGACGGAGCATTACCGGCGTGCACGCGAGATCGGCTGGGCTGGGCGACATCCGCACCCTCCCGAGCGGCCGAGGGCGCCATAGTTTTTCTTTGTTTTTCGAATGTAACTCGCCTTGCGCGACTTGTACTTCCGGACCTATTTTTAATTTGATTAATTCATGTGTGCGAATATTCTCGCCTCTGTGTGCGCGCTTTATTTCTTGATGTGCCGAGCTTTAGTTCACCTGATAATGTCGCAGGTTTATCTTCATCGTGCGAGCTCGTTAGGTACTCGCCGGGACGACTGACCCCCCCCCCCTGGGCTTGTCATATCTATAAATAGGAGGGGTAGGTGGGTCATAAAGCGTATTATTGTAGCGACCTTCTTTCCTCCTGACGAGTATCTGGACAACCAACTCGTCGCTCTCATTGCTTACGGATCTCGCCAACATGGTCGGCGACGACGCCAGCGCTCGCCGACAGGCCCACGCAATTAACTTCGCAGACGCGGCTTTCAAGAAGTCCATAACCACCGAGAAGGAACTAGCGACCTTCAAGGAACGCTTCCTGCCTGATGAGTACTCGGCGATACTCCCCACTCGCAGCGAGCGCCTCAATACCCATATTGAGGGTTCGCTGGTAATGTCGCTGCGTCACTTCGACGCAGGCCTGCGGCTACCCTTCTGGCCGGAGTTCTGCGAGATCCTGCACTACTTCGGGATTGTCCCCGCGCAGATCAATCCTAACGGCGTAGCGATCATCATGGGGTTCCTATGCTTCCTTCGGGAAGAGAGGATCGCCTTCGACCTCTCCGTCTTCCGCCGCATTTTCGCCTTTGCGGCGACCTCGGAGGGAGTCATCTTTTTTAGCAGCCACGTCTGCACCCTGGTCGGGACCGCGAATAAGGTCCATCGCTGGAGCGAGCAGCTGATGGTCGTCCATGGCGACTTCGGCGGTATTCTCGGCAGGCCGCACCAACCATCCGACGTCGCCTTCCTTCCTCCCATCCTCGAAGGAGCTCACGAGCAGCTCTTCGAATACTTTCACGGTCGGCGCTTTGACGTCATCTTCTGGCGACTAAACGTCAACGTGCTTGAGGCAGTCCACCCTAATGAAAGTAAGCCGAGCTCGAAATGCGCCCTGGTTACTCGCTCGCCCTTTTGCCGCTGAAGCTAACTTTGTCGCGTGTTTTGCAGTTTCCAACGAGCTTCCGGAGAAGCCGCTTCCTTTGGCGAAGGAAGTCGCCGCCACGCAGTCGGATGCTCGCCCTCCTGCCGACGTTGGGGAGAAGAAGAAGGCGGTCAAGGGAAAGTCGCGGGCCAGCTCGCAGGGCCCTGCGAGAAAGAGGGCGAAGACCTCGTCGCCACGATCCGTCGATCGCCGGTCGCCGACGGGCGCCCAGTCGCCCCACTTCCACCCCAACTACGGCCTCGGGCAGGGGGTGGTGGACGCCTACAGTCGCCCGCTCGTGACCTGGTCGGCGGGGGACAACTCGGTGTCGCTGAGCACCAACCTCCCGTCCTGGTCGACTGATTGGGAGGACAAGGGGGAGGCGTTCGCCGTCCTCCACGCCATCTATGGTCGGGTCGACGCGGAGTCCGTCCTGGAGCTGACCCCGTCGGAGCTCGCCCACCAGTCGGCCTGTGCGCTTGCTCGGTCTGCCGAGCTGGGTCACTACTCGGCGAGGAAGCTGTTGGAGACGACCGATGCCCTCAAGGTCGTCTCCAAGAAGGCCATCGACCTCGGCATGCAGTCAGTCCGCTGGAAGGACTTCGAGGTGAGCTGTCCTTGGATGGGTTTGCTCGATTTGCTTCGTTGATAGATCCTGACGTCGATCATTTCGCAGGCTACCGAGATAGAAGCGGCGAAGAAACTCTCCGAGTGCGAGGAGAAGCTCGCCGCCTCCCAGGCCGAGCTGGAGGCGGCCCAAACTCGCGCAGTGGTGATGGAGACGAGGCTGGTCGCTGCTGAAGGACGGCTGAGCTCCTCAACCCCGCTACCCGAGGACCCGGCGCGAGTGGTGAAGCAATCACGCGTCCTTTGGGAGGAGAGATCCTCTGTTCGCCGCGAGATTGCGCGGGCGGCGGGGAACGTCATACTCGCGCGCCTCAGGCTCGGGGGCCAGCTCGTCGAGGGGGAGAAGCCACTCACTGCCGACGAGCTCATTCCCGAGCTGCTCGCCGAGGGGACTGTCCCGCCGCATAGCGCGTCGTCGCCGACCAGCTCCAGTGATTCTGACAGCAGCGGAAGCGGCAGCGGCAGCGGAAGCAGCAGCGGCAGCGGAAGCAGCAGCGGCGAGAGCGCAGAGAGCGACGACTTTGCAGATATCGGCGATATAGGGGATGATGAATATCGGCCTGATACTGGCGACGACGAGTCCTAGTTGCTCGCCGATATTCTTTTTGTATTGTAAACCAAATTTTTGACTTAATGATTTATACAAGGTTTTGGTTTCTTTCTGACTGGATGTTACTCGCTTAGGCTCATAGGCTCGGAGAGGAACGCTCGCTGGGTCGCAGGGGGATGGTCCCGACATCGACCATCCGCTCGCCGGGACCTACTCGCCCCTGCACCCGGATACTCGTGAACCTGCTGAGATAACCGCGCGGGTGGCGTGTGGGACATACTTGCATGCCCCCCGGGGCTCGCTTACTCGCGCGGTTCCAGCTCGCTTCCCCGCATGGGATCTGCTCGCCTACTCGCACGAGATCAGCTCGCCTGCTCGCGCGAGGTCTGCTCGCCTGCTCGCGCATGACGAAAATTGAACCGGGCTTAGTCGTCGAACATAGCCTGCGGGCCCCTCATTCTCGTCATCGAGGAGATCGGCCGATTCCCGAGGAGAGGAGCTCGTGGGGATACCGGTCTTACGACGCTGCTCAACTCGAAGTCTTGAATTACAATCGAGGAGATCGGCCGATTCCCGAGGAGAGGAGCTCGTGGGGATACCGGTCTTACGACGCTGCTCAACTCGAAGTCTTGAATTACAATCGAGGAGATCGGCCGATTCCCGAGGAGAGGAGCTCGTGGGGATACCGGTCTTACGACGCTGCTCAACTCGAAGTCTTGAATTACAATCGAGGAGATCGGCCGATTCCCGAGGAGAGGAGCTCGTGGGGATACCGGTCTTACGACGCTGCTCAACTCGAAGTCTTGAATTACAATCGAGGAGATCGGCCGATTCCCGAGGAGAGGAGCTCGTGGGGATACCGGTCTTACGACGCTGCTCAACTCGAGGTCTTGAATTACAATCGAGGAGATCGGCCGATTCCCGAGGAGAGGAGCTCGTGGGGATACCGGTCTTACGACGCTGCTCAACTCGAGGTCTTGAATTACAATCGAGGAGATCGGCCGATTCCCGAGGAGAGGAGCTCGTGGGGATACCGGTCTTACGACGCTGCTCAACTCGAGGTCTTGAATTACAATCGAGGAGATCGGCCGATTCCCGAGGAGAGGAGCTCGTGGGGATACCGGTCTTACGACGCTGCTCAACTCGAGGTCTTGAATTACAATCGAGGAGATCGGCCGATTCCCGAGGAGAGGAGCTCGTGGGGATACCGGTCTTACGACGCTGCTCAACTCGAAGTCTTGAATTACAATCGAGGAGATCGGCCGATTCCCGAGGAGAGGAGCTCGTGGGGATACCGGTCTTACGACGCTGCTCAACTCGAAGTCTTGAATTACAATCGAGGAGATCGGCCGATTCCCGAGGAGAGGAGCTCGTGGGGATACCGGTCTTACGACGCTGCTCAACTCGAGGTCTTGAATTACAATCGAGGAGATCGGCCGATTCCCGAGGAGAGGAGCTCGTGGGGATACCGGTCTTACGACGCTGCTCAACTCGAGGTCTTGAATTACAATCGAGGAGATCGGCCGATTCCCGAGGAGAGGAGCTCGTGGGGATACCGGTCTTACGACGCTGCTCAACTCGAAGTCTTGGATAAAATCCTGCGTCCTTACACATTTTGGAGATTAATCCCAGAGACATCTTGGCAAGAAAGAAACTCCCCCCGGAGGGACGCTCTTGATCCTGCCGAATCGGGGGATTGGTGTCCAGACCCGTCCCTCAGAATTCCTCTAGTTGGAAAAGAGATGCATTCGGGGAGACCTAGGCCGACATGCAAGGGGGGAGCTGATCTCGACCGACAATGCAGAGGCTCGGTCTTACAAGAGCGCTTAAAGTCCCGAAACCTCGTCCCATCGTCCGAACTAGGCTATTCAGTGAGAACGGGTTGGAGTCCCGCATCCTGATTTGACAGTGAAGGTCGCTTCCAGGTACGATTAGGGTGGGGGTGGTGTTCATCGTGGGTCCTTTTCGAACGCACTCGGAATCCACACACCTCCCTCCGGGCTCGTCCATACCCTTTCTTCGGCAGGTTATCCTGTCTTGTTGCTCGCTTGAGATCTTCTCCCTCTGGGTGTTTTACGAGGCCGGCCTCTCCTCGAGCCCGGGAGATCAGGGTGCAGATCTGTTCCTCGCAGGTCCTCCAGACGGAAGAGAGATGCACTCGGGGAGACATAGGCCGACATGCAAGGGGGGAGCTGATCTCGGCCGACAATGCAGAGGCTCGGTCTTACAAGAGCGCTTAAAACCCCGAAGCATCGTCCCATCATCCGTACTGGGCTATGTATGAGGAACAAACCGACCGCTGTCTCCCGAGGTCGACTACGAGGCGGACCATGGAAACACTCAGAAGCCTCGAGGCACATTTAACACAAAAGAGATGAAATCTCGCATCATTTGTATATTAAGTATGTTTACAGAAATAGATACATGAGTTACCGCTACGGGTAAAATCTTTTCAAATCATCCCCGCTCCAGGTCCCAGGCAGCTGCTCTCCCGCTTGGTCTTGTTAGGTAATAGCCTCCTGTGGCCAAGGCTTCTTGGACGATGAAAGGTCCTTCCCAGTTGGGATGGAGCTTGCCTACGGAGGCTCCCCGCCCAGCGGCGTCCACCTTCTTCATGACCAAGTCCCCTGCGAGGAAGTTCTTCAAGCGGACGTTTTTGTCGAAGTGTCTCGCCATGCGCCTCTTGGTTTCTTCCTGGCGCATGGAGGCCAAGTCCCGAAGCTCTTCCACATAATCTAGGGAGAGCCTCTGAGCCTCTTCATTCTCTAGCCGCCATTCCTCGCTTCCGTCTTCGGCTGCGATGACCCGTGGACTATGCACCTCAAATTCGACCGGGATGAGCGCCTCGGACCCGTGTGACAGCTTGAAGGGTGTTTCCCCTGTGGCTGAGTTCGGGGTGGTCTTGAGGGCCCAGAGGACGGAAGGGAGCTGTTCGGCCCAATTCCCCTTGAGGTTGGTGATCTTCTTCTTCAGCAAGTTGATGATGAGCTTGTTCGCGGCTTCTACTTGCCCATTGCTCCGAGGGTGATGTACCGAGGCGAACCGAAGATCGGTTCCCAACTGTTTACAAAAGTCCCCCAGTTCCAGGCTGGCGAACTGCGGCCCATTGTCGGTGATGATGGCCAGAGGGATCCCGAACCTGCATGCGATTTCCCCCCAGATGAAGTTCTTGACGATTTGAGACGTGGTCTTGGCCAGAGCCTTAGCCTCAATCCACTTCGTGAAGTAGTCGACCATTACCAGAACAAACTTCCTTTGCCCGCTAGCTTGAGGGAACGGGCCGATCAAATCCATTCCCCAAATTGCGAAGGGCCACGGAGCGGTAATCGAGCGAAGCTGCTGAGCCGGCTGGAGCGCGAGGGGCGCGAAGAGTTGACATTGGGAGCACTTTCTGGAATGGGCCTCTGCGTTCTTTCGGATGGTCGGCCAGAAGTAACCGTGCCTCAGAATCCTTTGTTCCAGGGTGCGGTTCCCGGAGTGACTGTCGCACTCTCCTGAGTGAATCTCCTCGAGGACCCGGGGAATCTCGAGTTCTGACAAGCATCGGGCCAGAGGGCCTGAAATGGTCTTGCGATAGAGTTCGCCGTCCTGCAGCAAGTAGTACGCGGCCTTATACCGAAACTTTCTTTGATCTTTCCCGTCAGATGGTAGTCGGCCTGTCGCCAGGAACGCGATGAACGGATCTCTCCACGAGGCCCGCTGATCGATCTCCATTAACTCGCCTTCTTCGATGGATGGTCGAAATAACTCGATGGCGGTTCCCCCAGCCCGAGGGCCGTATTTCGCAAGATTGTCTGCCTCGGAGTTGCGTTCTCGGGGCACGTGCTCAACGTGGAAGGATCGGAACCCCCCGATCAGGCCTTTGACCTTAACCAGATATTGCTGCAAGATGGGATCTCGGACTTCGAACTCTCCCCGAATCTGAGATGCCGCCACCATGGAATCGGTGAAAGCCCTGATATCTCTGATTGCCAGTTCCTTGGCGAGTCACAAACCAGCCACCATGGCTTCGTACTCCGCCTGATTGTTAGTGACCGAAAAATGGATCTTGACGGCTTGCTCGATCCTAGTCCCCTGAGGACTAACCAGCACCACCCCGGCTCCCACGGAGTGTCTCCCTGACGCGCCATCTACGAACATCTTCCAGGGGACCGGCCGAGAGACATCCGTGTCTGCCTCGACCTCGGCCGAGAAGTCGGCCAGGAAATCCGCCACGGCTTGTGCTTTGATCGCGACCATTGGGGGGTAGGAGATGTCGAACTCGCTCAGCTCCACAGCCCACTTGGCGAGCCTGCCGGAGTGCTCCACTCCGTCCAAGATACTCCTCAAGGGGTGGTCGGAGACTACCTTGATAGAGTGGGCTTGGAAATATGGACGGAGTCGCTTGGCCGAAACTACCAGGGCAAAGACTAACTTCTCCAGGATGGGGTACCGCGTTTCGGCTTGCCTTAGCACCCGGCTCACGTAGTAGATCGGAAGCTGCTTCTTTCCCTCCTCTCGGACCAACACCGAGCTGACTGCTTCAGCCCCTACCCCTAGGTAGAGCAAGAGGTCCTCACCGCCCTGCGGACCCTAAAGGAGAGGAGCTTGAGTCAGCTGTTGTTTGAGCTTTATGAAGGCCTCCTCGCACTCCGGGGTCCACTCGAATTTCTGGTTCCCCCGAAGGGCTTTGAAGAATGGGGAACACTTCTCTCCGGCCTTGGAGAGAAACCGGCTAAGACCTGCCAGCCTTCCGGTCAACCTTTGAACTTCCTTGGAATCCCTCGGGGACGCCATTTCCACGATGGCTTTCACCTTGTCGGGGTTAGGCTCCACCCCTAGGGGAGTAAGGAGGTGCCCTAGAAACTTCCCCCTTCCCGCGCCGAAAACACACTTGGCCGGGTTGAGTCGCATCTTGTACCTCCTCAGGGTGGCGAAGGTCTCTGTCAGATCCGCTACGTGCTCCGCGGCGCTCTTACTCTTAACGAGCAGGTCATCCACGTAGACTTCCAGATTCCGCCCCTTCTGCTCTCTAAAGACGTGATCCATCATTCTTTGATATGTCGCGCCGGCGTTCTTGAGCCCGAAGGGCATCATCTTGTAGCTATAGCATCCGTCGCTGGTGATGAAGGAAACGTTGCGACAATCGGGGGGATGCATCCGGATCTGGTGATACCCTGAAAAGGCATCAAGGAAGCTCATTACGGGAAACCCGACGGCGGAATCAACCAGCGCGTCGATTTGAGGCAAGGGGTAACAATCCTTGGGGCAAGCTTTATTGAGCATAGAGAAATCGATACATAGTCTCCAACCTCCTCCCGACTTCTTCACCATTACAACATTGGAGACCCAGCCTGGATACTGGATCTCCGAAACAAAACCTGCTTCTAGCAGCTTCCCTACTTCCTCCCGGATTGGTCCCGCCAGAGTGGTGGCGCTCTTCCTCTGCTTCTGTCGGACTGGGGCCATCGCTAGATCCAGGTTGAGGCGATGACAGGCAACATCAGCATCAATCCCTGGCATCTCGGCGGCGCTCCATGCGAAGACGTCCGCGTTTTTCTGCAGGCAGGCAGCTATCTCCGCCTTCCCTTCCGGGGGCAAGGCTCCTCCGATCTTCAGCAGCTCCGGCTCTCCTCTCAGGGAGGTCACCTCTACTTCCTCCAGCTCCTCAGCAGCTTGCAGGCCCTTCTCCTGCTCCATCATCTTCTCCAACCTTTCTGCGTCACCCATCCAGCTGATGGTGCTGACCGCATTCAGGTAGCATTCCCTGGAAGCCTTGGGATCTCCTCTGATCCTGACTTGGACGTCGTCCCTGCAGTACTTCAGGCATTGATGATATGACGAGGGGACGGCCTTGAAGTAGTTGATGAGGGGCCGTCCGAAGATGGCGTTGTAGCCGCTGGGTGCGTCGACGATGACGAAGCGGCATCGGATCGAAGTTCCCCCGAGGGTGACTAGCAACTCAACTCCTCCTTCCACCTCTTTCTTCTCCCCGGAGAAACCGAAGAGAGGCCCATCTGCTGCCTGAACCCGGGACGCTTCCACCTGAAGGCCGACGAAGGTTCTCTTGAAGATGACATTCACCGAGCTCCCGTTATCCGCGAGGATTCGGTCGACGGTGAAGTCCTCGATTGCTGCCTGAATCACCAGGGCGTCATGGAAAGGGTTCTCGTTCCAGAGCATGTCTTCCTCCGAGAAAGTGATCTCGTTCAAGGGAGGGGGGGTCTGAGACGTCGAGGCGACGCTCCTTTTGTAGATTTGGTGGAGACTTCCCTTACGGGAAGCTCCTAGCCCAGCCCCTCCGTTGATTACTCCGACGTGTCCGCCTCCTGGACCGGGAATGACACTCCCCCTTCCTCCTTGGTCGATCCTGTCCTCGTTTCTCCTCCTCTGCGGTACCTGGTAAGCCACCTGTCCAACCTGGGCCTCCTGCTGCGGCTGCTCCCTTTCAGCCGCCGTTGCTTCCATCCTCCTCCTTGTTTCCCAGAACTCAGGGCAAGCCAAGGTTCCGTGCCCCTCCACTCGATGGATATCGCAGTAGAGGGGAATCGCCGCTTCCTGCTGCCTTTCCTGCCTCCTCTCCTGCTGCCTCTCCTTCCGCCGGCGCTTAGCGGCTCGCTGCGTGATGGCCATGGTCTCCCTTCTTCCTCCTCCCTGCTCCCGAGGGTTGTAAGTCCTCCTCTCCTCCTGATGGGTGGGCCGCCTCCACTGGGGGCGATCCCTCGGGTACTGGAATCTTCTCTCCTCGCTCCTCGTCTCTCGACCTCCGACAGGCCTCCTATCCTCCTGCCTTCGAGGCTTTTCCCGCCTCTCCTGCCTCTCCGCCTTTCTGATCTCCCTTCCCCTTTCTCCCTTCTCCTCTTTCCCCTACGGCCTCTCCTGCTTCCTACCGTTGTGCCCCTCCGGCGCCCTCTCCCTCTCCAGCAGTCTTCCTCTGTCTTGCCCAAGCGGTCGGTCTCCATCGAGCCGTGCCAGAAATTCCTTGTTCCTCTCCTCTCCCTGGATGAACACATTGGCTCTCTCCACCATCTCCTCGAACGATTTGGGCGGCCTGTGCCCCAACTCCATGTTGAACAGGCCCTGCTTCAGCCCGAACTTGAGGGCCACCATCAAGGTGAACCCGTCTACCTCTTCCACCTCCAGCACTTCCTCCTGGAATCGATCGATGTATCGGCCCAAACTCTCGTGCTGCCCCTGCACGATCTTGAAGAGGGCGGTTGCCTCTTTCTTCCTCCGCTTGGACGTCGCAAACCTTGCTAAAAGGCCCCTTCGAAGATCTGAGAAGCAGTAGACTGACCAGGCTGGCAGCTGGTGGAACCAATCTCTCGCGCTACCCTTGAAGGTAATGGAGAAGAGCCGTCACTTGAGAGCATCGGACATGTTGCGAATGGAGACCACATCCTCAAACCACTGAAGATGTCCCACCGGGTCGTCCTTGCCGGAGTAGTACGAGAGGACCGGCTCTTCGAAGTTGTCGGGGACGGGGGCTGTGAGGATCTCGTCGCAAAAGGGGCTCCTCCCTTCCTGGCGGCGGCGAGTATCCTCCCCGCTCGAGCAGTCATACTCGCTCCATCGGCGAGTATCTCCATACCTCGCCGAGAGTTCCGGATCTCGAAATCGGATTCCATGACTACTCGCCGGGTGATGTCGCGGCGGGGTCACCTGTTCTCCACTCGCCCAAGCGGGCTCCTTCCCTGCTCGCCGAGTTGGTATCTCCTCGCCCGGGGGTGTCCGGCGGTGGGGGGAAGTCGCCGTCATCTCAGGCAGATTGGATAACCCGTCGAGTATCGCCTTCTCCACTCTCCTCGCGAACTCTGCGAAAGCCGCTGTACAACCCCATATTCGCTGGGAAGGACCCAAAGGCTTCAACAGTCAGGATTGGGTTAGTCTCAGGCTAACCTCGGGTTAACCCTGAGGCATGATTGTGGAGTTCTCGTCCTGTAGGAGCTCTCGCCAAGGGCAGGCGAAAGCTGAGGAAACAAGGGCAGATAGTCGAGCTCTCGGCAGGAGAGACCGTCGACCGGCCAGGACAGATAGTCGAGCTCTCGGCAGGAGAGACCGTCGACCGGCCAGGGCAGATAGTCGAGCTCTCGGCAGGAGAGACCGTCGACCGGCCAGGACAGATAGTCGAGCTCTCGGCAGGAGAGACCGTCGACCGGCCAGGGCAGATAGTCGACCTCTCGGCAGGAGAGACCGTCGACCGGCCAGGGCAGATAGTCGAGCTCTCGGCAGGAGAGATCGTCGACCGACCAAAGCAGAGGGTCTGACTAAGGAAGCTCCCGCCTTGGGGAAAGCTCCCGCCCAGGGCAGGCGAGAAGGTCCTAAGTGAGCCTTTAGTCGCGATAGCTTCAAGACCGTGAGGGGCGCGAACCTCCCTGGCAAGGGGTCTCGCCAAGGTTGGCCCAGTTGGGGGGCCAGCGAGAGCCTTCTCGGCCAGGGTTCTCGCTAAGTGGGCCCACGTGGTAGGGCCCGGCGCTCGTAAAGGGGATTATTTTATTATTATTATCCCGAGGTAAAATTACCCAAATGCCCTTGGAACGACAGCGGGATTTGGCTATTGGCAGACCCCTCAGGGGTATTTCAGTATTTTCAGGTCAACACAGGACTATAAAAAGACCCATAGGGGCTCTTTGGAAGGCAGGATTTTCATTTTTCATCTAACTCTAGTGCCTTCTGAGGAGCTCCCAACCCAGCATTTGGCTTTGGAGGGGAAGCTCTCAGAGATCTTCCGGGTGAGTGGTGGGACCTCCCAGCTGAGGCTTTGGGTCAGTCTTTTGACCTCAGCAGCCAGTCAAGGGTCGAGGTAAGAGAGAAGTAGGCGTCGGCTGCACCTTGGTTTGTGAACATTCGTTGGGGTCATTTTTGGCTTCAACAGTTCTGGTGCGGTGAGCGTGGAAGCAGTCGGTGCAAGAAAATCTTGAGTTAAGTCCCATGGCAGGAGGCGAGGGTGAAGGATCAGGCGCGGGAGGATCCCCCACCCGGGTGGACGAGGCGACGAGGAAGATGTTTGAGGACTTCAGGCGAGAAGTCATGCAGACGATCAACTTGGCCTTCTCGGCAAGGAACGAGTGGGAGACGCCGCAGGTTCCGGTGGAGGTGGTTCCGCTGCTAGGCGAGAACGCTCCAGGGCAGCGCCCCGGGAAGGAGGTCCCGGCGGAGGCAGGCGAGAGAGACGTAGCCGCGCGGGAGCTCTTCCCAGGTTAGCGTCTCGGGAAGGAGCTTCCGGCGGATCTGGGCGAGAAGGAGGCGACGGTGCGGGAACTCTTCCCTGGGCAGGGTCTCGCGGATCGGTCCAGCCAACCGAGGTCGCGAGACGTGCCTTCTCGCCAGGCAGGGGGCGAGACCCCCTTTAGTGAGCTCATTGTCTCGGCTCCAGTGCCGGAGGGGTTCCGGGAGCCGGACATGACCTACTACACCGGGAAGGATGACCCGGTCCAGCACGTGCAATGGTTCGAGGACGTGGTGTCCATCAGGCAAATGTCGGATGCCTTCAAGTGTAGGCTTTTTGCCATCACTCTGAAAGAGAAGGCCAGGGACTGGTTCCACCAGTTGCCGGCGAGTTCCATCTACAGTTTCGAAGATCTGCGCAGAGGATTCTTACTGAGGTTCTCGACTTCAAAGAAGCGGAAGAAGGAGGCTGAATGCTTGTTTGCAGTAAGGCAAGGGCCGGAAGAGACGCTGGGTCACTATGTCGACCGGTTCCAAGAGGAGGTTCTCCTGGTCCAGGAGGTCCCGGGGTACGCGCTGATGCTTGCCTTCACCCTGGGGCTGAGACCAGGGTTTTTCAGCATGGAGTTGAAGAGAGTGCCCCCCTCTCTTTTGAGGAGCTCATGGAGAGGGCTGCGAAGGAGATATACTTTGAGAGGGCAAACCCTGCGTTTGCAAGGAAGCTGGCCAGGTTGGCCGAGGATGATGTGAAGGAGCCGGTGGTGGGAAGGCAGAGAGAGCAGAGAGAGCAGAGAGAGCAGAGGGAGCCGAGGGAAGATAGGAGAAGAGAAGAGCCCCGAGGGCAGGGACAGCAGCATGGGGGGTCCAGGGAGCCAAACAACCGACTGGGTTGGAGGCCTCAGGAGGGTCGCCCCCAGGGCCAGGGAGGGCTTCAGGGAAGAGATAACTTCCGGGAGCCCAGAAGGCTGGAGCAGGGAGGATGGCGACAAGGACCAAGGGGTCATTTCCCACCGCCGCAGGAGGCTATGGAGGTGGGAAGGGGAAGAGGAAGAAGATTTCGGGGAGCCGGAAGAAGGGGAGGAGGAGAAGGAAGAGGGGGCAGAGTGGGGTTGCCTTATTGTGACTTCCATCAGGAGGAAGGTCACGCAACGGCCACATGCCCAGAGTTTCTGGAGATTAGAGGGGCCAGAGGGGCCGGAGGGCAGGATCCGCCTGTGAGGATCGTTGAAGTACAGCGGGAAGACGTGGAAGACAGATGTGAAGACAGGATTGACGTGGGGACCCGAGGAGGGATCGGAGTGATCCACGGGGGAGTAGGGATCGAGGCAACCCGCAAGGGGAGCCTTCAAACCATGTTCCGCCGAGGGGTCGCCTCGACCTCCCAGGCCCCCCCCCCAGAGGAGAAGATCACTTTCTCATCCGCGGATATGCCAGATTACGAGGATCCGTTCTGCGACGCGCTTGTGATCCAGACAGCGGTGGAAAACTACACCGTCTCCCGGATACTGGTGGATAATGGGAGCTCGGTGAATGTGATCTTCAAGAAGGCTTTCGATGAGATGAGGGTGGAAGGAAAAAGGGTCCTGGCTTCTGATGGACCGCTTTTTGGCTTCTCCGGAGAAAGGAAAGAGGTGGAAGGAGGAGTAGGCTTGCATGTGAGGCTTGGGGGCGTCTCACGGAACTGTCGGTTCGTAATCGTGGACGCCCCGAGTAGTTACAATGCCATTTTTGGGCGCCCCCTCATCAGCGCCTTTCGCTGTGTACCCTCCTCGTACCACCAATGCCTCAAGTTCAACAATGGAGGGGTGCAGGTTAGGATCAGGGGGGATCCGAAGATGGCAAGGCAGTGCTATGTGACGGCGGTCAACACCGTGTCGTGGATGGTGGAGGCAGAGGAGTTGGAGAGGGAGATGGTTGAGCAGGAAGGATCTGAGGAAGGGGGGATGAGCCTGGGAGAGGCGATGGAGGTTGCCGAGGAGATGGCGGAGGCAGAGGAGTTGGGGGAGATCAGCCCAGAAGAGGCGAGAGGAGTGGTGGATGAAGAAGAGCAGAGGCAGGAGGAGAGCCTGGAGGAGGCGATGGAAGTTGATGAGGTTGGGGAGAAGAGCTCGAGTTTGAGCGGGAAGAGGCAAGGGTAAGTTGGGAGCGGTCGGGGCTGGAGCCGGCCGAAGAGGCGGTGGAGATGGAGGTGCTTACAAGAGCGGGGGAGGCGCAAAGGATTCGGATCAGCGGAGGCTTGAGCCTCGAGGATCAGGAGCGGATGCGAGCCTGCATCCAAGGCAACGTCGACATCTTCGCTTGGAGCGCGGCAGACATGCCGGGCATCGACGCGGACGTGGCCTGTCATCGCTTGAACCTGGATTCCAGAGCCCGCCCCATACGCCAAAAGATGAGGGCCATCGCCACCAAGCTAGAAGCCCCCATCCGAGAGGAGGTCCAAAAGCTCCTGGACGCAGGCTTCATCTCAGAGATCCAGTATCCAGGCTGGATCTCCAATGTGGTAATGGTGAAGAAGGGAGGAGGAAAATGGCGCATGTGTGTTGATTTTTCGTTATTAAATAAATCATGTCCCAAGGATTGCTACCCCTTGCCTCGGATCGACGCGCTGGTTGACTCAGCCGTTGGTTTTTCTCTTATGAGTTTTTAGATGCATTTTCAGGTTACCACCAGATCCGGATGCACCCTCCTGATGTCAAGGATGTTTCCTTCATCACGAGAGAGGGATGCTTCAGCTACAAGATGATGCCCTTCGGATTGAAGAACGCAGGGGCGACGTACCAACGCATGATGGATCGAATCTTTCGAGATCAAAGGGGAAGGAACCTGGAGGTCTATGTGGATGACCTCATGGTCAAGAGCAAGTGTGTTGATTCCCACCTGCGAGACTTGGAGGAGACATTTGCCACCCTGCGAAGGTTCAAGATGAGGTTGAACCCCTTGAAGTGTGTCTTCGGGGCTAGTCGCGGAAAATTCCTCGGACACCTCTTGACTCCTGCGGGGGTAGAGCCTAACCCCGATAAGGTTAAGGCTATCCTAGACCTGGAATCGCCTCGCAGTGCCAAGGAGGTCCAGCGCTTGACCGGGAAGTTGGCCGGGCTGAGCAGGTTCCTCTCTCGGTTAGGGGATAGATGTTCCTCTTTCTTCAAAGTACTTCGTGGCAACCAAGCATTCGAATGGACGGCCGAGTGCGAAGAGGCTTTTCAGGGACTGAAGAGGCAACTCTCCCAAGCTCCGTTACTTCAAAGCCCGAAGGAGGGGGAGGACCTAGCCTTGTATCTAGGAGTGGGAGGAGAGGCGGTGAGCTCCGTCTTGGTTAGGGAAGAGGGGAAGAAGCAGTTACCCGTCTATTATGTCAGCCGAATCTTAAAAAAGGCGGAGCTCCGATACCCCATCCTGGAGAAGCTAGCATATGCTTTGGTTATCTCAGCTAGGAAGCTTCGCCCTTACTTTCAAGCACACTCGATTAGGGTGATAACAGACCATCCCCTTCGCAAGGTCTTGGAGGGGGTGGAGCATTCAGGGAGGTTGGCAAAGTGGTCCATCGAGCTAAGCGAGTTTGACATCTCTTTCGTCCCAAGGCTCTCCATCAAAGCCCAGGCCGTAGCGGATTTCCTGGCGGACTATGTTACCGAGGCCGAGGCTGAAGAACCAAAGCCGCAAGAAGCGTGGAAGATGGTGGTCGACGGGGCCTCAGGAAGGCACTCCCTGGGAGGAGGTGTGGTGTTAGTAAGCCCTCAGGGAGTTACCATAGAGCAAGCCGTGACTTTCCATTTCCCTGTAACCAACAACCAAGCAGAGTATGAGGCTGTGATCGCCGGCCTTCGCTTGGCAAAGGAGCTGGAAATCCAGGATGTGGAAGCCTTCACCGACTCGATGGTGGTAGCATCACAGATCCGAGGCGAGTTTGAGGCCCGGGAGCCGACTCTCGCGAGGTATCTATCTAAGGTAAGAGCCCTCATTGGGGGTTTTTCGTTCATTCTCTATTCAACATGTCCCCAGGGAGGAAAGCGCGGCAGCTGATCGACTGGCGAAATTCGGGCCTCGGGGAGGAGGTACCCTAACCGAACTATTCCGACCAGCCATTGAAGAGGGGGAGTTGATGGAGGTGAATCGGCGGTCCTCATGGATGGATCCATTGGTGACTTTCTTAACCACAGGAGAACTGTCGGAAGAAGTCAAGGATGCAAAGAGCTTCAGGCACAAGGCGGCTCATTACCTGATGCTGGAAGGGAGCTTGCATCGGAAGATGTTGTCAGGGCTCCTCGCGAGATGCGTAACCGAAGAGGAAGTCCCGAGGATCCTGGAAGAGGTGCATTCTGGAGAGTGCGGCAGTCATTCAGGGGGAAGGACATTGGAAGCAAGGGTGATAAGGCAGGGATATTTCTGGCGGACCATAAGGAAGGATACAGCTGAATTCGCAAGGAGGTGTCGGAAGTGCCAAGTACATGCTCCTCTCCAGCTCTTGCCCGCCCAAAGACTTCGAAGCATCATGGCGCCATGGCCCTTCGCCATTTGGGGGATGGACCTGGTTGGACCCTTCCCTCCAGCTAGCGGGCAAAGGAGGTTCCTCCTAGTGATGATTGACTACTTCTCCAAATGGCTGGAGATCAAGCCGTTAGCCAAGGTAACCTCCCAGGTCATCAGAAACTTCGTTTGGGGGGAAATCATTTGCAGGCACGGATTGCCCCAAGCGATAGTGACAGACAATGGACCTCAGTTTGCCAGTGAAGAATTCATCAGTTTCTGCACCCAATTGGGATTGACCTCAGGTTCGCCTCTGTCCATCATCCTCGGAGCAATGGTCAGGTGGAGGCGGCAAACAAAGTCATCGTCAACTTGCTCAAAAAGAAGGTCGAGAACCTGAAGGGTAGCTGGGTGGAACAGCTCCCTTCCGTCCTGTGGGCCTTGCGAACAACTCCGAACACGGCCACTGGAGAGACCCCCTTCAAGCTCTCTCACGGGTGTGAGGCTGTCCTCCCGGTGGAGTTCGAGGTTCGGTCCCCAAGGGTCGCGGCCGCAGCTGAGGGAAGCGAAGCTTGGAGGTTGGAGAATGAGGAAGGGTTGCGCCTCTCATTAGATATGGTGGAAGAGCTGCGGGATGTTGCCGCCATCAGGCAGGAGGAAATAAAACGGCGAATGGCTCGGTACTTCGATAAGCATATCCGAGTCAAGCAATTCGCCGAGGGGGATCTAGTACTGAAAAAGGTCGACGCTGCGGGAAGGTCGGCCGCGGTTGGTAAGCTCAACCCTGGCTGGGAAGGGCCTTATATAGTAGAGAAGGCTCTGGTTAACGGAGGCTACTATCTCCAGGATGCGGAAGGAAGGACCTTGAGTCACACCTGGAATGGTGATGACCTGAAGCGCTTCTACCCATAGGAGGAAAGGAGGATTGTAATGATTGTAAACAACTATTGCATTTTCGATAAGTTTATTTCAGAATATTGACTGCTTCCGAGTACGCAATCTTTAAGTCTCTTTTGTTTTTACCGACTATGACTCCTCTCCTCGATGATGGAATAGGCCTGGTTTGGTTATCTTCATCAACACCCCGAGCTCGGCTCGGCCCCAGGTAGACCCGCTGCGCAGGCTCTCATCTAGCTGGCAGGTCCGAAGGCTCGCCTGTGGGGGAGAGGTTTGGTTATCTTCATCAACACCCCGAGCTCGGCTCGGCCCCAGGTAGACCCGCTGCGCAGGCTCTCATCTAGCTGGCAGGTCCGAAGGCTCGCCTGTGGGGGAGAGGTTTGGTTATCTTCATCAACACCCCGAGCTCGGCTCGGCCCCAGGTAGACCCGCTGCGCAGGCTCTCATCTAGCTGGCAGGTCCGAAGGCTCGCCTGTGGGGGAGAGGTTTGGTTATCTTCATCAACACCCCGAGCTCGGCTCGGCCCCAGGTAGACCCGCTGCGCAGGCTCTCATCTAGCTGGCAGGTCCGAAGGCTCGCCTGTGGGGGAGAGGTTTGGTTATCTTCATCAACACCCCGAGCTCGGCTCGGCCCCAGGTAGACCCGCTGCGCAGGCTCTCATCTAGCTGGCAGGTCCGAAGGCTCGCCTGTGGGGGAGAGGTTTGGTTATCTTCATCAACACCCCGAGCTCGGCTCGGCCCCAGGTAGACCCGCTGCGCAGGCTCTCATCTAGCTGGCAGGTCCGAAGGCTCGCCTGTGGGGAGAGGTTTGGTTATCTTCATCAACACCCCGAGCTCGGCTCGGCCCCAGGTAGACCCGCTGCGCAGGCTCTCATCTAGCTGGCAGGTCCGAAGGCTCGCCTGTGGGGGAGAGGTTTGGTTATCTTCATCAACACCCCGAGCTCGGCTCGGCCCCAGGTAGACCCGCTGCGCAGGCTCTCATCTAGCTGGCAGGTCCGAAGGCTCGCCTGTGGGGGAGAGGTTTGGTTATCTTCATCAACACCCCGAGCTCGGCTCGGCCCCAGGTAGACCCGCTGCGCAGGCTCTCATCTAGCTGGCAGGTCCGAAGGCTCGCCTGTGGGGGAGAGGTTTGGTTATCTTCATCAACACCCCGAGCTCGGCTCGGCCCCAGGTAGACCCGCTGCGCAGGCTCTCATCTAGCTGGCAGGTCCGAAGGCTCGCCTGTGGGGGATAGGTTGGCTCTTGTGATACTCTGCTCTTAGCCACTTCAACGACACCCCGAGCTCGGCTCGGCCCCAGGTAGACCCGCTGCGCAGGCTCTCATCTAGCTGGCAGGTCCGAAGGCTCGCCTGTGGGGGATAGGTTGGCTCTTGTGATACTCTGTTCTCAGCCACTTCAACGACACCCCGAGCTCGACTCGGCCCCAGGCAGACCCGCTGCGCAGGCTCTCACCGAGCTGGCAGGTCCGAAGGCTCGCCTGCGGGGGACAGGTGGAGTCCTTGACTTGTTGATCCTTGGTTCTTGATTGGTAGTTACTACGTTACAACGTGCTCGGCTCAAACCCCGGTAGACCCGCTGCGCAGGCGCCCATATAAGCTAGCAGGTCCGACGGCTCGCCGGTGGGGTAGGGGTTTAATTGGTTGGAAAAATATGTGGGCAGGACCCTGACCTAGACCGGGGGCAAATCCCTAAAGGTCTCGGCTCAGGGGTCTCGGCCAGTAAAAGTCTCGGCTTGGAGGTCTCGGCCAGTAAGGATCCCGGCCCAGAGGTCTCGGCCAGCAAAGGTCTCGGCTAAAGGAGGTTCTCGCAAAAGAAAGCTCCTGGCGGACCTAGGCAGGACGATTCAATCGACGACGCGAGGTTCCCGCCTAGCTGATTTCTAAGGAAGGTCACCCTAAAGAGACTAAGGGTCTCGGCGGAAGCTCGCGCGGAGGTCATTCGGCAGAGTAATATACTTTCAAAGCACGCATGGACAATAATAATAAAGAAAAAAAAGAGGGGAAATGAAAAATGAAAACGAGACATTACTTTATAAAAAAGTTATTTACAGAAGTAAGGAGGTTCTCGCTCAGTACAAAAAGATATTCAAAATAAAAGACACCTCAGGGGGACGCGCTGTAATCCCCACTGGTGCTCTCGCTTGAATCATCGACAGAGCCTTCTTCGGACGTCTCGCCAATAGCGGTAGAGGACCTCGGGACGTCTGAGAGTGGCGAGTCCGGCGCGCCCGGGGGTTTGGGAACTGGATCGTAGAGCCAAGGAAGAAGTTGGCGAGCGTCGATGGTCGCGCCGTCCTCCTGGAGCAGCTTGACGTCTCGCAGCGTCTCGAGCGTCAGCCTGACGGTCGCCTGAGCATTGGCTTGAAGCAGCTTGTCGACGTCATATTCCGAGAGGTAGCGACTCCGCAACCTCGCATCTAGCTCCGGGGCGGGACCTTCGCCAGCTCTGCGCGGAGCTGTTCCCTCAGGAGGACACTCTCGCAACGCGCGTTGGCCAGCTCTGCGCGAAGCTCCCTGACTTGGGCGGAATCCTGCAAAAGGATAAAAGATTTTAGCCTAGACGCATTACACAGTAGAAACTTCGAGGAAACGGGGGCAAGGGTTCAGGAGGATCTCGCCTACCTCGGTCGCGGGGCGCAGAGACAGCGCCAATCTAGCATCCGCGAGCTCCTGTTGAGCTCTCGCGAGTTCTTCTTCCGCGGCGTGCGCGCGAGCTATCGCGTCCTCCCTCGCCTTGCGCATATCAGTGAAGTTCTTGTCAATGGTGATGCTTCGACGCGCACACATATGTGTAAGCTCGAACCCGCGCATTACGGCCCGGGTGGCGTCGAAGGCTAGAAGGCGGGTAGGCGTCTGGTCGAACACGCTGGCATCTTCCCGGCTGTAGAGACCATATCCAAGCGAGAAGGCCTCGCCGGTCACATTTTCCCCCTCCGCCCATCGGGGAAGGAGGGTCGAAACCCTGATTGAGTTTGTCTTGGGGTCCCATTCCATCTGAGGCTTCCCCTCCGAGTCGGCGTACCTGACGCCTAAACCAAAGTTCCGGTGCCCTCTCGGCACCTCCTGGGGCGGGACGCTGGCGGAGGTTTCGGCGGCGACCACTTCTCCCCCAGCCTCGCCTGCGGCCGATGTGTTCCTGGCGGAAGCCTCGGCGCGGCTCTTGGCGGCGGCATCCATCTCACTGGCCCTCTGAAGGATCACTTCAAAGGACCTGCCCTCAGGAGGAGGTTGGACGGGCGAGACCGCCAACGATTTCCCCTTGTCGACGGCAGAAGGCTTGGGCCTCTTCAACGCGCAGAGAGGAGGAAGGGTGGCCTTCCGCTTCTTGGCCGGTGGCGGCAGGGAAGGGACTGGATCTTCTCGGCAGGCGCTGGCGCTAGCTTCCGCGAGCGCAAGGGGGCCTCTCGCTGCCAGACCCTCGACACCCCGGCCTGCGGCGAAGGGTTGGCGCAGAGGGACCTCCCGCTCTCCTGCAAAGTAAAAACGCTTTAGCACTTCAGCGCAAGAAAATCTTTGATAAAAAAAGGGAATCTGAGGCGAGACCGTACCTTCGCCCGAGTGAACAAGTGGGAGGGAGTCGACGTCCCGCAGAAGATAGGGGACGTCGAACTCCTTGGTCCCGAAGAATTCCAGGATTGCGCTCTCGCGCGATCCCAGAGCGGGCGGCTTGTAGGCAGCATCTTCATACTGAATGGGCTGAAGCGGGACGTTGCCGAAGTCCCCGCTGACGTAAACGAACTTCTCGCCCCAATGGTGGTGCTTGTTGGCGAGACCGGTAACCTCGAGCTGTTGCCCGGAGAAGAAAACTACCCCCCCTTGGCACGGAAGTTGAATAGCTTCCGGAAGATGGGCAGACTAAACTCGATCCTCTCGGATCGCATATAGCATATGAATGCTATAAGGATCGCGACGGAGTTCGGGTTTAGCTGGGCGGGTACCACCCCATAATAGCGGAGAGCTAGCTGAACCTCCGGCCAAAGGGGGAGGCGGAAGCCCACCTCGAAATGCTCGAGGGGGATGGCAAGCTCTCCCGCCCCGGGAGTATTCACCTTATCATGATTCCCCGGGTTCCGCGCCGAGAAGCCGGCGGGAACGTAGCGGTCGACGATCATGTTGTATTCGTCGAGGGTGAGCTTGCAGGAAGGGAAGAGGTGTTTCTGGAAGGCTTCCGCACAATGGGCGCGGCCCTTGTTCTCGCCAGCCATGGCTAGTTCGTGAGTAGGAGCGAGAGCTGTAGGGGGGTCGAAGCGGAAGCAGGAGCGCGAGAGCACGGAGGGAAGGCTGAGTTTCCGGATCGGAGAAGTAAATGCGGTTGGTAGACTTCTCTATTTATAGGGAATCGTAGTCATCATGCGTTCATCCGGCAGAGAGAGAAAGTGACAGCGGAGTACAGCTGTCAGAATCCGGGCTAACGACGCCTCGGTTCTCCCCCTCAGGATGACGGCGGTCAACGGTCGCTTCGGGTTTCGACGCGACTACCTGGATCGGCGCAAGCCTCCTAGACCGGCGCAAGCCTCCTGGGTTAACGCAAACCTCCTAGATCAGCGCGAGCATCCTAGTTTGGGGTAAGCGTCTTGATTAGAAAACCCCACAGAGCGATAAAAAGGAAAAGGAAAAGAGAGACATGGGTAGAAGCGGGACTCTCGCTAGCACAAGCTGGATAAAACTTAATTAATAACAATGTTTATTACAGACATTGAAAAAGAGAAAAAAAGGGGGAGAAGAAAAAAGAGATACATTAGGATTCAGAGCGTGAAGGCTAGTAGGGTTTCCAGCTCCATCGTCCCCGTTCTCGCCGCCTAGTTCTTGGGGGCGCCAACGGGTTGAAGTAAGACGATAGCGTGGTACACCCAAGGTTGATCCGCCTGGCGTAGTCCCGGATCTGCGAGATGCACCTCCCTGGCGAAGACTCGGCGGAAGGCCCGCGCGGGCAATCAGTCTCGCCCAAGAAGAAGTCCCGCTCCAGAGCCTCCAGCCTTTGCTCCACGGATTCGCGGAATGCTTTCGCCGCGGCAGTATGGGCACGGTCTCGCCGGACAAGCTTGGCCAGGATGACTGAGATCTTCCTCCGCCTCCCCTTCGCGCTCCCAGCACTGTTCAGGGCTTCCTCTATCTCGCCAGACGAAGGGAGGGGTGACTCTTCATCCTCTTCTTCCTCGTCTTCTTCTTCCTCTTCTTCTCCTTCCTCATTGACTCCCGACCGCAAGCCAGGATCACCTGCAGAAGAAACACGTGAGAATTTTGGTCAAGGCATGACAATCGACAGTCCAGAAAAGTTTTCGCATACCTGCGGCTGGGCGAGAACCGTCAGCCAAAGTTGGGCGAGAAGGCCCGGCCCCTCCGTTGGTTCCATAAAGGAGGTGAAGAGGCTTGCCCAGCCCCGGGCGGAAGGGCTCGCGCACGATGATCCCGGCCTGGCCGGAAGCATGAGGGGAGTTGTCTTCTCTCAAGGGGCGATCAGCATCCTTAAGAGTAGCGGAAGGTTCAGGAGCCGCCCCTCCCGTCTGCAGGAGAGGATTGGCCACCGCAGGAGGCACTTCGACGGTTCTCGCTTCGTCTTCCTGGATGGTTAGACCCGGGTCAGCGGGAGCTGGCACTGCGAGAAGGCGGTTCAGAAAAGAAAGGGTCGGGTTGAAATGTTGACAAGGGAAAATGTACCTATCGTTCCGGTCTCGGCTGGAGGAATCCTCTCCGAGACCCGTGTTCGGTCCTCTAGGGGATGAGCGGGTAGGTTCGAAGGGCTGGGCGGAAGTTCGGCGTCATTATTGGGAGCGGACTCCTGCGAAAGCATACTTTAATCATCGAATCTAATGCACAGTCAGCTCGGTAGACACGGGCGAAAGGCTTACCTTCTGTGGGGAAGGATCTCCCGCAGGATTGGGAGTGGGGGAAGGAGGATCCCTGTTCTCGCGAGAAAGGTCCCGCCGGACCGCCTTCGCCCTTTTCTTTTCCTTCTTCTTCGGCTCCGAAGGCCCAGCGGTTGAAGTCTTTTTCGCTAACCATGGAGCCACCGCCGCACAGTTAGCCAAGGCCCGCGCTTGGGCAACGGCTAACCGGGCTTGGAGGTCTTGCGGAAGCGGTTTGGCAGCGCGTTTGGGATGCATGGTAAGCTCGCGCGAAAATCCCTGAGGCGAGAGCTCAGTTGGAAAACCGTATTTTAAGGGCAGGGCGTATGGACGCCTATCAGTGCATATTTATTGCCGCAGTGGGACCCACCAAGAGATTCCCTCGATAGGCGGGCACGTGTCCAGCGAATATTTTGGGGGTTGGACTTGTCTTGTCGAGCGCAGGGCTAGCTCGAAAAGAGCGGAGATTGTGTACAACCCCATATTCGCTGGGAAGGACCCAAAGGCTTCAACAGTCAGGATTGGGTTAGTCTCAGGCTAACCTCGGGTTAACCCTGAGGCATGATTGTGGAGTTCTCGTCCTGTAGGAGCTCACGCCAAGGGCAGGCGAAAGCTGAGGAAACAAGGGCAGATAGTCGAGCTCTCGGCAGGAGAGACCGTCGACCGGCCAGGACAGATAGTCGAGCTCTCGGCAGGAGAGACCGTCGATCGGCCAGGGCAGATAGTCGAGCTCTCGGCAGGAGAGACCGTCGACCGGCCAGGACAGATAGTCGAGCTCTCGGCAGGAGAGACCGTCGACCGGCCAGGGCAGATAGTCGACCTCTCGGCAGGAGAGACCGTCGACCGGCCAGGGCAGATAGTCGAGCTCTCGGCAGGAGAGATCGTCGACCGACCAAAGCAGAGGGTCTGACTAAGGAAGCTCCCGCCTTGGGGAAAGCTCCCACCCAGGGCAGGCGAGAAGGTCCTAAGTGAGCCTTTAGTCGCGATAGCTTCAAGACCGTGAGGGGCGCGAACCTCCCTGGCAAGGGGTCTCGCCAAGGTTGGCCCAGTTGGGGGGCCAGCGAGAGCCTTCTCGGCCAGGGTTCTCGCTAAGTGGGCCCACGTGGTAGGGCCCGGCGCTCGTAAAGGGGATTATTTTATTATTATTATCCCGAGGTAAAATTACCCAAATGCCCTTGGAACGACAGCGGGATTTGGCTATTGGCAGACCCCTCAGGGGTATTTCAGTATTTTCAGGTCAACACAGGACTATAAAAAGACCCATAGGGGCTCTTTGGAAGGCAGGATTTTCATTTTTCATCTAACTCTAGTGCCTTCTGAGGAGCTCCCAGCCCAGCATTTGGCTTTGGAGGGGAAGCTCTCAGAGATCTTCCGGGTGAGTGGTGGGACCTCCCAGCTGAGGCTTTGGGTCAGTCTTTTGACCTCAGCAGCCAGTCAAGGGTCGAGGTAAGAGAGAAGTAGGCGTCGGCTGCACCTTGGTTTGTGAACATTCGTTGGGGTCATTTTTGGCTTCAACAGCCGCCACTGTCACATACTCGCTTCCTTGCCCCGGGATTCCAGCTCCCCCCGAGTTACCTCCCAACTCGCCCCGGTCTCCACCATCGGCCATCTTCCAACCACGGCTTTCTTCTTCGGTCGCTATCCACGCTCACCGCACCAAGTGTTGAAGCCGAGAAATTTCTCAACCTCAGAAATCGGACTAGGCAACCTGAAGTTACTGGTCGGCCAGTCGGGAAGATGATCTCTGGTCAGGAAACAGGAACGAATTGCGCAAACAAGACCCCAGGTTGCTACGGCGGGAAGGTCCCACCACGTACCCAGTTGCTTAGGAGAAACAACCCCTTCTCAACCAGATTGGCCGAGCTAGGTACGAAGGAGGCGAGCTTGAGCAATAACGAGTCAAGGGCGGTTGCTGGAACTCGCGAGGGCTCAGGCCGAGAATTGCCTGTCTCTCCTTCGTACCCCTGGGGTCCTATTTATAGGGTAAACCAGAGAGGGGGGGGGGTCTTACTTATACCCCACCCTGGCGAGTTGGCGACTTCCTTGGGGGGCTCGCCTGGAAGAGGCGAGTATCTGGTCATAGTCGCCACCTGGCGAGTTGGCCTGGGGAGCTCGCCATACTCGCCCGAACATTCCGCGGCCCGGGGTGCTGGTCTGGATCCCCACCTTATCTTGTTGACTTTGACTTTTGATGACCTGGCGGTGGTAGGGCCCTCCCTCGTCGAATATGGGTTGTACATGTAGGTTAATTTATATTCGTAGATGGAAGTGATTATTGTGTTACATAGGGAGAGAAGTTTAAAAAGGAAGAGAGCAATCATGGTAGATTTATCTGCAGCTGCCGTTGTTTTGATGAAACGTAGTACACTAAGACGACCAAGCATAGGAGCTATTGCAATGTTTGATGAATATCAAACACGAGCAGCGCAATCACTAGCATTATATAGTTTTAAGTTCTTATAGTTACCATTTTGGATGCAATGTTTATTTCATCTGTTGTACTGTTTACCTGCTCAAACTGTTTTCAATATTTCTTGTTTTTTGTTGTGTTCATCTCTCAGTAGCTTTGTTTTTGCATGAGCCTGTGATTTTTGCATGAGCATGTGGCCCAATATTTGGAATTGTAACTGGACAAACATTTTCATCAAAGGATTTACAAACATTAGAGTAAAAGGGATTATCTACTATTTGCTTTCTGATTTTCCATACATTTTTTCATTGATTGTGATAACTATAAAAACTAGTTATAAACTAAAATTCTTATAGCTTACTTTATTACAGTGCTGCCAATGGACAAAAAACACCAAAGCCGGGAAGGAGATTCCCAATGATGATGATATAGTGATAAGCCAACCAAGGAAGAAAAAAGTGAAAAAACTATCGGCTATTGATATGATAGCATCGGCTTTCACAACCCGCATTTTCTCCGTATTAAATAATACGTCAGAGTAAGAGAAAATATGCGTCGTGATGCAACGCCGTGCAGAAGACAACTACAGACACTCAAACGACTCGTTCTCACATTTACTTTATGTAAAAGACTTATGAAATTAAGTTAAAAAAATACATATAAGTTCTTTGAGTTTACTGATCGTGTCTCACGGTCGGGTGGATCACTAATTTATAGGTGAGAAAATATATAAGTTTACGCAGCGAAAAATACTTAGTTTGATTCATTTTTTATCCTATATGAGAATAAAAGTCTAGCATAATGTAATGATGATGTGACTTCTACATTTAATATAAATAAAAAAGATTTTTATAGCGCTTAAAAGTAGTAAATTTTGCAGTTAAAAAGTTATGGCATGTCAATATTCCAGAATACAGTTTTGTATACTTAAAAGTAACTATATGCATCCTAACATAAATCCTTCCCAGAGAGCAAGTATCAAACTATCAAAAGTAACCGCAGTAAAAGCAGCAAGTAGTTTAACACAGACTAGTCTAAGACTATGAGCGCCAACAACTGACACGAACCCATAGGAAAATCTGACAAGTCTAAACAAAGACAACTACCTCAATGCTCTGAGGTGGAAACAAACGGCCGCAGCAACTCGCAGCACCAGAAGCACAACTCTGTCAGCTAAACCTGCTACTGCTCTGAACCTGAGACATTCAAAAGAAGAACACATCAGAAACAAGTTACAAGTGGTGCAAAAAGTAAAGGTAGATCAAACAAAACTCAAGGTGAACGAAAATCTATAAGACGACTGCAACAAAACATCAGCAGCAAAGCAACAGAAACAAAACAGTAAATCTAGCTGAGCAAGAAAGGCTAATCACAACAACTGGAAAAAACAAAGTGTCAAACATCAGAAGTTCATACATTCATCTTTCTTTATTATTCATGTTATTCATCATTTTTAAATGAGACTGATCAACTCAACAGAAAAGAATATTGTGCCGGAAAAAAAGACCCACAACGCGCACAAACTCAGCCAAAAGGCACTATGACGAGTGAGAAACCCCAACACGCACAGACCAACAACTAAGGTAATGTGCTGGGGATAAAGGTCCACAACGCACACAGACTCAACGATAAGGCACTGTGCCGAGGGAGAAACCCCAACGCGCACAGACCATCAGAGTTTTCTTTAGTTACATAATTATACACGCAAAGTTTCTTTTATTCATCATAGACTAACGGTCAACAGACTATAAATTGACTCTTAATGAGACCGACACATCGAAAGGACACTTACCAACTAGGACTTACCCGACGAGATTTCAAAGAGGGTCAACAAACGATTTGGACTGTATAAGGACATTGCAAGGGTTAAGCAAGGTGCGGCGCGATCAAAACAACGGGACGCACAAGGTGACGCAACGATCAAAATGACTAGATAGTTAAAGTGACACGATCACTACATTTATTTACCCACCCTACGGGATAAAAATTTGGAGTAATGGTTCTAGGTGAAACACATGTCATAATCCAAGAAAATAAATTAGAAATTTAAAGACAAGTTTCTAGGAAATTTAAACATATCAAACCCACAAAATATGACTAAAAATTTGGAAGAAATGAGCAAGAGGGAGAGCAAGAACATCACTTGCCTCGATTTCTACTACAAACGGTCCTCCTAATTACTCCACGTCACGGATCTAGTCAAAAGAAGGGGGGGGGGGGGGAAGCGGAATCTACAAGGATTTGGCCAAAAGAGAGGTTAGAGCCGAAAACTCTAACAAAAAACTTCAACGAAACGAGAAATACTTATCACGATTGTGAAGATCTCGGCGAGAGCTTTCCGGATCTATGCTCGGTTTGCGATTCCGAGCACTGTAGCTCCGTCGGCGGCGATCCGAAGCTTCACGAACTTAAAACCCTCGTCGTCACTCTCGCTCTTTGGTTCGGTCTAGTCTCAAGGAAGAACATGAAGTTGAATAGGAGAACGTGGGACCGGTTCTATTTATCTATAAGTGTGTGTGTATATATATATTATTTTGTCTGATACAGGAAGGAGGCGGACTGCGGGCAAATTGACAGTGAGCGTGTGGAAAATGAAACTGGAGGTTTAAGATGGCTCTGAATCGAAAAGTGATCAACACGAAAGTTGTAAATCTCGTCAAGAAGAACAAAATCCATGTTAATCATTTTTCTAAATGATTCTCAAAACTGCGCTCGAAAGCAAGCTGAAACGAATTTCTCGAGAAGGACCTACAGTACTCGAGAACAAGCTTAGAGTTCTCGAGAACTAACTTCAGGATTTCCTGGGAAGGATCTACAGTACTCGAGAACAAGCTTAGAGTTCTCTAGAACTAATTTAGGATTTAACGGAAAGGCTGCAGACATTCTCGAGAGGAACTATTACTAACCGAGAACAAAATTACATGAACATTAGTTTTTTCGTCCTCATGAATAGTAAATTTTGCAAATATACTCTTATCAAATTTTAGGGATGAATAGTTCTTTTCATTTTTGAATAGTGCTTTAATATTATAATAATCATATTTATGTTTTTTAACTAGAGAATACAAGTCCAAAAGGGAAGCTCAAACGCGCCGAATTAAATGAAATTCGCACCGTAGGAGAACACTGACGCCATGAATCCAACGGCGAAGACGAAACTAAAATCCGACGTACAAATCTCGAGTTATACATTCCTAAAGTTTACGACAAACGTAACTAATACAAACCCGTGCCGAGACTAAAAAAAGCTCGGATCGCGACAAAATTTGACGGGCAAGTCAGAAATAATTCATTTTAACTTCATAACGTAAAATTCTCCAAATTCGACGAAATTTTCAAGATTTGATCGGCTCGACCCAACAAACGCAAATACGCACTAACGACAATGCGTCGACATCTCACGCTAACGTAACGTCCTGACGTCATAATGACGTCACTACGAGGATTAAAAATTAACAGAAAAATGGGGGCGTTACATCGGCCGTCACTCGTATTGCAAACAACATCGATGGGCCGCCAACACGAGAAAAGACAGTGATTGAAAGAATGTATGCGGCATTAGCAGCTATGCCAGACCTTTTGGAGTCTGATCTCATAAAGACAATAGATTTGTTGTGCGCTAGCGAGGTGAAGTGTGAGATCTTCTTAGTTATGCCAGAGCTGGTTATGAGGAGTTTGTTGCGCGCACAACTTGATAAAGAATATGATATCGCTACTTTTGAGAGTCTGGACATAAGTTTTTTATGTTTAATATGAAAACTTTTGCTAATATAAACCTTTATCTTCCATAATATTATGGTAGTATGTAATTCAAGCATGCCTTTGGTAATGCTTAGCATACCTTTTGTAATGCTTAACATGCCTTTTGTAATGTTTAACATGTCTTTTGTAATATGTAATTAATAACCTTTTTGTAATTCTTAGTATGATTATGATAGTATGTGGATTGTGTCTCCTCTTCATATTTTCACATGAAAGTTGATATTTTTATGAGTTTTTTTCCAGAGTTTTTTTTCATATTTGTGTTTTTTCTCATGTGTTTCTTGTATGTGAGATCTTCATATTTTTCATATTTTTATGAGATATCCACTGTGAATCCGAATGCCATTAAGAGTCCGTTTGTTTCGGCGTTTCTATTCCGTTGAGTTGGGAACGGAACCAAGTTTTTGCTTTTTGCCAGTTTGTTTGGGCTTTGCGGCGGGAACGGAGGAGCAAAGTTCCGTTCTCAACGGAGCTTTGGGACAGCTCCTAAGAGCTCCTTTTCACCGGAGCTTTTCACCGGCACCATCATTATTAGTTTATTATATTATATTATTATATTATTAAATTATCAACATGAGTGAAGGGGAGATGAATTGCTCCGGCAATTATTATATTATTGTTATAATATTATTATATTATATTATTATTATAATCATTATTATAATATTATGATAACCACATGTAATTAGTATTAATATTATTAATATGCTTATTATTATTAATATGATTATTATTAATAATAAATTAAATTTATAATAAATATTAATTATAATTTATTAGTATTATTTGATTTGTATTATTATTATTATTAAATTAAATTTATAATAAATATTTATTTTAATTTATTTTAAAAATGCAATGAAAATGTAATGAAAACGCCACCGCTGTTTTATCAAACTGTTCTCCATTCTGAACAGCTCTGTCACCGCTGTTTTACCAAACTGTTTCTCCATTCTAAACAGTTCCATTCTCACAGCTACATTCTCACCGCTCCATTCCCACAGCTCCTTTGGCCACCGCTACCGCCGAAACAAACTGACCCTAAATGGCTTGTCCAGTTTCATAATTCCTGCTATTTTTCATGACTCTTTTTAGTCTTCACTATTGATTTTACTCAAAAATCTTGACCCTTCAAGAGAGTGATAAATGCACAATTTCAAACTTACTATATCAAAAAATTTAGAAGTTTAGGAAATCCAATTGGAAAAATCCACCATTAAGTAAATATGAAATCTCCATCTCAAACTAAAAATCATGGTGCAAACGACCATACGTTTTCGTTTTGCCTCAAAACGGACTTGAAAACCATGTTGCAAACGAACATAAGTTTTCGATTTGCCCCAAAACGAAAACGCTTGATTTTTTCGTTTGAAGGAAAATGAAAACCGTAAATCAAAATGGTGCAAACGAGCGGACCTTAAGCTTATTCAAAGTTTGATAAAATATCAAAATAATATTCCCTTTCAAGCCAAATGATACATAGAAATCGAGCTTACATAACATGATTTTTACGTGTATCCCCTGAGATCGACCTATGGACTTATGTAGAAGTTGGATACCATGTGCGCTCTTTTGGGTGGCAAAATTGTCAACTCCCCAAGGGAGCTCTTCCTTGAGGGTGGCCTTAGCCTATATATAAAAATAAAAGGAACGAAAATTACATAGACAAAATATCTTGGGTTAGAATGAAAGAAAGAGCTTGGGTTAGGGGCATTCCCCTTTCCCACAAAAAGTCCCTCACACAAGCAATGTTGGCCACATAATCGGCGGCGGAGTTGGCTCTTCGATCGACTTGTGAAATAATGAGTCTTGGGCATAATGTCATGAGTGTAGCAAGCGAAGCCTCCACATCGCCTTCATAGAGCCCCGATAGAATGCGGTTAAGAGTAGAGCACGCAAAAGCCGAGTCGCCCTCAAGAATGACTCCAAGCACACCGTCCATGAGGTCCTTGGCAAGGGAGCTCTTTCGCGCAAGGAATTTGTATCCGGGCTTTAAACGGTCCCATATACACCTATTGCAGATCGCTCGAGGCTCTTGATAGAGAAATAAACATTTACTGTTACATCAAAATAGATAGAAAGAAACATTTATTCAATATCTCCTGTATTGAGGACATGCAGATAGAGAAATAATTAGAACTCAATTTGACTTCATGACTAAGAATGCAGGGGGAGAGAGATGAAAATATGAGTTATGTGTATATATATAAAAAAAATCAATAAGCTCAGTATGAAAAAGGACAGTTTTTTATGGAATTCAAGAACCCTAAAAAAAGTGTAGCCCGGTGCACAAAGCATCAGGGTGCAGGGAAGGATCCCACCACAAGGAGCCTCGGCGCACCGATTGAGTTTTTTTTTTTTGGGGGGGGGGGGGGGGGGGGGGGGGGGGGAGCTCACACTTATATAAGCGAGTGAAAGAGTCTTTTTCTACCTCTTTGGTCCTCAAGGATTGTCTCTCACTTGGAGAAGAGCTACCAGAGGGAACCAGCCTTTGAAAGCTAGACGCGGAGAAACCTCGCGAATCGTATCCCTGTACTTTTATTTCAAGGTGATTTTGATTTGACAGCAAGTGCTATCCATAGGACCAACCTGAAGAAATGGACGACAGTCAGGATTCAAGAATGTTAGGGTTCTAATCACCCGTATTTAGTTGCCAACCGCCTCGAATACATGAATACGACTTCCGCTTGTCGAATTCTTCGCCAGACTCCAGTTTTCAACCTCTTGCTTCATTTTTTACGCTTGCTCCTTCCTCTTGACGTCCGCTTCCGAACAACCTCCGAACAACCTTCCGAACAACCTCTTGACGTCCGCTTGCTCCTTCCTCTTGACTGAGATCTTGTAACCGGGCGAGAGATCGAGAAAACCCCCCGGGGATCGGAGCCCCCACGTTTGGATCCGGAGGTTCATTGGTTGTCGATGGGAGGTAAGAACTCGGAGAGAGAGAGAGATAGATTTTACCAGGAGAGAGAGAGAGAGGGGAGGAGGGGAAACAGGCGGCGAAACGGAGGAGTCGGCGTTGTCGCTAGTTCCCGCTAGGTTTGCGCAAAGCCTAACGGAGGGGGAAAGCACGATTAGAGAGAGAGAGAGAGAGTTGGGAAAATTAAACTTCTGCTTGCCATCAATATTGTCCAGCCACCCCTAATAACCAGTTCACCACATATGCCCTCCACTTGGGCTTAGACATGTGGGCACACAAAAATAACGCAACAACAATTAAACAAAAATAAAGCGAGCAAATAAACAGAAGTAAAACATTCCGGACCGCGGTCACTCCTCCGTGGCATGTGGTCGGCACTGGTATGTGCGACCCCAACGATGGTTTGACTCATCACGTGTCGTAAGTCATAACACCACACCCGCCCAACCGAACGACCCGCCACACCCTGTTCCTAATACATCTTCCGGGTGCGTCGACTCTGCATCACCTTGCCTCTCGACACCGTATCCTATGACTCCTTCTGTGGCGCTACTTGTGCGTGATGCGCCCTAATAGACCTATTGATATAGCCAATAGCGCCTCCTCTTCCACTGACCCCCGTCGTTGCTCAATTCTCTCCTCTTGAATCTTCACTCCATGCCCACGATCCATTCAAAATTCATCGCCGATAAGGGCGCCTCTGCATCAACATCCATAATAACCTCCCGTCTGGCTCAATTGAAACCACTACTAGACGACCTCACACTCCTTCAAGAACTTGCGACTACCGTCGCCCACAAAAGGTCGGTTTTACCCCCCCCCCCCCCCCCCCCCCCCCCCTTCATAGCCGCCCCTCACAGTCCCGTCGTTGACTACATAGGATTCCTACACCTCGTCAGGGACATGAACCTTGGGTCACCTCCAGCGTGTTGAGATTCTGACGTTCGACGACATGATCCCTCTCGGCTGAAATACCTGTGTTGAATGGTTCTTAGATCTCTAGCCCATCCCCGTGAACCAGTAGGCCTTCATGGCATCCATAAAAATTGAATACCCTATGCTCCATTAGGTGCGTTGGAAGCGTCAAAATATTCATGATATGTCCTAGCCCACACTTAAGGAGGAAGTTCAACACTACGACACCAACCAAGGGGGCAAGGCATATGAACGCATTAATTTCATTCGTCAGTCCTACACCATGACGACATACATCACAAAGTTCATCGAGGTCGCCACGCATGCCACTGAGCTCTCCTCGGAACATTACCTGAGATATTTCCTAGTGAGTCTACAACCCCACATCTGCACAACGTGCCTCATGTCCACAACCCATCCACCCTCTCCTTGGGTACCTCATGTCCACAACCCATCCACCCTCTCCTTGGGTATGAAGCAAGCTTGTTGCTTTGACGAGGAAGTCTACTCGACCCAGCCGACCTCATCAACTTGGACGCCCCATCAGCTTGGACGCCCCATCAGCTGATGCCACCTCCCAAACCTCAGCTAACACTCTACTAACTGGATCCCCCACCTTCAGGTGGATCTCCGTTGGTTAGTCCGGTGCCACCTTCGCCAATTCCACCACTGATGGTTCCTCCTTTGCCCCAATCACTTGTGCAAGTTCCTCCACCACTCAAATCACTTATGATTTGTGAGCATGTGCTAACATAAAAATACTATGGCCAAGAAAATTATGCAGGTTGCTCCCAATTGTACATGTGACCGTATAGTAGAACTCATGTGCTAACAACAATGGGTCCGTCCACAACAACCCTGCTCAGAGTTAGTGAGTTACAACCGACCACTGCTAAGACAAGTCAAATTATGAGGTACTATGTGCATTCATTAAAGGTCGTACATATGCGCATTCATTAAAGTTACAACCGACCACTGCTAAGACAAGTCGGATTATGAGATACTATGCGCATTCCATAAGCTGATGTCACCTCCCAAACCTCAGCTAACACTCTATTGACTGGATCCCCCACCTTCAGGTAGACCTCCGTTGCTGGTTAGTCCGGTGCTACCTTAGCTGATGCCACCTCCCAAACCTCAGCTAACACTCTACTGACTGGATCCCCCACCTTCACGTGGACCTCCGTTGTTGGTTAGTCCGGTGCCACCTTCGCCAATTCCACCACTGATGGTTCCTCCTTCACCCAATCATTTATGCAGGTTCTCCACCACTCAATCACTTGTGATTTGATAGGATGTGCTAACATAAAAATACGATTGGCCAAAAAATTATGCAGGTTGCTCCCAATTGTACATGTGACTGTATAGTAGAACACTAGAACTCATGTGCTAACAACAATGGGTCCGCCCAGAACAATCCTGCTTGGAGTTAGTGAGTTACAACCAACCACTGCTAAGAGCCTAAGACAAGTCAGATTATGAGGTACTATGCACATTCATTAAAAGTCATACATATCTAATTAACCCGATAGTTCTTTCTGGACATGAGAGGAATCACTGACTACAATATGCGCTACACAGACACATTTATGAATTCATTTGGGAAAAATGAGAGGATGACAATGCAAGAGGGAGTGTGATCTGGTGTTATGACAAATTGAGAGTGAAAGTGTGATCTTTGTGAGAATGTGATCAACAAATGCACGTAGGGGATGCTGAATAGATAACTCACATATATAACAACGTTTTTTTTGTAACTAACGAGGTTTAGCTTGTGCGGAATTGCAGTCATAACTCTGATTTAAAAGTTGCTCATAATGTTGCGGAAACGATGGTAAAAAGGATCAAACAAACAAAAATCACAATACAGAAGACACGGGTTTACGCGGTGACCGCAAGATAGGCTACGCCCAGAAGCAGCAGTGGTTCATTTGTTTCACTATATCAAGAACAAAGGCAGTTACAAAAAGTGGGCGGATTTCTGAATTTCAAAAAAAAATGTTCCATATCCTTGAACGACACGGAGTTTATATAGCACTCCGTCATCTTTGAGTTAGGATTTAAGGCATATAATTAGCAATAATAACCTTCAAAAAAACGGTAGGCCAGCCAGACGAATGAATTTATTGATGAAATTTGTGGAAGATACTATAAACTCACATTAGATCCACCAATAATCTTTCAGAAGCGAAATATATCCCTGTTTAAACATGAAGCCATGACTCGAGTGAGAAAAACAAATATTGAAATCCATGCCAAACAAGTTTCAAAGTGTTGCTGACAGTAAAATGAACACTTAAGAACAGCAGTATCAAGATTAGCAAGAAAAATGCAAAAAAACAAAACAAACTTTTTATTTAATGATTAAATTGCTATATTTCTCAAATAAATCCACACACAAAAAAAACCCCTTCTTTTTAGAATCAAAGAAAAACACATTTTCTGAGAGACGCATGGAATCAAAGAGACCTATTTTAGCATAAATTTGATTGGAATCAAACTTTTTATTTAACAACTATTTTAGATATATTAAAACATTCTGAGAATCAAATTCTAACAAGATGATTGAGATAATTAAGCAATGATCTTACAGAGGAAGTGAGAATCTACAAATATCCTTCGCCGGAATGAGCATCGTTCTTCCCATTATCGCCCACTAAACTTCCAGACGAGAGCTGCTGCTGCGGCGGCTGCTGCGGCGAGCTGTGCATGGCATGGTGCTGCAACCCATTAATCCCGCCATCAGTCCCGCCGGTGCCCGAGCTCGCGGCCGGGCTCAGAAACTGGCAGGCGAGGCGCAGGAGGATTCCGAGCATCTGTATCTGCGCCTGACAGGCGTCGGCATGCATCTGCATCACCCGCTTCTCGTGCTCCATCTGCATCCCCAGCAGCCTCTCCCTCCACTCCATCTCCTCCTCATCTCTACTCTCCTCCCGCCGCCTCCATCGCTCCCTTCGCTCGTCCGCCTCCGCCTCCTTCAATGCATCAATTTCGCTCCGCCGTTGCCGGCGCCCGTCCCTGAGCAATCCCCCTCTCTCCCTACGAGTCTCCTCCCTCCCCACCAGCACGCTCCCGAGCCGAGCCACCATCTTTCCCAAATTGCTTATCTTGCCGTCTTCAGAGGGGGAAGATGATGAAGGGGAGGAATTGGGGTCAATGTCGCCGAATACGGCCTTGTAGCGGAGGAAATTGGGCCAGAGGTGGAGGGCACGATCCCAATTGGGGGACGAAGAGGAAAGTTTAAGCTTCACGCCTAGGTATTGATGACGCATGTTCTGGATCTTGACGGAGACATCCCGCCATGACCACCGGAAGGGGAAGGCGGCGGGGTCGCGGATGTGGTGGAGAGAGTTGAGGCGGTCGGCGATGGGCTGGAATTTCTTCTCCCGTGTACGAAGCTGGGAGAACATGCCGCATGAGGAGAGCAGATCGGAGTAGGCGTTGATTAGGGTTTCCTCCTCCGCCTCCGTCCATTTCTTTCGCTTCATCGCCACGGGATCCTCCGTAGGGTGGGGCGCGGCGGAAGCTGGAAGAGTTAGGTGCAGCCGGAGCTGAAATGGAGGCGCCGTCTCTCGATTCCGGCGGAGGAGAAACGCAGTTCGATTGTGGGACTGCCGGGGCAGACGAACCAGCCCCAAAAATTATCTTATGCTCTAATCAACATAAAACAAGGCAGTTCATTTTATGAGAAGCGGTGAATGAGAAGCCACGAATGTGTGGGCCCTGCACTTTTGTGCAGGGCAAACACCAAAAATGTATGGGTCCCGCCCCCGCCTTCCTCGATTAGCCACCCCCATTCGACGTTAGGAGTTCCAGTTCGTCGGAAGGATGTGCTGGTGAGGTCGATGACGAACTGGAGTTCTTTGCCCGGCGGGAGTAGCGGCCGTGAGAAACGGTTGCGTTGCCGGAGCTGTTGACGAGGAGGGCAGTGCGGGAGGTCACGGATCTGGAGTTCTACACCCGACGGGAGGTCGGCCGAGGGAAACGATGGAGTTGCGGACGTAACGAGGAGGGTTGTGCCGCGGGATGACTCGCACCTCCGTCCGGTTGGCGAAATTTTTCAACCAATAGAAAACCTTGAATGCATTGGTCCCACGCAAAAGTTTAGGTCACCTCCTAAAATGCATGGGCCCCACATGCATTTTAACGGTGATCCGTAACTCCCAGATCTAGATTTGAAACCGGATCTCGGACCCAATAATTTGCCGTCCGGTTGATGCTTCCAACAGTCAGCGGCCTGGGACAGGGGACCAGAATGGATTCCACAACAAACAAAAATATTCATAAATTCAGCAAGTTTAATATTTGAGTTCTTCATCTTTGGTTATTGTCTGAGATCATTTGACTTTTGTATTTTTTTCAAATTTTGTACTGATCTTCCAATAACAATTTTGTCTGCAAATAATCATTATATTTGCGAATAACAATTTTGACTACCTTCAGAGCTGTGAATAGAAAAAATTAGCAGATTGGATACCCGATAACCGAGTTGAGAACCGAATGTCTAATCCTTGTTTAAGAAAATCTTATTTGACTCCACTATATATTCACTTTATCCGCATTTTCAATCCCTAAACATTAAATCCCTCGCCTAACTCATATATACCCAATCCACGATTCTTTTAGTAGTTATTCCATAAACCCAATCACTCTACTTGCAATTCTAATTCTTCCAGCCATCTAAATGAGGCTTTCCCCACTGAAATTTGTTGCAGGAAATTCATTCCAGCAACCTAATACCACTGTCCCATTCTCCCAGCCCTCCAAAAACTCATACAACTCTTCATATCTGTTCATGAAAGTGAGGACAACATTCATTTACCTGTCTTGCAAACATCCAGCCTCCTAAAACAACTCATACAGTCCAACCTGTCATTGTCCTCAGTTGTCAAATCCCACCACTGTCCTCAATATAAATCTCAAATGCTTTGCTTAAGAGAAATTGTTTTGTCGTGTGTCATTTTACCATCAAAAATTTGTTTGTTGCTACTATGTTTTCTTTTGAATTGTGTGTTACTAGGTGCTAGTATGCAATGAAGCAGGTTTTAAAAATAAAGTTTCATTTGATTTGATATTTCAAATGATTACGAGTAGAACCGAACCGGAACCGAACCGAACTATTCGGTTCGGATCCGGTTCTATATTTTAGAGCCGTGGGTCGGTTCCGGTTCCAAAAATATGAAACCGACTTTACATGGGTCGGTTCCTGGTTCAGGGTGGATCTAAAGCGAACCGATCCGAGTTGCACCCATACACATTACGGATCGGAAATACAAGGTAATGTCGCCGAAGAGCGCACAAATCTCTTTTGGCTGATAATATAAATATGGCGATGTTATTTGCAGTCCTACGACAGTTATTCGCAATCTTAAAAAGAACTAAAACAGCTATTTGCAATCCTAAAAACAACTAAATTCATCGGACTGCAAATATGAATGGACTACTTTTAGTCGTTATAAGACTAATTATAACATCGGCCTATATATAATACGAGTGACAATGCATGGTCCCCTCACCCCCGCACGCCCTGCGCCCCGCACGACAGTACCCGGGCGCCCGTAACTGGCTCTGGGCGGGTTCGCCGAGGTCCGGCAAGTCAGCCAATGGGTTTGAATAGCCAAGCGCGAATCATTGGCCATTAGAATGTTAGAATGAATTGACTTAATTGATTTGTCCACCTATTTTCAACATGAAACTATTTCTTTATATGTATACAAGCAATCGTGCACGAGAATCCCGTGCAGGGCGACGACATTTGGCGAGGGCAACGATATTGATTATGGGTTATACCTTTGCTTTTGGAGAATATTTTGGGTAACAAAATGTTACATCATGGTGCTTTTGTCTTCCCTTATAATATAAAGATATTAATTAATTTATTAGAAAGAATATAAAAGAATGGAAGTTTGGCGAGCTGGCAAAATCTGAGTGGGCCAAGAAAAACGCGCGGGAGAGGAAAGCGTAGAGCCGGTAGAATGAGAGCCCCGCTAACCAACCAGAGATCGTCCAAAGGCCGACTCCGACCATCCTCCCCTCTTTCTATACAAAGAAGACAAATGCTGGGAGAAGAAGAAGCGGATCAGCAAGTGATTGTTGAGAGAGAAGAAATCCGTCGGGAAATCCGTCATCGCGGAGCCGACGGAAAATGGGCGGGTGCTTCTCCTCTCCTTCCACGGCCACCACCACCACCACCCAAACCCCGCCCAAAAGCCTCCTCCGCGCCACGGACACTGCCTCCGACGACGACGACGACGATCCATCTCCCCGCCGATTCTCCAACGCCCGGCATTCCCCCATCTCCGTCCTCCGCAACCCCAGCTCCGCCGCCGAGTTCCTCAGCCGCTACCGCCTCGGCCGCGAGCTCGGCCGAGGGGAGTTCGGAGTGACGCGTCTCTGCGCCGACGTTGAGACCGGCGCGGCTTTAGCCTGCAAGAGCATTTCCAAAAGCCGGCTGCAGAGCACCGTCGACATCGCCGACGTCCGGCGAGAGGTGGAGATCATGCGCCATCTCCGATCTCACCCCAATCTCGTCCGCCTCCTCGAAGCCTACGAGGACGAGGACGCCGTCCACCTCGTGATGGAGCTCTGCGAGGGCGGGGAGCTCTTCGACCGCATCGTCGCCCGCGGGCACTACACTGAGAGGGCCGCCGCATTTGTTGCCAAGACCATCATGGAGGTTGTGCAGGTACGCATTCTTGCTGCTCATGATTGAAAACCTAGTGGAATTAGAATTGGGAAATCATGGCTATCATTCGAATCTGGCCCGCAAACCCTAATCATTATGGATCCTCTTGATTTGATTTGGGAGAAATTAGCTTGCAAATTTGACCCTTCATTTTCGCGCTTGATCGAAAATACAAACTGATTTTCGATACGGGCGGATCGGCCCGTATTTTCGCGCCGTATGTTCACCGTACGCTGGCGGATTCTATGTCTGAAATTAATCTCGTGCGGTAGAACACCGTATCGAAAAATTACTCACACTTGGGACCCCAAATGGAGGTCCATTTCATGATAAACATTGATTCTCATTTTATTTAAAGTTGCATAACTTTTTGATTAAAGAAAAAAATATAAAGAACGGGATTAGTCAATCCGTGAGATAAGCCACGAATCAATTTCAACCGTGAAATGGATACTACCTATTTGGACTCAAATGGAGAGGATTCTAGTGCAATCATTATCTCTCTCCCGCCGCTCCATAGAGAACGCGCTTATATCCCTAATTCAACGGTGCCTTCTTGTCTAAATATAGTTTTACTCCTCTCTTCCCTCTCTTGTTTTGCCATATATAATGATTAGAGAAACAGTAATTTCATTGTTTCTACCCACTCTGGTTAGTTAGAAAATTTTTTGAATCGCTAATTCAAGAAGTCTCTTATCCTTTCTAGGTACTTTACCAGCCGTAACACCGAACTTCAGATGTTGCACCCCCAACTATGTTCACTATCATATACAAAATTTCTGATGTTAAGTTCCTAGGAGGGTAGCAATCTAGATTCCGAGGAGCTCTTGATGACATTGAGGGAGGAGTTAAAAAGACCTTTTGAAGAGTGCGATATGGATAGGGTGTTTATCAAGCGTAATGGAGGACAGGCCGAGCCGTAGGGATATAGGTAAAAAATGTCTGTTTTATGGTCTCGCTATTGTTAGCTATCTCTACATATTTCATCTCAGAAAGAGAGTTCCACTTTGAAAGCTTGTTTAACTAATCCAAGCTTAGCAAATTCTATACTCCTCCTATGTGCTTATTATGTCTTTAATTTATCAACTTTCACACGTCTTTTGCTGCCATTAACATATCAATTATAGAGCAACAAATAGATAAACAAACCAGTAAATGGCATATTGAAGTACAATAACTAAAGTTCATTGTAAACAAACAAGCAGTTTTGCACAGGTTTCCCCCATGCTCCGACAACGATAGTATTGTTGATCATGAAGATTGAGAGGTATGAATTGTGCGTCTGTTATAATTTCCAACAAAAATGAATAACTGAAAAACCTTGACGACACAATCTCGTAAGCGCTCATTGCAAAGCCAACAACTTTACGATTTTATACTTTTTTGAGGTGGCTTCCAACTATTTCTCAGGATGTCACTCTTCCCATAATTGTTCTTACCCAGAACTCGCTTAACTGTGAAGTTTCTAATCCATCATTTACTTTGAAAATACACCTCTGAAGTCTGAAGGCTAAACCTTAATTTCAATAATATTTTGTTCAATTTTGATATATGATTCAATTCATTTATACATCTCCTTTCACCTAGAAATTTTCTATCCTAGAAGTCTGCCAGAAGTTGGCATTGTTTGGGCCTCATTTTCCCAAAGACTCTATTTGCCCTCATTAAATTCGGGATATTATAAGCCACCAACTCCGCTTGATTTGTCTCTAAACATAACTCCTTATTTTAAGAGGCATCACTTTGATACATTTGCAAGATCTCAATTGATAATATTTGAGATATTATCTCCTTTGATTATGTGCAACCCATATTTAAGTTGAACCTCATGATTTAATCATCTCACGAGGGACCTATGCTATTTGAGGTCTAAACTACTACTTAAGTCCATTATGTTTATCTCCAATTCTAATATGAGATTCAATTCATCCCCCGTCCTAATAGTTTGTCAAGAACTGCTCTTTATTTGGGCTTCGCTGCCCCAAAGATACTCCCGCTCTTCTCTGTCCGCCCTTATAAAATACAGAATATGGTATTCTTACACGAGTTGCATTTACACGTTTAATGTCTCTTTATTTGTGCTTTTGAAGAACTCGTTCAATTCAATATCACATAATTCACCATAAGCGGACCCATAATATATATCAAGCATTGCCATCACTAGAGAAAACACTAGAGGGTGCCAAAACATTTGAATGAATGAATATAATCACAAAAGGGTCACTAGAGGGTGGCCCTTTTTCGCTTGTCGACACTTTAGTGTATACGTTTTGCCTATTTTGCTACTTGCAGCAACCAGCCTTAATGCACACTTCCTACTTGTAATAATTGCAAGACAAATTCCTCCTACAAAGCCTATTTATATCATTTTTAGAACCTCTTTCCATAAATCACACTCTAGCCATCAAACCAACAATCACGACCTTTGTCCCTGCCATTGGTTGGAGGAGAGGACAATAAGTAGAAGTCAGAGGAGGGAAAGTAAGGAAGAGTAGAAAGAACTCGGCTCATTTTGCAAGAAGATTGGGATACTAAAATTGTTGGAATCTATGATCTAGAAGTAATCAATGAATCAGTCTTACTGTCAACGAAATACGAACATATATGATCACACATTAAGAACATACAGAAATTAGATAAATGATCGTGTTGATTTTATTTATATTAGATATAAATCTTCCTGCAGGTATGCCATAAGCATGGTGTCATTCATAGAGACCTCAAACCCGAGAACTTCTTGTTCCTAAATGAATCAGAGGACTCTCCACTGAAAGCGATCGATTTCGGCCTCTCCGTCTTCTTTGAGCCTGGTAGGACTCCTATCTCGTTATGTTGATATCTTCACTCAAATCTACAAATTCTCTTATGAATATATAAACATAATTACTAACCGGCATTTTCGACAGGCGAGCGATTCAGCGAGATTGTTGGAAGTCCATATTACATGGCTCCCGAAGTTTTGAAGCGCAGCTATGGCCCCGAGGTGGATGTGTGGAGTGCGGGGGTTATTCTATACATCCTGCTGTGTGGAGTCCCACCCTTTTGGGCAGGTACTTGGCCATATGTGTCCCTCCATTCTCTTTACATTTTTTCACAACTCTTCCTCATCTCATGGCTGAAAGGTTTAGATTTTTTCCCCAATAATTTTTTTATCATTAACCTTGTTGTAAGAAACTTGTTGTTCTCGGCTCTCCGGAGTAGTGATCAGAGGGTACAACGGAGCAAGAGTCATGGATGTCTAGATGGGGTGTGCTCGGAAGGAGAGAGCTATCAAGATCTCATAAATAAGACAAGAGAAGAAGAGATTGATTTTTGTTTACTATATTACAAGACCCAAACAGTCCTTTAAATAGACTAACAAATGTGCATAATTATAAATAAGTTATAACACTTGTACTTAAAAACTACGACATAACGACAATAAACAACAGCACAAAATAAAATGTGGCATAATAAAACCCTAAAGAAAATAATGGAGCACGAAGCACATAACACTAATCCAATTTTTGTATTGCTCGATATCAAATCTTAGCTTCATACTGTTTTAAAACCGCCATTACTTTTGTTTATGACAACATGTGTGTTTGTTCTCAACCATAATTTTTCGGACAGGTTTGAGAACAAAATGCAATGTGATCAAATAAGAAGATTGCATTTCCGAGAGGTAGATAAGTTCAGCTGGAAACTCCCTTCTTCCTCATCGTTGAATTGTGTTATGGGTCTAGCCCATAGTGCCAGTAGAGTCGTCGGAGGATAACCTGAGGCTGGGATGACGCGGCGAAGTAGGCAGTGGAGGCAGAATCGCGGCTGCCTAGGCGGGATGTGCTCAGGAAAAGAGAGCAATCACAATCTCTTCAATGGGGAAATGAATAGCGCAACCACAATCTCTTCTTGCTTGATTCCATTCCATGCGATTCATTATTTTAAATAGTCTTACAAGACAGAGACTCACAAATGATAACTCTTTCGACAAATCTAATCTGTTTCTCTATTCTAACCAGTTATTTTGTTCCAGGCAACGAAGAATATTTGTTTTAAATTATTGAAATAAGGAATTTATCTCTAACACAAGTGACATAATCAAAACCTTTTCGATTCTTTAGTTACTAATTTATGGATTGAATTTCATTCGACCCGTGGTCAGTAAGTAACAATTGATTTGTGCTCCATTTGGCGCGATGTTTTTGCTCCGATGAGTTTGAATAAAAACAACAGTCATAATATGTATTTGGCATGACAATAGCCATGACCACCACCAAAAACTATTTACGAACATAAAAGTGGATGGGGTTCCTCAGGCAAGGTCAGGCGAGGGAATTTTTTTAAAAAGGAAGAGCCCTTCTATATACTCAAACATCTTAACGTTAGTAATACAATATACTCCATTTGAAAGGCTTGAAGCAGTAATCTTCGATAAGAATAGTTCATCCTTCTGCTACTTTACATGAAAATTTTCTAACCAAAACAGAGTTTGCTGCGCAATTTTGCGAACTTCTATGGTTTCTGATGGGGCCTGTGACATGCATCACAGAAACTGATGAGGGAATTGCACAGGCGATCATGAAGTCCGTTGTCGATTTCAACAGGGAGCCGTGGCCGAAGGTCTCGCAAACTGCCAAAGATCTGGTGAAGCGCATGCTTGATCCAAACCCCCAAGCAAGGCTGTCTGCTCAGCAAGTTCTTGGTAAGGTTTTGTGAACATTATCCATCATTCATATTATGGTGTAGTTGTGAAAGGAGTTGCCTTAATGATAATATTGTTAGAACATAAGTATTCAATCTTAATTATTAAAGGCTAAAGATGGACCAAGGCGCAAAGAGATCTCGAAGCCTAGGCTTAAGGCGTAGGCGCGCGCTTGTCGAGAGCATGACGCAACCGCATTCATTTTAAATAATCAGCATCAAACATCAGTCCATATTCTTGATCAAATTTTTCATCAACTCTATTCATTAATCATTTATTACTATCATTTATATCTCTTAAAAAATAAAATCAATGCGGTCATTTGCATCATATGTAAGTCTTAACCCTCGATTATTTTTCAAAAATATTAAATAATACAAAAAAACATTAAATTCTTACAATGCGAAGTCACAAACATCCAACACAAAATCAATTGGCAATACGCTGCAAGTCTCTTAAATGGATTTTTTTTAATTAATTGCTTTTATAGACTAAAGATAGGGCACAACAACGACAAAGGATCCATATAGCCGACCTCACTATAGTGGGATAAAGGCTTCAGGTGCCGTTGTATTAATATCTTTCATAATACGGCGACAACTTGTTAATTTTTTTTTAATCTTTTGCATGAAGAACATCCTTGGCTGCAGAACGCGAGTTCAGCCCCAAATATTCCTCTTGGAGAAGCAGTCAGGAGTAGGTTGAAGCAGTTCCTAGTGATGAACAAGTTCAAGAAGAAGGCACTGAGGGTGATCTATGCCTCCAAACTCAAAATTATTATTTTTTGTATACTTTTAAATTAAATTTTTTTTGTATATTTTTAAATTAATTCTTTTTTGTATATTTTTCTTGCTGATGATTATAAAAAAGTTTTTTTTTTGTTGTATATAGATTGTAGCTGAGCAATTGCCTTCAGAGGAAATTAATGGAATCAAGCAGGTGTTTCACATGATGGACAAGGATAAAAATGGGACGCTGACACTGGAAGAGCTCCAGGAAGGCTTCCACGAGATTGGTCAGCTTGTTCCTGAGCCAGATGTCAGGATGTTACTGGAAGCAGTGAGTCCTCTTTCAAATTTTAATTTTTGGGGTCATTTTGCTCCGCTTAGGGCTGTTTGCAAATCAAATAGTTTGTGAATGATTCGAGAATCGGTTCATGAAGATTCAATTAAGATTCATATTTTTCGAGCTCGAATCCAAATTTGAATTCGAGTGATATTCAAATCCAAATAATATTATCTCTATTGACAAGATTCACGAATAATATGAATATTTATATTATATATACAGATAATACTAGCCGTCCGATCAAAGTCTATTTGGTCTATCGTTTGAGGGAAATTTGAATCCAGGATTTTGGGACGAGTCTGCACCCGAATTCAAATAGTCGAACGAATCTGAATCTCTGCATTCTATGACAAATTTGAATCGAATGAAGAGCTATTCAATGGATTTGTGAAAACTAGTGGCTGCCCCCTCCCCCTAAAGAATAATTGCAAGGACTTCCCTCTACCTTTCAGAATTACAAAAAGTTCCCCTCTAAATTCACATAGTTAACACACATGCAACAAAAAAACACCTGCAAGAGGTCTTTCTAGGTATTTTGTGTGGAGGTTAACAGTCTTTGTAATTTTGAAAGATATAAGGTAGGTGCCTGTAATTATGCTAAGTTAGAGGAGTCTTTAATGGTTATTATTTTATTGTTATCTTTTAAATTATTTTTTTACTGAAATATACATATTATCATCTATAAGTAGGTGATTTCCTTCTAATGATGATCTCATCATCCCAGGCGGACATAGACGGAAACGGCACGCTGGATTGCGACGAGTTCTTGACCGTCTCCTTGCACCTGAAGAAGGTCAGCAGCGAGCAACATCTTCCCAAAGCATTCGACTACTTCGACAAGGATGGCAGCGGATACATCGAGATTGATGAGCTGAGAGAAGCTCTCGGAGAGAGTCACCTCGACCCAGACGACGAAGTCATCCGAGAAATTATATCGGATGTTGATAAGGACAAGGTTATTAGAAAATCTTAATTTGATCTCGATCATCTCCCCCTCATGTTAACTTCGACCTCGGTTAATAGACCTTCGAACTTCAAATATTTACAGGATGGTAAAATTAGCTACCAAGAATTTGAGGCGATGATGAAGTCGGGAACGGATTGGAGAAACGCTTCACGACAGTATTCGCGCGCATTTTACAACACGCTCAGCAGAAAATTGTTGAAGGAAGCATCCAGCAGCCCAAACAAGTGGAGCATGCGAGTCGATAAAGCTATTGATGAATGATGATGAATGCAAACTTGTTTACCCTAAAATTATGAAGAAAAAAATGAGCTTCCATCCACAAATTTTCCTAATTCATTGCTAAAGGAATGTTTATGGATTCCAATTGGAGGGTGTATGTATAGTTATTGAGTTATGGTAATATTTTTTTGGGCATTTCATCCACAGGTTGAGAAAGAAAAAAGATCTTCTGAATTTGTGTGCATTGCCATTTTAACAAGTTTGCATTCTTGTTGAGTTCTTACTAAGGCTAGGTTGCCGATAAAAGGAAACTATTTTTGAGCATAGAAATAGATGAAGTTCCTTAGGCGAGGTCGGGTGTTCATGAACGACGACGACGGTTCATAACCACCGAATTCACCACTGTCATTGCCGCGCCAAACAGAGCCTAAATCATACTATAGGGTGTGAAGTAGAAGTAATTGGTTGGGAGACTGTTACGGATCTCCACGACGACGAGCCCAAATGGCAAGTCTACACGCGCCCGCCGGCGCGTATATCACAGGGACCCACTGAGACCGCAGAGGATAATTAATAATTATTATGTTCTATGTTTGGCTATCGCATTTTTAGTATTTTGTTTCTTCCCTAATTTCAATTTTTTCTTTTGTATTCGCTCATCGCCACTATAAGAGGGCGTGTGAACCTTGTATTCGGTATCCTGGATGAATGTATGTTTCTCTCTTCAAGTCTCTAACCCTAGCCTCCTTTCTTTTCCGCTCTCTTCATCTTCCTCTCCCTCTCTCCCTATTCCCGATTCAGACCGCCCACCCCCTCTCACCCCGGAACCTAACAGAGACAAAGGAGCGGTGCATAGGACTTCTCATGGTAGAAGCTATTCAAACACAGAAGCACTTGCTAAAAGAAAAATACAGCAAACATGAACTAAATGCACGAGAGATCACGCACATCAGAGGATGTCAATAGTGTGTTTCATCTGAAATAAGTTTATATACATTCACGAACAAAGAGGATCAAAGCGACCGCGACAAAAGGTCAACTCACCGACCCTTTAGATAACCCGAGTGCACTAGTCTTCATCGTGTAAGAAATTGGATAACTCAAATTTAGTTTACACCTCATATATGATGATGCATTATTGGGATTTGACGATGATAACGAATGTCGGCGATCAAAATTAGCTCGTAGTGAGCTACTTTTAAACCAATCAACAGTGGATTTCCTCGATGATCAACACCAAAACCTCAACGATCGATATAATCCTGTTGCTGCCGAGCGCGTCCATGGATGCCTAAGTCAGTCCGCTCAAGACAAACATACTTTCGGTCATACTCGAGACTCGAGATATTAGTTGCTCGCTGTAGACGACTTGAGATGCCCAAAATCTACTCCTACCAAGTGCATTGCTTCAGGAGAGCTATGTGTTGTCCAAAGCTACAAAATGTATAAGGATAGTGTGCTACTTCTTGTCCCCACCACCCACGACCCGCCTAAATCCTTCAAGATAAACGACTAAAGAACGCGCAATCAAGAAAAATGGAAACGACAAAAGATTCCCATGACACTAAAATTACCACTATAAAAATCTCGCACCGAAGACGCTAATAACAAGGATAAGCAATCAGTATCGCAACAAAAATAAAATGGTAGATATCTTGATTACTAGTTTAAAATGCCAGAGATAGGTAATCACGATAACCCGAAAAACAACTCTAACATAGAATTTCGCGATGCGGATATACGAATTTGTTGAAAGCATGCTATAATCCACGCCGCCAATTATCTAGTAATTATATAACAAACATATTGTTATGGGTCTCATGCCGTCAATTATATTTTTATGAGTCTTTAGATATCAAGTCGAGTTGTATGAGTCGAGTGTACGAGTCATATTGAGTCGAGCCGTAGTTAAAAGCTATTTACACATTGTAATGGAAGACCTCACGCCATTGGTAATCTAGTATAAGGAGTTTTTATTATATTATGTGTATTATGTGTTTTAATATTGTATGAGTTGAGTCCAAGTCATGTAGTCTTTTATGTGTTTTACTATTTTGTATAGTTTCATAGTATCGGGTATTTACACCTGTGCTATCTGGGTTCTATATAATAGACTCTTGTCATGTAATCCTTATGCAAGAAATATTAATCAAGTTCTCTTTATCTCTCTAACTTCCTCTCTCTCTCTAGTTCCTCTTCTCACCCCCTCCCTTTTAGGGTTTCATCACTCCCTCACCTCCTCCGCCATTTCTAGGGCTAACACCCTTGTATCTCCACCTCCATCCTCCACCCGCCGCTCTCCGACAATCCACCAAAACAGGCACGTAACACCCATCTCTTATGTTGAGGCTATTTATGTTTGTGCCATCGCGTGTCCTTTATATAGGAGCTCTTGGGTCATGTACGGGGTATCAAAAGAATTAAATCAAAATCGCCCTCTCTTTCTAGTCTCTTCTTTTCTCGTCCTCTAGTTCTTCATCTTCTCTCCATCACCATTCTAGAGTTAGCCCCTCGTATCTCCCCTTCTTCGCTATCTCCGACATATCACCAAAAATAAGCACATAACACAAATGAAGACAGAAATGATGAAATGTGGTTATTAATTTGAATGAGTTCCAAATTTACAATCCCTGGAAACAAAGTCAGAATTGGAAAAAAAAATCACATCACCTTCCCAACAAACACTAAAAGAGCAAGCTGCTGCTAGCAGTTGATAAAAGACAATATGTTATTAGTTCTCTCTTCAGGAAATAGCTTCTTTCATCATTCCATCGCTATAGATTGAATTCAAAATATACATAAACTATGACATAATTGCTTTCATCCCAGTGATGATTTTTGAGACTATCCATGAATTTCTGGCCTGATTTGTGTCAAACAAGGGGCTTTAACATTTCGGATTTTGTAAGAAGATTTCAACGGCGGTGCTCGCAAATCTGATATGCATTGGCAGAGTTAGGGTTTCACGTAAGCGCACCTGTTGCATACCTGGAGTCATTAGAGCTGTTGGTGGCTGCATTTGATCTGGAGCTATTCACCCGACCGCTCTAATCTCTCTACATGCTCTTGCCCGCAACGTTCTTTGAGCTTGAAGTCCTGCCCACGATGGTTTGTTTATTAGGCCCTATGTCCTCCAATCCGGTTTCTAGGACCCGAACCAAGTTCTCAAAGTAGTTCCGAGTCACGCTGAAATAGAAAGGAAAAAAGGAGAATAAATAAATGTCGGGTCATAGGTAAAAATGATCATCAAACTGAGAGTTGATAAGATCTTGGATGAAGAAAAACAAAAGAAAGTCCATTTAAAAGCTAAAATTATCTAACAAGGCTCAATGGTATATAGTATATCAAGGCCTCTAATATGAGCAAAACAAAAGAAGATTAATCTCAAAAGTAAAAGATTAAAAGGCAAATACACTTATAAAAATACATAATTGCAATGGTAAACAAGACATGAACTGAAAGTAGGAAACTAATTAAGATAACTGGTAACATCAGCTTGCCCTCAAGCTTGAAAGAAAGGCACGATGCGGTGAATGCTTCATGTGCCAGACCAGGTCTTCTGCGCCCATGTCCTCCACTTCCACGTTGTCTTCGAGCCAAGAGTTTCTTACAGGTACACCAGTGGCTCGGAGTCTATGCACATAAGCTATGGCCTAACTTGAGAGTAGATTGATGGAGATGAGTGGAGCCGACTCCTTGCGCCACCTCCTCCGTAATGGAATTTAGAATGTCCCACCTTCAGTGGTCCGTCATGATCTTATACATTCCAGTGTGCCAATCCATTTGTAAGATCCATTACCTGATGCATGCTAAACTCATTATTGTGTTGCAGGATTCTCTCGCAGCCTTGCATTGAAAAACTCTAGTAGGACAGATGTTGCCTGGGCTGAGAAGCGTTGAAATTTCTCCACCTAATGATCCAATTTGACTTGAGGTTATTAGTTCTCCCAAAGAAGTGCTTCGTAGAGAATGACCAAATCTCATATCACATTATTGTTTAAGCCTTTCTTTGTCATCTATGATTTTTTTCCTTTTCAAGTTGGACGAACCATAATTGAGTGTCCTCTATAAAGTGCAAAGATGCAAGGCTGATCCACTCTATCCACAAGTTATGTTGACTTAACCATCAATTAGGGGAAAACTCAAATGTACCATAGAGGGGAATGTTCCCTCCATGTTGAACCCCTTACTTGGCTAGAGCAAGCCTTTGATCTGCCATACCGTGTACGTGTGGAGCATCATGCTCCTGATACATGCAATGAGTGAAGCAGCCGTTGTTTGATTAGCGGCGGATGTGGCTTGATGAATCACATTTGCCATTCGAACGGGCATTTCCTGAACTGCCAAAGCGAGCGAAGGTACCACTTCAAATAGAGGTTGAGCATGGTGGGCCAACTTATTATAGGACCTTGTCAGAGATCTTATAGCAAGATGGTAGAAAATATGAACAGAAGATTCAGTTATAGAAATTCCGACCACTTATAACCACACATGATAAAAGAATGTTAATTGTGTTCATTTTTTTCAATGAGAGCAAAATTTTCTTTGTAATGAATTCCAAAGTTCGAGTACATCTTTATGCCACTAGACAGCTATGTAACGCTTAATAACAATCACATCGGGAATCTACTTAACTTAAATATCCATCAACATCTAATAGTTTCTTCTCATGTGGAAGAATAAACTAAAAAGTGCAACTATTATCCAAGGCATTCATTTCTTCAACCATGGCATTCGTTCACTCACTAACTTCCAATGCTTTCTAATAATGGTTTAGAATATAAATAAAGGATATGGAAGAGAAGAAGTGTTAGAGAAGCACAGGAGACTAATGTGATGATAGAACCTAGAGTGCAAGAGTACCTTTGCAGAGAGCTATGGGTTCATCCATATTTGCAGTATTGGAAGCTAGAGCAGGAGTAAAAATACTTGAGATGTAGAATTTGTCTTCTTCCTATAATAAGTGAGAAGAGGTTTTGTTGGATCCTCTCGATTACAGTTGTCAAATTATGTATGGCCACCATGTGGAATGTAATAGTCAGGAGGAACTGAGTGGAGAAGAGGTGTTTGGGGTTAATTTAAGATCATCATGATTATTTTGCTCCTGAATTATCTCAATAATTATGATTCAATTTCCATAAAATTAGCATTTATGTACAAAGATAAAGTCCCCTAATAAGGTGATAATAATACCCTTTTTATGTGCATGATGGACAATAAACACATTCCAATGCACAAGAACTATGTTTGCCTTGTGATTGTTAGTGAATATGAACAAAATACTTTAATTCTTAAAGTGTCAAAGGAGTAGTAAAACCAATAACACTAGATGTAATGAGGTAAGCTTCAAAGCACAATGTCACCACAATAATGTTTTAGGGAATGCGCATTATGAACGATATTGTAAGAGCAACTTCCAATAAGTGTTATTCTTTCATTAGACTGCATTCTGAGAAGGGTTGGCAACACAAGTTTGATGAAAGGATTTCATGCTCAACTGTGGAATGTTTGCATCCCTTATGAACATTTTCCGCATCATAATCACTAAGAAAAAAAAATTGTGCTGCAACCATTCTATGAAATTACATGAAACATGGGAAATTTTTTGATTTAATGATACAACATACAGGCTCATGTTATGCGTAAAAATAATAAAGCGACGGAGTATGACCCTCAAATATCAATATGCATAATAGCAAAAGGAACAATCATTGGCAAAGCAACATAATAAAATGAAAAATCATTTGCTCTTACAAATTTCACATACATAACAAAAAAAATAACCAAAAACACTTGAAGAAATAAAAAGTCAAGTTACGGAGCATAGAAGTAAAAGCAGGTGACCTAACCGCGGATGCCAAGACTTGGGGCAAGTAGTGTTGGAGTTAAGAGCTCGATTAGAGCATATATATTACAATCAATTAGAAGAAAACCATCTCCATCATACTATGAGTACCAAGGACCTGCTTCATGGTCAGATCCTGAAAGACAACATGAGGAAAACAAAGGTTTGCTAAGAAATTTATAGATTTGGTTAAAGAACCTTTAGAAATTATATTTATGGGGGAAATAGGAACATGTAATACATCAGCTATTGTAATTTAAAGTGAGTATTGGATGGACCTTTTCCCAGATATTGTTATGCACACGCCCGATTGCATCATGTTTTTGCTACAATTCATTGAATTTCGCTTTGAGTTTTCTCCCATCTTTTTGATCGCCTTTGAGTGCTCTCTCGCTCTCACAACTCGGAATTGCTTTGGGTTTTTTCACTCTCGCGCTCATAAAAAGAGCTTGTCCATAATAATAGTTTGATTTGTCGCTCTCCGCGCACTGCCCTTGCAGACGCCGAGATCCACCACCAAGATTGCCACATTCCTCCTCTGCAAACAATCCAAGGAAAACATCCCAAGTTCAATGCCAAGTTCGACCAACTAGGCGAGATTGATCAAATCGTTGTGGGGGTGCCTCATATCAGCTCGCTTCCCCATGTATCCTTCATCACCCCATCGGCACCTTCCCCTCTGTTCCCAACCCTTCCAGCTGTGAAGATCTCCACTTGGAGCAACCTTAGCCCAGGTGTTCCCATTGCTTCACAGCCTCTACTCGTCATTGCTAATAGGAACATAGCGTGGAAAGAACTTTCCCTCTGTTCTGGTGACCGAAGAGAATGACACACACCAACAATTACCGAAACTCGCACCTTCCACCATGTCGTGGAACTCAAAGGTGTCCCCTGCCCCTGTAGCAGATGAGAAAAGAACCCACCAACTGGTCCAGCCAATGGTTTGGGAATCCCTCGTCTCCATATGCGTTTCGTCGCACCAACAATTGTCACTGATGATCACGAGGAAGTTGTCAGCGCACCGAACCCAATGCATGCAAAGATCCACCAGAAGATCCCTACAGTTTCCCCTACATGTGCCATTGTTCGTGATAACGGGCTCGACATGCACAACGGTGTTTCTACCAGAGTAGCACCTAGCATTTCCATCCTCCATACGGGATCGTAGGTCCGCCAGATGATTCAATGTTCCCCCTAATTCTCCCAACATTTCCCTTTCATCCCCTGCTCCGCACCGACACTCATCTTCGCCTTCTCAATAGAACCAACAAACCAACTCACTCGCATGCATCCTTGTCAATTCAATCTCCCCACTAACCACTACCTGTTTTTGCCTTTCATGCGAGTTGTTCTATCCTCCAGAGTCCAGACCATGCAACTAATTTCAGAGCTTGTCATATTCACCACTCCTATTGTCTATTCTAGTCACAAAGCCACATGGCACATTAATCAATGGCCTTTTTCGGCATTCATGCATCTTTATTCACCGCCCCCATCAATGGATTTTACTTTGGTCCCACACATACTGCCTGGAAAATTCTTCTACCACCAATTTCCTCCATTTAAGTATAACACACATACAATCTAATATCGACCCCCATTGAGATCTAGTTCGTGGAAGGAAGAGGTAGAAAGCTTGAAGGAGGTTGGAGTTTCCCTTCTTGGATCCTTGGGAACCTATGGCGACAATGAGGATGACCGAAGGTTGGAGGGGAAAGTCAGCCACGGGATTGATCAGAGTGAGGGAGTCGTGCGGATCTGCGAACATGGGGACAATTAAGTTTGTGTAACCGGGAAGAGAGAGAGAGAGAGAACATAGGAGGGAGCGAAAAGCATAGATTTGAACTTTTTGATATTCCATTGTCCCCTGCATCCAACATATATCCGGGTGGCCAAAGTGCATAAAAATAGCTCTAAAAGTGCCCCCTCACAAGACTTAATATTTGTGATGTAAAAGTACTACGAAGATGTAAAAATACAATATAAACTAAAAGCAACCTTGAATTAATCCTTGCGCGGCTTCACACGACGCTTGTATGTGGCACCCCAAGGTGCATCCGCAGCACAACCACACCCACAACACCAAGTCCAGTAGCCTCTTTTTACTTCACCCTCATTTTTTCACCCGAAGCTACACCCAACCCTCCCGCAAGATTTTCTAAATTTCTTCACCCCCCATGGCCGTAACATTTTCACGTCGTCTCAATTCTATTCATCAACACTCCACTAACCGCTTGCGCCCACTCCAGTCTGATACATCTTCAGCTCCGATTCATCAATCACTATTAACCTTAGATCGCATCGACGATTGTTGCCTCTCATTGAATTTTTGTATGGACCCACAATTTTTAAAGAGCCTAGAAAATGGAGACTCGGTCTCGCGGACAAGGTCGAACTTCAAAGGAGGAATAAAGTTACACACATGCCCGAGCAGACCCCCTCACATATACGACAAGACAACACAATGCGTCATGCCCGCGCTCAACTACACTCGGGATGAGCCATGGGAGCACATTTTGCCATGATTCCATGAATGGTAATTTAATAATTAAGTATTTAAGATTTATTAAGCATTAATTAAATAGTGATATTAATTATTAATTTTAATTGAAATATTAAAGTATTTTCTTATTAGGGGTTCCCTTCCTCATCTATATAAGGAGACAGGGTAGGACTTGTTGGATATCTTCTAGATCCCTTGATTTAGGCTCTCTTTAAGGGAGAAGCTCTTTGGAGGACAGCTTGTCACCCGATTGTATCATGTTCTTGCTGCAGTTTTATGCATTTATTTTTAAGTTCTCTCCCTCGTACAATCTCTATGAGTGTTCTTTCATCTCTTCGATCAACTTTAAGCACTCTCTCACTGGCATAACTCGCTATCGCTTTGGTTTTTTTGCTCTCATGCTCGTAGAGAAGATTGTCTGTAATAGATAAACTGGAAAAAGATTCATCAACAAGACAAACTTTATCATGACTAGTAAGAATGAAATAGAAAAAGAAACATATGGAATACTAGAACATATGATTTGTGAGACTAGAGTCAATGTTGTTAAAGGCACGTCTCAGGTATGCCTGTGGATCAAGGCTCACGAGGCACAAAAACTTGCATCTTATAAGCCTTGGCGTGAGCCTTTTGTGCACCTTTGTAGCATAAAAATACATGCCTGGTGAGATTTTTGTTATAATGCTATGTTTTTTCAAAAGAAATCATTAGTTCAACAACATTTGAATTGGTTTAATGTTTGTGAAATATAACAAAGTGTGAAGGGTTCGATATTATGCAAGAGACCGCACAAATCTCACTTCTTAAGAGATATATATGGTAGTAAGAAATGGTTGATGAGTTGAATTAATCAACAATCTGATTGAAAAGATGAATTAATGTTTGATGGTGATTATTTAAAATGTGACACAAGTGTGTCTAACCATTATCAAAGTGTGCACCTGCGCTTTGCACTTAGGACTCATTTGCTCCATGAGCCTTTAACAACTATAGCTAGAGAAAATTGCCCGCTCAATAGGTTGTCAGGAAGCAGTTAAGGAACTAGGAGTACCTGATTGTGTGAGAATTGCGCTACAAAAGATGATGTCTCACAAGAAATTACTTTCCTCAAGATGATGTCTCACATGAAATTACATTCATGAACCGACACAAAGCCAATACCTCTGTTACGGGCCTATTTCTGCAATAGCGGTAACTCGTCGGAATAGTGATCGGAGGCGGAGAAGAGGACGGAGGAGGATACAACGGAGCCCTTAATTGCGGCTGCCTAAGCGAGGTTGCTCGTTCGAGGAGAGATCCACCGAGATCTCACACGGGGGACAAGAACTAGACTTTTCATTCCTCCATAACCAGGACCCCAAAGGACTCTTAAATAGAACATACAAAGGGCATTGACGTAATTAGCACGAAACATAATAATAATAATATAATAAGGAGAGTCTCACACAACTCGATAAGATAACCATAACACAAAACCATAACGCCATAACACAGAACATAACATCACTCCCGCCGTCCAAAAGAGCTTGTCCTCAAGCTCGAGAGGTCCACGGTGGAGCACTTCATTTGATTCCCTTGTCGTCAGAGTCATCGACGTGCAGGTAGAAAAGCTCGTTGCACCTGTGGCCGCGAGTGTACTGCTCGTTGCAATTAAAGCATAATCCTTGTGTGCGTCGCTGCAGCATCTCAGCCCGAGATAATTGACAAACCGGTGGGGTTGCAGGACCATCGATACGGCCTTGTTGAACGATGTTGGTGGCAGGCGGGTAGGCCTTCTGTGCTAGCTGGAGGCGACGATCGCAGAACCGGGCTAGACTCATTAGCAATCACTAAGTCTGGAGGAGCCTCAAACTCAACATCCAGTCGCAGGCGCTCGCAAAGTCCAGCGGTGAAAATGTCGACTTGCATATCCGGGGCAAGGGGGGCATGCACTAAGAGAAGTTGAAATTGTTCCAGGTACTCATCCACGGACCCCGTTTGTCGTAGAGATGTGAGTTCGCCAGGGGGGTTGTTGTGGATAGGAGGTCTGAAATGCAAGTTGCATAGCCGCTTGAAGTCGTCCCAGAGCAGATTCGGTCGGTCGGTGAGAAGTCGAGAGGCCCACAAAACAGCGGAGTCGAGCAGATGAAAAGATGCTATATGGATTTGGTCTGCGGACGGAGTTTGTTGGCGGCCGAATAATTGCTCACATTTGGTGAGCCAGCACAATGGATCAGTTTTTCCATCATAGGTAGGAAATTCCAATTGGGTGTAGCGTGGAACAATAGCAGCGTCGGTGTGTGCGAGGACAGGCGGCAGAGGCTTGTGGATGGTCAGGGGAGGCGGTGCCTGGCGAAGAAGTGGCGGTGTCTGACTGTTTCTTGTAGGATCATGTGCGGGGGTGGTAGAAAGATCATCAAGGCGCTTGGAGAGCGCAATAATGACCTCCTGATGACGGTCCGTGAGGGCAGTGTGCGCAACTTGTTGCGTCATAACGGTTTGCAGCATGGTCATAATCTGACTTAGTTGGTCCGACGAGTCACCCATAGTGCGGGATGAGGAGCGAGAAGAGGAGTGGGTGACCGGGCGGTGGGATTGAGCCGAGCCGGATGATTGGGAGTGGCCACAAGAGCCGCGGCGGCGCCCAATATTGGCATCAAAAAAGATAGGCCCGCTGGAAATATAAATGAGACTTGGAGCAGGACTGGCCCAGCGGTTTAAATATTAAAATTGGGGTTGCTGGTTGGTAGAGGGGGTGGGGCCCAATGCCAATAGATTTAATAAATAAAACTGATGTGGGAGGGGATCAAAGCAATGACAACGACAGGAGATTAAAAAAAAGAGCAACGTTCGGGGCTCGATGTAGCGCAACAGGGCGGGGGGGGGGGGGGGGGGGGCTCGATGTAGCGCAACAGGGCGGGGGGGGGGGGGGGGGGGGCTCGATGAAGCGGCGGGCTGCAGCGACGAAGCAGGGGGGAGGCTTGAAATTGTTGCGCCGTGCGGCTTGGGAATGGAGAAGGAGGAGGTTACTCTTGCTGTTCTTTCGTCTGCGCAGGACTGCAGAAGAGTTCCGCGCGGAACCGTTGTTCACTCGACGGAGGAGGCATCCTGCTGGGCTTGTCGTCGGGGATGGAGGATGTTGTGAAGCCGAGGGAGGACCAGTTGCGGTGTTGGAGGCACGCACCGTTGGCGACGCCGAGAGGCTCGATTAAAATGGAGCTGGCAGTTGGAGTTGAGGAGGTCGGAGGTCAGCGGCTGGAGGATGTCTGAGCTCGATGGAAGATAAGGAGGATGACGGCTGAAGTAGTTCGATGAAGATGCAACGCCGATGTTAGCGTGGTTGTGTTGGACGACGATGGAACGGCGAGGTCCTGGTGACGATGGAACGGCGTGGTCCTAGTGTCGTGGCTTCGTTGCGGGCGCGGGAGAGGACCGAGAGGCTCTGATACCAAGTTGTAACGGGCCTACTTCCGTAGCAGCGGTAACTCGCCGGAATAGTAATTGGAGGCAAAGAAGAGGACGACGGAGGATACAACGGAGCCCTTAATCGCGACTGCCTAAGCGAGGTTGCTCGTTAGGAAAGAGAGCCACCAAGAGCTCACAAGGGGGACAAGAACTAGACTTTTCATTTCCTCCATAACCAAGACCCCAAAGGTCTCTTAAATAGAACATACAAAGGACATTGACGTAATTAACCCGACACATAATAATAATAATAATATAATAATGAGAGACTCACACAACTCGACAAGATAACCATAACAGAACCATAACGCCATAACACAGAACAATAACAACCTCCTTAGTAGATAAGATAAGTAACGAGAAATTGACCCCAACGATGAAAATTGAGAAATATAAGCTAGGTGGGTTCCAATGGAAAGTCTAGCTAGGAAAAACACTCCAACAATCCCATTAGAAGTAGCACCACCCTAACATGAATAATCACACAAGTCACATACAAAATGATGTTTGTCAATCCGAAGTTGACCGGTAGCGCAACCCCAATGTGTAATATTAAAAGTAGAATTACCAACAGGAAGAGCAGAGTTATTAAAAGCTGCACAATGGACCTGTAAGAAAACATGAAATTAGAATATACAACAACACTCAAGCCTTTATCCCACTATAATGGGGTCGGCTATAGGAATCCTTTGTCGCCATTGTGCCCTATCTTTTGTCATAATCTCACTAATGCCCAAGTGCATCATGTCTTTCCTTATAGTTTCATTCCAAGTCTTTTTTGGTCTGCCCCTCCCTCGTTTAACATGCCTAGTGACTAGACTCTTGCAACGCCTAATAGGTGCCTCTAATGGTCTGCATTGTACGTGTTCAAACCATCATAGTCGAGCTTCTCTGCAATTGGTGCTACTCTTGTCTTATCCCTAATACATTCATTCCTAATTTTATCCGGTCTCGTGCGTCCACAAATCCACCTAAGCATTCTCATCTCCGCAACTCTTATTTTTTGCGCATGTACATAATTCACTGCCCAACATTCAGAACCATAGAGCATCGCTGGTCTAATTGTAGTACGGTAAAACTTACCCTTAAGTTTTAATAGTACTTTACGATCACTAAGATCCCTGACGCGCCTCTCCACTTCAACCAACCCGCTTGGATTTTATGTGTCACATCTTTATCAATACCTCCGTCTTTTTGAAGGAGCAAAAAAGAATATTTGTACATACAACTATACAAGTATCCGACAATAATTTCTTTTATTATATTTCTCATACATTAATACATACAAGTATTTGAACACTTATATAGGAGAAGAAGGAGCAAAACTCTCATTCTAAGATGTGATACTAAATCCTAATGAGGTAATGGGCCCAATCTGAACCTTGCTAGAGGCCTTTGTACATATTTTATTCAACAGGACCAAAGAATATGACTCCTATAATTCTTGAAGAACCAAATTATTTATTTCAGAAAGACAAATTGGAATAGGGCCAGGAATATGAAAAGTAAACGGATCATAATCTCTATTCAATCAATGTAGCTCAAATAATTTGTTTCATTCATCCCGAACCAGATAATATCTGCATTTCGAACTACACCATATAGTAATTGAATCAAGATAACATCCTCACAAATCATTGAATATTCATAATTAAACTAGGATATAGAGTGAGCTCAATGTCTTAATCGAGCTATAAACCTAAAAAATCAGAGCAACAATCATACTACAAGAATAAGTAGCCTTCAGTTCTCAAATTGAATCGACGGAGTCAAGAAGGTTGTAAACAGCAGGAATTGGATAAGAATCAATGACAAAAAGGTAAATTTCTCAATTTTTTAGTTATGATACCTCTCATTTGTACGTGGTGGTTCTATTATCAAGCCATCAATATGCTCACTAAATTTTTTGTTATAAAGAACAAACAAAATATATCTCAACCATGTAAGATAATTTTTCCCATCAAAGGACAAGAAAGTAATAGTAGTAAGGTGATTAGAGCTCATGTCATGAGTAATCTTAGGAGGAGAAGATTCAGAAGTACTACTAGCATTCAAAATAATTGCAAGAAAATAAATAGAGAAAAATTCAAAGAACTAATGAGGATAGACAAGTAGTATGAATGGCCATGTGACTGCATCTAACACCAAAAAATTAAGATTTTATTTTTCGGACTAAAAAAGTCCCCAAAATAGTTCATATAAACACTAAAAAATGGGAAACATAGTAGGAAATCGCCATGTGGTCGAAGACTGGAGATAGCCTATGATATGGAGGTAAGAATAGAGAAGAAGGCTTATGCTACAAAGAAAATAATAGATGATTAGCAAAGCCGGAAGAATAGAGGAGAGACACGGACAACAAAGACAAGAAGAAATGCGAGCTGAGATTAAAGACGAAGGAGATGCAGAATCTTGGTAGTAGACGATGCTTACACAATCAGTGGAGCCGAGATGAGACGTAGACAACAGAGCGAAGAAGAGACGCGAGTGACATGCTCTGATTCCAAGTTATAATACCCATGATAGAAGGTAGATAACATTGGAGGAAAAAATCAAACTGATTTTCCTACCTTCAAATTGGGGAGAGCAAAAATAAAAGGGCCAAAATTTGTATTATATATAGTATCATGCTAATGTTACAATAAGACCTAACTGTTATTCTGAAGATACCTAGTCAATCCAGCTAGCTTCCTGCGGAAGTCAGTAAATTCTTTCATTGGAACCTCTGCATCAAGGTACACCTGGAGCTCCTTCTCTGCACATTGATGAAGTCGCTCTAAACCGGCCTCAGCCTCCCCTATAGAACAAAAAGCGTGCAATCATTAGAATGGGATTATAAATAGAACCAAACTTTAAAAAACTAGCTAACATTTAAAAACCTTGAAGATACTCAAAAAATTGCTTCTTGGCATGTTCATGATCAGGTAAGTAATACCCATATGCATATGTCCATTTTAGTACTCTCCTACACTCAACTACCTGCATATTGCAAGGCTCCATCAATTAATGCATAGAAATTAATAGACACACACACATATATATATATATATCTTTATTATATAAAACAATAGCAGACACACCAAAATTCATATTGTGACCGTCCGATCAATATATCTTTATTTTTGGCCATCGGATCCTTCCCACTTTTACGGTAGTGGACTGCCAACAGCGGAAAGAAGGAATTCCATCCACAGCCTGGCAGAAGAATTCCTGATACCATGAAACAGGGAATTTCATTTTAGCGTTGTCGCCGGCGCGGAGCCGCCAGCGGCCTGCCCGCCGCCTACCGTCCGGTACGCCGGACCCTGGCGAACCCGCCGGTGGTTGCCTGGCGGCGAGCAGGCAGGGACACCGCCGGCGGTGTCCCTGCACGCGACCGCCTGGCATTATTTCTAAACGCCCTCGCCGAGCTCGCCGATGACCTCTCCCTCCAGCACATCTGCGGGCCTGCCCTGCTCCGCCTTCGCAACCTATTGTCCTCCCATCCACCCACCCCCCTGCCATGGGCGGTGGAGAGCACCTCCCGTGAACCCTCCTCCTCCAAGTAATCCGATTTCGATTTTAATGTCACTGTTCCGGCAGACTAAGATCTAAGATATTTGATTATTATCATTATAAACTTCTAAAAAGAAATAAGAAAAAAAAAGAAAAAAAAAGTAAGATTTAAGAAAGTAAGATTTAATTATTATCATTATAAAATCATAAAAAAATAAGAAAACAAAATTAAAAAACACAATAATTTTAAATAACCTCAAGCGAAGCCCGCCGTGGGGCACGGGTGAAGCCCGTGCGGAGGCGGGCGAAGCCCGTGCGGAGGCGGGCGAAGCCCGTGCGGAGGCGGGCGAAGCCCGTGCGGAGGCGGGCGAAGCCCTTCTGGATGCGGCCGAAGGCCGCCCGAGAGCATCGAGCACGGGCGTAGCCCGCTCGGTTGTGGGCATAGGTTGCGGGCGAAGCCCTCTTGGTTGCGGGCGAAGCCTGCTCGAGAACGGGCAAAGCCCGTTCAAAGATGCTAGTATGTATATATATATATCCGCTAAACAATGCTTATTTTTTCACTACATTTGGAGACAGGCATTAGTTACCAGAAAATATCATCATCAATCACCAACACCAAATAATTGACATAAGATTATCAATTGTGGTGGCGATGAGAATGATATAAGCTAAATAACACCTATCTCCAACTATGGTGAAGTAAAAAAAAACTTATTCTCACCTGTAACATGGCATCAATTATAAACTTGAGTTGGGACTCAGGCTGGCAATGTGTTTTGCTAAGCTTCTCAAGCTGAAATAAATACAAAAATTCAGTTAGAAACCCCATATATTTTCTAAGAGAATAATATCCTTCCTTGGAAAATCATCATTATTTGGTATACAATATAAACCATCCAAAGCTGAGCCACCAACAAAAAGGTTGAGGAGAAAAAACGCCATATATTCATATTGTTAACTTATTTGGTATAACACAAGAAACATCAAGAAAGACTATCCTAACTGTCGGTGATGTATTGAGTAGTAGGTTCGGCTAGTGTCTCTTAATAAAATAAAAAAGAAATATCTGATTAAAATTTCTGATAATTTCATTTCGGTCTTATATATGAAATAACCTCATGCATTCCTATTAGAAATTGCTCTCTTCATAACTTTACATAGAAATTGTATCATAATGACTATGCTAAATGAAACAATGTAGATAATACAAGAGTTAAAATAAGAGAATTATGCACATTATTCCCAAGTTTGTGCATGAGGATCTATGGATTGTAGATAAATAAGTTGTTGGCTTTAATTTTTAGGGAAGAGGAAAAAAAGCATTGTGAATACATAAAGGTTTTAGTGCATAGCTATCGGTCTCCTTTAAAGAATTTTGTTTTGGCATATTAAAGTAGTTCCATATCGATGGATGTGGTTCACAAATTATTTTACAAGAAAATGTCCAAGCATCTAAAACCTTATTTTTAAGTATCTTCTTGAAAGCTAATTTACTTCACATCAATCTATATATACCTCATTATTTTATTCATTATGCTCCCCTCGAGGGGATATTTGTGTGCATGGATGTTATGAAACTCATTGGGTAGGTTTGGGTAATTAATAGTATATATAACCTCAGAGGGGCGCTTTGAGCTGCACGGTTTTTGTAATTTCAAAAAATAAAAGGGTGCAACTTGTAGTTTTGCAAACTTATAGGGAAGGTGATGGATATCGCGGTGATCCGCTCCCATTCGGACGATCCGAGTCCGCGGATGTGTCCAGATGGTCATTTTGAGACATTTTCATATATTACTTTGTTTATTTAGAGTTGTATTTTACACTCGATCGGCTCATAATTTATGATCCGCCCGATTAGGTTGCCAGATTTTAGTAATGTTTTATTTAAGCAAGCATGGCCGGCTAAGGGGATATCGATGGTTTTTGTAGAAGCATTCCTTCGGTCACGCTGGTGGACTCAAGCCCCATGGTGTGATACTGTGATGTCGAGCTCCCTTGGTGCGACTCCAAGAATCCCGACACCCTCATCCCTCCTTTCTTCATCTCCTTCTTTCGAAACACCTACTCCCACACGCAAGCCACGACATATTTTCCTTATGCCGACGCCAATTTGTATCCCCACACTCCAACCCAACGCAGCCTCTTCCCCATCCCGTCGATGCTTTTGTTGGTTCTCCCCCCCCCCCCAACTAGCAACCTCCTAACCCTCTGTCCAAACCACCTCTAATCAAAACCTCCACTTCCAGACCATTCCCCTCTCAATTATAGTCTGCACTCAACTCCCCCCCTCCCATCACATGTAACCAGCAGTCACTTGGAGCCAACAACCCTTGATCTCCCTGCAGTGCCTCATTCCACCGTCTATTATTTTCTATTACTGTGCATTTGTACTATATATAGTGAGATGCAATGTTAAATGTCTTATTTTCGTGAAAATCTCTTGACTTGCAAGGATGTATTCGGCGTGTGATTAAAATTATTTGCGCCTTGAATACTTCTTGATTCACATTTTTTTTTTAATTAATTTTTTTGTGAACAAATGTGTTCTTGTCAATTTAAGTCGAACAATGAATTATGTTTGCACTTGCATTAAATTGGTATTTCTCGCCCTCAGTCGCCTATATATATATATATATACACACACACACACACATACATACATATATACATATGATATAAGTATAAAAGATATTCTAACATCGACATTTCAAGTAATTGACATGTAATGATGTTTCAAACATGTCCTAAATTTTTCTTTCCTGCCCAGAAAGTAAGTTTAGTACTTGCTATTGCTAACATACTTTGTGCTTGAAGAAAATGATGTACTACCATGACCATAATGCCGATAGGTCAATCCACGATCATAAAAAACTGCAAGATGATGATAAGCATGACAATGATGATTTGCCAAACAGGTTATGGAGCAAGGTTGGTACTTGATGTAAGGGATGTCTTAACACTGAGTAAAGGTGTTATGAATCACATGGAGTAAGGCTATGGGGTGTTCTAAAGAGATGGGACCAAACACCTTTTAAAAAAGGAAAAACACACACAAGATACAAAAGACCTAAAAGAGTTTGTAATTAAGACCCGGGAACGAGATCCTGCGGGTATGGATGACAGATCTTGTATTCCTCAAGAAAATGAATAAAGAAAAAGGGGCAGCCTGGTTCACAAAGCATCCTCGCGCAGCGAGGGTCTGTGGAAGGGTCCAACACAAGGATGAAATATAGGCAAACCTTACCCTGCATTTTTGCAAAAGACTGCTTCTAGGACTCAAACCTGTGACCTCAAGGTCACACGGCAACACCTCAACCGGTGCGCCAAGGCTCTCCTTTTCTCATGGAGGCGAGTAAAGTAAAAAACACATGGAAATCAATCATAACTTGCTCTGCCACATCGGTTGGAACAAGACCAGAAAGAAAGGAGCTGTTGCATGATCGTTTACGGTAAAAACTGTCATATAAGGAAATATTTTAAAGAATAAAGGGCAGCCCGGTGCACAAAGGCATCTTCGCGCAGCGAGGGTCCGAGGAAGCGTCCCACCACAAGGGTGAAATATAGGCAAACCTTACAATGCATTTTTCAAGAGGCTGCTTTCAGGACTTGAACCCGTGACCTCAAGGTCACACGGCAACACCTCAACCGGTGCGTCAAGGCTCCCTTCAAATGTTTTAAAGAATAATGAGATAGATTTGGTAGCTTCACTACAAAATTCGTTGAGAACAAAGTTTTAAGTCACTTATGGTTGGAACACCACTACAGTTATTAATCAAAGTAGAAATTTTGGACTTTATAAGAGTAACATATCTCCCACCACGAACTGTCAAATTCTAACAACTTGAGTGTCGATTGGGCCAATAAGTACACATTTTTCTTCTCATGCACTTAAAAAATTTCATTTGCGTATAATTAACAATATTCATCCTACCTAGGATAAAGTCAAAGTTGAATATATGTGTTGGACGCGTTTTATTTCCAGTTTTCTATTTTTTCCCGCTTCTTATTTCTCGTGGATATGTCACGTGGGTGTTGTTATATATATATACATATATATATGTGTGTGTGTGTGTATACCTTGGCCCGATTTAGCGCAACCATTATTATTATTTTTCTCCTCCTTTCCACTTGGTATCAGAGCCAAGGAAATCCCGCCGCTCTCCCCATCTCGTCTGCACTCAGCCGCGTCGACCTAGCCGCCAACCCCGCACCTGCTCGTGTCCGCCTTCAGCGTGTCGCCTCCTGCCTCCAGCAGCGTCGACCGCTCCGCCTCCCGCTCCAGCCGCGTCGTCCGCCCGGTTCCGCCTCCAGCGAGTCGCGTCCTCTCGAATGCGCCTCCCGCCCGCCGCTTCTCTCTAGCAGCTTTCTCCGCCCGGGATTCTCTGGGCGGCCCTTCGTCTCCGCCCGGTGTCCTCTCCGGCGAGGCGATCTAGGGACACTTGTAGGATGCGGTTTCTTCAAAGTTGAGATCTTCGTCTTGCTATTTTTTTCCTCCTCCAACATGTTCTCAATGGATGATTCTTCTGAAATCTCATCATCTCCTCAGACTGGTGCCCTCCACGGTTCCTCTGCAGATCCTCCTCGGAGCCACGACCAATCTGCCTCTTTGAAGATCACTACCGTTACCTTGGATGACACAAATTATCTAGAATGGTCCAAGGCAGCGCAACATGCTATTCAAAGTCACTAGCTATATGGGCATATTGATGGTACCACTGTTGAGCCACCACGTACCGATCCCTCATGGAGAAAATGGGATGCGGACAATTCCTTGGTGGTCTTGCGGTTACTTCATTCTTTGTCCCCTCAGGTGTACCGCAGTTACATGCTTATGGATTCGGCTTATGACATTTGGACAAGGGCCCGTGACACCTACTCTCAGGCAGACAGTTCGATGCAGATTTATGAGCTCACTCGAAATGTTTTGGAGTTGAAGCAGGGCACCATGATCGTTGTTGCCTACTACTCTGAGTTCGAACGTCTGTATCAGGAATTGGAGTACTTCAACACATTTACCGTTGCTTGCACTGCCGATGCTCAGGCTCTTCAGAAGGATAAAGATCGCTTTCGGGTTCATGTCTTTCTAATGGGACTCAATATGGAATTTGATGTTGTTCGCCTGCATGTTCTCTACCGTGAGCCTTTCCCTCTCTTCAGGAAGCCTTCAGTATGCTCCCAAGTGATGAGAATCGTTGCCGCACTCTTGGTTCCTCTACTGACCACTCTTCTTTGGGTGGGATTCCTCGAGGTCCTCCACCTCTATGCAGCCACTGTGGGAAGAAAGGACACACTAAGGACGTTTGCTTTCGTCTTCATCCTCACCTTGCTCCCCCTGGCTGGGGTACTGATGCTCTAGGGAGAGGTGGTCACAGTGGTGGTGGTCGGCAGGCTGGTGCCCGTACTCAGTATTTTGCACATTGTACTGAGGTGTATGAGGACAACTCTGGAGTTAAAAGCCTTTCGTTATATGGAGTTAAAAGCCTTTCGTTGTATGTTGCGTTCCCAGGCAGACTCTCCATCTTCTGATTTCACTGTTGTGTTTGCTACGTCAGGTATCTCTAGTGCTCATGCTGTGACTTCTCCTTCTGAGTGGATCATCGACTCAGTTGCGACAGATCACATGGCTGCCTCTGCCTCAGGTTTTACCTCTTATACTACTCTCTCTGGCCGTGATAAGGTCATTGCTGCTAACGGTTCCCATTGTTCTATTGCGGGCAAAGACACAGTTGTGTGTTCTCCTGATTTCTCTCTCTCTCTCTTCGGTTTTACATGTCCCCTCATTTCTCCGAAATTTTCTCTACATAAGTCACTTAACTGTTTCTTTAACTTGCTCTGCAAGTTTTTTTCCTGATGTTTGTGTGTTTCAGGATCTGGATACGAAGCAGATACTAGGCAGTGGTAGGAATGTTGACAGGTTGTACTTACTAAACCAGCCATCTTCTCCCAGTGCTCTTTCCATCGCCAGTGCTCCGACTCTTTATGACATCTGACGCTGGCATCTGCGCCTTGACCATCCTTCTACCCTCTATCTTACAAAACTGTTTCCTGCTTTCAATAGTTTAATTAAATTGTTTTATTGTGACACATGTAAACGCTCAAAACATGTTCGTCAGAGTATCAGTCATGTTTTTTTCCTAGTTCATGTCCTTTTGATGTTATACATTCTGATGTCTTGGGATCATCCCCCGTGTTATCTTTATTTGACTATAAATGATTTGTTACATTTATTAATTGTCATTCTCGTACTACTTGACTTTATTTATTAAAACAGAAGAGTGATGTGTTTTCTTGCTTTCAGTTCTTTCATCGCATGGTTGTGAATCAATTCAACGGCACCATTCGTGTGCTCCGTAGTGATAATGAGAGGGAATATGATGATCGGGGAGCGTTTGGTTCCTATCTTACCGAACATGACATTATTCACCAAACTACATGTGTCCACACTTCCACTCAAAATGGCATATCGGTGTTTGTTAATTGCAATGAATCTTCCAAAGTCCTATTGGGGCGGATGCGGTTCTTAAAACCGCTCATCTCATTAATCGTCTTCTGTCTCGCTCCATCTCCTACGATACACCTCCATCCCGTTTAACCAAGAACAATATAGTCTGCACCTCTAACATCGATCATCGCATCTTTGGCTCAGTTTGCTTTGTTCATGTCCATACCCCGCATCACGATAAGTTGGATGTTCGCTCTCTCTGATGTGTTTTTGTTGGATACTCTCCCACCACCAAAGGGTATAGGTGCTATCACCCCCCTACTCGTCGTTATTATTGCATTGTTGATGTTACCTTTTGTGAGGTGAAATCGTACTTTGGTCCGCGTTAGGGGGAGACAAGTAGTAACAGTGACGGGACAATCGACTCTCCTCTTCTGATTGTTGCTTCTCCTCATATTCCCTCTACTCCTCTTTCGATTGTTGCCTCTCCTTATATTCCCTCTACTCCTATACCGAGTACTACGTCTGGTCCTGCCACCTCCATTTCTCCTATATTATATACATACTCTCGCAGACATCAGGCTGTTAAGCAAGTACAGACAGTGGACATTCCACCGGTGTCGGTGCCTGTCACCGCTCCAGATTCTGATGATGATCTTCATGTTCCACTTGCTCCTCTTAAAGGTAAAACTGGTGGCACCAAACACTCCATTACTAACTACATCTCTTACACTCATTTCTCTCATGCTCACAAAACTTTTATCTCATCTATTTTCTCTATTGTGGTTCCTAAGACCTGACAGGAGGCTGTTCAGATACCTGAGTGAAAACAGACTATGGAAGAAGAGATGTGTGCCATGGAAAAAAATAAGACTTGGCGGCTTGCTCGTCTTCCTCCTGGGAAGCGAACGGTTGGATCACGCTGGATCTTCTCTGTGAAACAAAATCAAAATGGGGTGGTGGAGCGGTATAAAGCTCGTCTGGTCGCTCAAGGGTATATCCAGACCCAAGGAATTGACTACCAAGAAACCTTTGCCCTTGTTGCAAAGATGAATTTCATTCGGGTGATCTTCTCTTGTACTGCGTGTCATGGGTGAGAGTTACAACAACTTGATGTAAAAAATGCATTCTTGAATGGTGATCTGGAAGAAGAAGTCTACATGACTATCCCTCCTGGCTTTACCAAAGAAGGATCTAATGGAAAGATCTGTCGTCTGCAAAAATCCCTATATTGCCTGAAGCAGTCTCTTAGGGCGTGGTTTGGTCGGTTTAACAAGACCATGCTTCGACTAGGCTATGCTCAAGGACATGTTGATCAAGAGGAGAGAAGCTCAAGTATCGATTCTAATTGTGTACGTGAATGACATCAACAATATAGGAGATGATCTAGAGGAGATCAGACATTTGAAAGATCAGTTGGGCAAAGAATTTGAAGTCAAGGATTTTGGGAAGCTGAAATACTTATTGGGAATTGAAGTAGTGAGGTCTCGTCGGGGGATCTTCATCTCACGGAGAAAGTATATCCTTGATCTTCTGGAGGAAACTGGGATGCTTGGGTGTGCCCCGTGGATACACCTATTGAGGCAAATCACAAGATTGATGTGATACTAGTGAAGAGAAAGTGGATGCCTCTGTGTACCAACGATTGGTTGAGAAACTCATATATTTATCTTATACTCGTCCTGACATTACGTACTTCGTGGGTGTCCTGAGTATATTCATGCACTCTCCCACAATTCGTCATCAGCAGGCAGCGTATCGGGTATTGAGATACCTCAAGAAATCTTTGGGTCGTGATATTCTGTTTTTTGCAAGCCAACCTTTGGAGATTGAACTGTATACAGATGCTGATTGGGCCGGTATTCAAGACGATAGAAAGTCAACTACCGGGTAATGGTCAATTGTAGGCGGCAACTTTGTTTCATGAAAAAGCAAGAAACAGAATGGTGTAGCTCGCTGAAGTGTTGAAGCAAAATATAGGGTTATGACACAGGGAGTATGTGAGGGATTGTGGTTATAGACAATTCTCCGAGATACGAGTCTTCAGGAGAACAAACCAGTTACTCTACTGTGACAACAAAGCGGTCATTAATATTGCTCACAATCCGGTTCAACATGATAAGACAAAACATGTTGAAGTTGACAGACACTTCATCAAAGATCACCTAGACAAGTGAAATATATGTACTTTCGTGAATTTACATGACCAACTAGCCGACGTCTTCACCAAGGGATTGAGCAATGGCAACTTCATGAACAATACAATCAAGTTGGGAATGATTGATATATATTCTCAACTTGAGGGAGAGAGTTGAATATACATGTTACACGCGTTTTATTTCCATTTTTCTATTTTTTCCCGCTTCTTATTTCTCATGATATGTCACATGGGTGTTGTTATATATATATATATATATCTGTGTGTGTGTGTGTGTGTGTGTGTACCTTGGCCCGGTTTAGGACAACCATTATTATTATTATTCTCCTCCTTTCCACTGTCAAGTGATATTCAAGAACACCATTTATATGCTTTCTTATTAATAGGTTCGTTTGGCTAGATGATTCGGATTAAAATGCACTTCAAGTAAAGAAACAGTTCACTAAACATTAATTGCAGTTGTACTCAGTAAACAGTACTGAAATCAAAAGGATAAAAATAACAAATTGGATGGCCTACCTTCTTGGTTTGCATGTTATGCAGATCTACAAGTGCCTTCTGTCTGGACTGTAGAAAAATGTAGACAAATATCATATATTGATAAAGCACCAGTAAAAGAGAGTATTTAAGATTATCACAATTCACAACATAGTAGAGTTCTTCAAAGAATAAGTTGCTATGGTGAAGAAAATAGGAAAAAGAGTAATAAGTCAGATAGATAGGGGATTCATAAAACTACAACTCAAATAGTTGGAGACAGTTATGATGATCATAGACAGGGAAAAACTAAAAGATTTGGAGCTACAAGGGCCTTCAGAAGGTTTAAAAAAAATCACCCTTTTCAGTTATGTAGACAGAATGGCGAATAGACCCAACAACAAAAAGAATTTATAATTTCAGCAAATCAAGGATCATTTTCACATGCCATCATCAAGAAATTCAAGTATTTTATTCATTAGAAGGTGGAATTCCCTCTAATTTGTGCGTAAATCCCCTCAGTCAACTAATACTATCATCTTGTACCTTTGTGCCGTAAACTTATTTCACTGTCCTCGGTTATATATGCACAAACAATTGGAATTAATACTCTGAGAAGTTTAGAAAAACAAAAGCTACTTTATACCAGTCTGAGTTACAAAAAAGGCAACAGTTGAATACAAGTGATATTTTTGTGTAGCACGTGATATGTCACTGTCTTGTGTGGGTTGTTTGTCCGCTTATATATTGTATTAGATCACTTGTATGGTGTAGTTATTTTAACCTAATAAAACATTTATATTCCGCTGCTCCGCTAGACTTGGTATCAGAGCTAGGAAATACCCGATCCGGCGGTTCCCGCTCCAGCGACGCTCGACACTTGCTCCGATGCCGCTTGCCACTCGAATAGGATAGTTCCTACTTTGGCTTGGGCCACTTTAAGCACTCCTGCAATTTGTGTTTTGGGACGCCTCTCAGCAACAATCCCTTGGGTGACGTCGTCAATCTCAAGCAATTTGGACCCATGGATGGGTCACTAGGAGAGCTTCCAGATGTTACTAGTCATGAAGGAACTTATAAACTCTAGTAGTGCGTATTAAAATAAAGTCTAAACCTGAGACTCTGATACCAATCTGACGCAGGACAAATCTATAGGCGGCAGACTTACGTTGATGCACTAACCCTACACGCAATGCAAATAATCATGCAACAAATGCAATGAACCTAAATACCAAATGAACTAAGGTAGGCTAGTAGTGAAAACTAACCATGCAACTCTACGTGTAATGCTGGGGAAGAGTGATCCGATGGGATTTAAAATGATGAATGCAAATGACTCATGATCCAACAAGAGATTGCTACTGATAATAAAATATTTAAATCACAAGCAATTAGTTCTTAAGGCGGCACAAGTTAATTTTGAGACGAACAAATTTAGGGTTCCTCCGCACAGAGTGCCAAAACAAGAGTGCACAAGTAAACAAATCCCTACAAGTCCCAAGCTATCTCAAAATTAAAATAGTACGGAGAGAAATATCATTCAAGTATTGACACATTCACTTGATTTAGCAATATTGAAGTACAATAATACAAACACCATGCTAAGGAGGACTTACAACCATGAAGATTGGGGCTGCTGCAGGAGGCAAATCCTGTGATTCAAGGTAACTAGTGGCTGTCCGGACTGGATTTGATAATCCGGGGCTATTTGAGTTGCTGGATTGTCGTTTTGTGGAGAGATCACAGGGAGGTGCCAGGTGGGCTGTAGAGGTCTGTAGGCGGCGGCTGAAGGGGAAGGGAGTAGGGAGCAGCAGGGAGGTGGCAGGTGGGCTGTAAACAGGGGATAGGGGTGCTGGAATGAAATCCTGAGTGCTAGACAGATTTCCTGCGCCTGGAATAGGTAGACGGGCTGCTGAATTGCTAGGTTCTGGGTTCTGGAATGAAGCTCCAGAACCCAAAAACTGATTTCTGGTTTCTCCCTAGCCAGGAACAGCGGGCGTGCAGAAAGGGGCGGATTGTACGGTGCTGGATAAGGAAGGGGCAAGCTATTCGGCCGCGGACGGAGGTGAAAATTGTAGGCGAGCGAGGGGTGCGGGCGGCGACGGGATCGGGTATGCTAGGGTTTCGCACGGGAAAGGGAAATAGAGAGAGACTTAGAGACGAGGATTAAAGAGAGAGAGAGAATTAGAAAATGACTTGCCTACTTGTCTTGGCCCCAACCGGGACTTAATAATAGTCACACATGGTTCCCAAAATGCCCCCTCCTTGGGCTTAGACACGGAGGATCAAAATGCGCGTAATTAGAAATAGAAACTAGATAAGGGTCGCGTGATCGCGCCGGCGATATACGCGACCGAATGTGGGTCCACAACAGTGTTTTGAATTGCACATGTCAATCGCGCGCGCTCGTATGGATTATTAATGTGACCAAGCAATAAGATCATGAATAAAATTGGTCCGTCAAATCAAATAAAATGGTAAAATATGGCAAAATTTGAAGATTAGTAATTTTAATGTCTTAAATTAAGATTCAATGTTTTAAAATTCTGAATTTAAAATTTAATTCAAGAATATGAAGTTAAACCTTTTTGAATCCTCTCATTTACTTCCATAGTTAAAACACCAAAAGCATTAGCTGACCATTTTTTTAAACCTCCCTCATAAAGAAAAAGAAACCTCTCTTTATTAAGAAACTGGACCCCTCCTATTGACTCAGACTGGGGAAATTTGAGAAATAGATTTATTTATGTTTCTCGATCACCCGGCCGACAACCTCTCCCAAATGCGACGGCGCCTCTCGCGACCTGGGTGCACTCGACGGCTCTCACAGCCGCCAGTGAACGCCCTCTAGGCTCCAACGAACGCCCATGCCGCTTCCTCCGACAATTCCGTCGAATCCTCTAACGTCCTTTATTCCTCCAACCACCTGATACCCCTTCTCCAGGTCTCGCCACCTCCGCCAACAACCACCTTTGCTTCCTCTGAGCCCGCCTCTACAGATCTTACCTCCGACGACTTCACCACTGGTGGCCTCATTCCAGCCCAACAACTCCTGCACTTGTAGCCACCTCCAATCTGCCATTGGACCTCCAAACACCTTCCCTTCCACCGTCCAGCTTTCCACCACCAGCAGACAGCCATCCTTCCGCCTCCCAGTAAGTAGCAATTTCTCTCCATTGAAGTCGAGCCACCTCTAGGATCTTCTCGACAGAGGCTTGTTTTCGTGCACCTGAGATATACCTCCTATATCTCTCCTTGCTCACCCACTGGTAATATGGTTTCATGCTTAATTATTTATGAACATTAAAATTTAGAGCTTGCCCAAAATTACTGTTTTACCTATTTGATACTAATTTGAGATCTGTTATTTTCTTTTTTCCTTTCATTAAAAATTTGTGGAAGAATTCGTCGTGTTGAGATATACGCATGAATGTTAAGCGATGTGCACGCATGCGAACGCTGGGTCATTATCAATTGATATTGTCTGTGAAAATTTTGATAGCGCTGCTTAATTTAAATCTATCTCAAAATTAATTATTTAAAATCAAAGTCGAGATTTTAGTCTACATCACTAGTATACTGACAGGCCCTCGAAATGGTGTTTGACAGCAACAAGGAAGGCTTTTGTCAATGAGGAATCCTCGCAATCCATATGGTGACAAGACAGTCGCAGGCAAGAATCGTTGAGTGCGATGGGGACCTAGAAGCTCAAGTCGTTGTTTGGGCATCACGATGACGCCACAAGACGTATACCGCTCGGGCCTTTTGCGGGAAGGTTTGTGGCTTAATTGCGGGGATGGAGGTGATCCCATGGACGTCTACAACAGTTGAAATCGACGCGGGCTGCGATGGAAAGGATTGATGGGCATTGTGATTCCCTCGTTATGGCATGCCAAAAAAGCACTTAAGGGTACAAATTTGATGGCGTATAACAAACAAAAAAGGCTAGCTCGGGCCTATGTTACCTAGTGGGGGATTTATAAAATTCTCAACATGAAAGGAGAAGCAGATAGAATCCTCAAAACACTCTTAACCAGCCCCATGCTCGACGCATGCTGACGCCAAGTGCTCATTGCGGCCTTTCTATCTCGTGTGTCAATGTTGATGCATGTTGAGGCAGGATGATTATGCAGGGTGTGTATGCGGCCTAAGGAAACTCTAATGAAGTGACGTTAGGGAAGTGTCGTAGGGTGTAGTATGATGCAATGCACACGCAATTGTCCAATGATTGATTACAATAAATTCTGAAATTAATAGTAGAGTTCACAAATATTGACTCTAGAGTTTAGGCATTAGAAACACAAGTAAGATTTAGCCGAATTAAGGTAGAGAGCGCTTCAATTAAACACTAAGAGAATAAACCCTATAAATAGAACAAATCTTAGGCAAACAAATGCGAATTAACATCCAAAATTATATGCTTGGTCAGCACACATGCAGCACTAAGCACTATGACTTCAAACAAGAACTTGCACAAGTAATAGGAGTCTGGGGAAGTGGAAGGGGGCTGATTCGAGGTCTGGACAGTGTTGTACCCACAATCTTGCTGTAAATTTTTGTAATTGATGGGTCTCGGTGGGTAAGTGGCCTACTAGAATGGTAGAGGAAGGCAATTGGGTGGCTGTGTGGTGACATCCAGTGGTCGATGACGGCTAATAGAGCTCTGAAAGTTAAGCTGGAAGGAAGTTAACAACAGTTGGAGGCAGTTACAGTGAACTTGGAAGAAGTTGTTGACCTGCAGGTGGAAAGGGAGTGTTGGGGGGCTCGTAAAGGATAACTGAATGAAGTGGACGGCTTATTTGAAGCGGAAGAGGGACTAGGAATGTGGTGGAGAATATTTTGTGGTTATATACTAATATAGTCTAGATGGGTGATATCCAAGAAGTAAAAGTGACGCGGGACAAATCTTCAAGTGACTGAGGGTGAAAACCCTAACTCTAATTGCAATGCAAGCGAGCAAGTGACAAATGTGATGGATTCATGGCCAATCCTAAAATGAAATTGCAAGAACAAGTATAAAAACAACAAGTAATCAAGCGTACAAGAGGCTTACAACACAAACCCTAATGTGGTGCACATGCAAATGATCCAATCATGCAAATACTCTCCTCCATAATATTAATTAAATGATACTCAATTTAAAACTCACATATTTAATCAAATTTAAATACAAACATTTTAATTAAGTGACGATTGCAAATTAAGAGTACTGAAATTAAGTGCTAATTGAGAAGAGAACGCATAAGCTGAAATTAAAAGAGTCCAATTAATTAAAAGCAAGCTTTCACTAAGAATAAAAGTGCATTCATATGATGCGGGAAATGAAACAAACAATATAAACTCACCAATACATCACCATCGGTCGTGAAGGGAAACTGATGTATGGTGGCTACTCAAAGCGGATATGGGTCATATGTGGACTAATTTCTAGGTAAGGAGGTTGTTTGGTGGTTGTGAGAGGGCTGGCAGTGGTTGTAGAGGGTGCGGGGAGGCAGTGGAAGGACTGGAAGAATGCTAGGGGATAGGAATAGTGAAATCTGACGGCTGAATTGCAGGGGGGAAGGGAATCTGGAGGTTGTAGGAGAGGAGGGAAGGGAATCTAGCGGATGGAGGGGGAGGAGGGACAGGTATCGGCCAGGGGGGGCATGGATGGGAAGGAGGAGTCGAGGAGGATGGTTGTGATGGGGAGACGTTGGTGGCTTCGTTAATCGGCACCTGGAGGGGGGGAATGACCGGCGGCGCCACACCGCGCAGGGGCTGGAGTTCCGCACCAGTGTGACCGAACGAGTTCTTTCTTCCGAAAAACCCTCAATTTCCTTACTCGTGAACTGATGAAAATATAAGTATGGCGGGTTTTTTAAGGCAAATGCCTCCAACGGCTCAAATCGTCTAAGAGGGAAATCTACCCTAAATGGCTAAATCTCCGAGTACGGCTCACCAAAATAAAACAAATACATCAAAAAATGCAAAAAAAAAAATTAGTCGGATGTGATCAAAGTATCAAATCGCCCATCTGATGATCCAAAAATGTTGACCAAATCAACTCCTCTAATGTCGCACGAACGATCTCAATCAATCTCTTTGGGTCAGAAATATTCATCTCCGGTGAATGGAGAATACATACTTCTAATTCAAACAAGATACGACTCTCGGTCGCTCCAAGTAGGAAGTGTCTCTGTACAAGGTCATCGTGTCGTTGACATTAGCTGAGGGCCCCAAACAAGAAGCAAGCCATCGTTGGGATGAAGAGTAAGGATACAATGGTGAGGTGAATATTATAGCTGAGAGAAAGGTGGGGTTGAAGTTGTAGTGGAGTCTCAGGCTAAAGGTTTTGATACATAGGTGATTCCTCATTTTGAAACAAATCATCTACATCAGATGCAGAATAAATACACATATTCCTAATGATATCATGCGGATAAAAAATTGACTCAATCTTTCTCATGAAAGTGTACTGACCCAATCGCTTAGCACTCAGATTCATAGTTGTCCCTAATGGTCAACAATAGCAAGATGACTCTCCAGATAAGGATCATCGACGGTGATAAAGTCATAGGAACAGATAGAATAATTAACGAAAAGTCAATATTATGCTCAAGAATCTCACTCATAATTTGACTTGACATTACCTTGTTGGGAAGCTCTAATGAGCAAGTACTCAATGGTGAGTTAATGATCAAAGCAATATCTAAATCAACACATGGGATATGGGGAAGCGTGTAACTATAAATCACTGGGGGTCGCTCGTACTCACTCTCAATAGGGGTCATAAGAAATGAGTCAGAATCAAATGACAGATCACTCATCAGACAAAGTGCCTAGTTGGGATAAAACAACCCCACTTCAAATGTTATGTCTTCCTTCAAAAGAGACATGAGAAGGTGTGATTGTGGCTCAGAATGTGAAGGAATCATACCGGGGAGGTTAAGTTGCGAATCCACTCGACTAATTCAAGTGGAGCACAAGGACTGGTCATAACGTAGGGAGAGTTGTATGTCTGCTCGAGGGACGCTAAATAGTGATACGTCAACTCAGTATGTATCTCGGATTAAAATCCAAGCCGAAATCGAGCAGTGGTTATGGATGGATCCTCTTGGATGTCGCTTCTCATTACTAACTCACTAAAACGATCTATATACTCGATGACGGATAGAGATCTTTGCTAAAGAGTAAATAATTAATCGAACAAGTGATTCTGATACGATGCTGGCAAATAACTTCAACCTCTGTTACATCTCTACCCAACTAGTGATGTGGTCTTCTCACTTGCGGGCTAGACCGGTATACTCTAGCATGATCTAGAAGTCTATGTTTCGCAAATTTGATGTGATGCTCACCGAATAATTCAAAATAAACAATATAATATTTCATGCCCACAAACTAGTAGCTAAAAGACACAGGACTCGACAACACATCAAATGGTGAAGCAACTACATGAAACTTGCATTCGAGATCTCTCTCAAAATGATCCTTGTAGTAACTATCCCTAAGTTAATCGAGTCGTGTCGAAGGGTCGAAATGGTCCGCTCGTGCACGGGAATCGGGACGACAATAATCATTGAAATGATCGTCTCTAGCATAACGGAATCGTGTCGAAGGGTCGACACAATCTCTGGAAATGTTGTGCTACGAATGAGAATAATCATCATGATAATATGAAGACCTCTCAAATGAAGCTCTACCGTGTTTGACACAAATGGGCCCTGTTGGAAAAGCCCATGTAAAGAGGTCCATGTTGGAGCCCATTTATTTAGTTTTCTTCTTCTTTTCTCTTTAGTCCCACATCATGTATGGGTTCTCTTCTCTCTTTCTCCCTCCTATAAATGTGTATTCATACCTTGTATTTGATTATTGAGAAAGTATATACAAGTTTAAGGCTTTCCCCACATAGTATCAAAGCGAAATCGGTCCTCCGTGCGGTTAACCTTTTTTTAACCGCTGCTTCCTGTGCGGTTTAGCCCATCTCTAACCGCGGCATCATGTGCGGTTAAGTCCTATCAAACCACTCCTCCTGCTCTCACTCTCTCTCTCTCGTGGCTTCCACCTCCCATTCTTCCTCATCATCTTCCTCTTGGCCCTTTTATATAACTCTCTCTCTCCGGTGGGGCCCTTTCCCCTTTCCCAATCTAACCGCACGATTTCTTCCTGTCTACTCGCCTTCCCGCCAAGTCCTTGACTTCTCACCGCTCTCTTTTTCTACCCGCCTTCTTGCTGCAATACTGTCTCTCTTCTCGCTGCGAATTTGATGGTCGCTGCGGCTTCTCTAACCGCTGCGGGCTCTGCATTTTGATTGCGGCTTCTTTCCTTGTCGCTGGTGCGTTGGCACCGTGACTGTGCGGTCTTCTCGCGCGGTTTCTTCGTTGCTTGGTCGTTGCGGCCTCTCCTCTCTGTTGTGGGCTCTGCATGTTGGTCGAAGCATCTTTCGTTTCGCTGGTGTGTTGTCACCGAGAACGTGCGGCTTCTTCTGTTCGCTACTCGCGGCGGCTTCTCCTCTCTAACCGCTCCGCATTTTGGTCGCGGCCTCTCCTCTCCTTGCCGTTGGTGTGTTGTCACCGAGACCGTGCTGTCTTCTCGCGCGGTTTATCGTGCGACCTCTTTCTGCTCGCTGTTCTGATCGCCCGTTCTTCTCGCGCGGTCTCCTCTCTAGTCGTTGGTCTTCCTGCCGCCGATCTAGCCTCCTGACCGCCTGAACATGGGGTCTTCTTTTGATTCTACCGGACAGGCGGCTTCCTCTCCTGCAGACCGCCCGGCCCTTGCCCCTGAACTCCGGGATGAATTGCGGATCACTGCTATTTCTTTAGCCGTGAAGAAGAACTTTGTGGAGTGGGTGCACTCTGTTCGCCGCGTTATTCAGTCCAAGGGCCTTCTACATCACTTGACCCAAGCTGTTCTCGCTGCTCCTACTGAAGACTGGTTGCGCAACGATGGTCGAGTTCAAACGTGGCTCCTCAACTCCTTTGATGGCGAACCTTATCGCATGGCCATGTATCACAACACGGCTAAGGCGATGTGGGATGAGCTTTATTCTCTCTATTCCGGCAAAGATAGTCTCCAGCACCTGTATGACATCATCAATGATCTTCAGACTCTTGACGTTGGCGTGGCCGCCGACCTCACCTCCTTTGTTGCTCGGGCCAAGACTCTGATTGAAGCCTAGATTCAACATCAACCTCCTACGATGGATCTTGCTGCCCAACGTGCCCAAAAAGAAGCCGTCGGTGTTGCCATGATGATGGCTCGTGTCCCGCCTCATCTTCAGAGTGTTCGGGCTCAGATCCTCTCTTTTGATGCTACTTCGTCACTATCTGATATGTATTCCATGTTGCTCAAGGTCTCACCACCTCCTGACAGTTTTGGACCTCCGTCACCGGCCCTCCTTCAGCAGACTTCTGCGCCCTTACTGCCTCTCCCTCTTCTTGCTCGTAGGGGACGTTCAGGTTCTCGAGGCCGAGGTCGGGGAGGCCGGCCACGACCTAAGTGTTCCTTCTGCGGTAAGGACAGCCACCTTGAGGCCACTTGCTACTGCAAGCATGGGCTTCCGCCTCGTCCACTTGTCGTTGTTGCTTCCAATGACCCATTTGTCACTCGTACTGACCTTGAAGAGGTCCGACTTCAACTCCAACAACTTCATGGTCTGCTCAGTCGCCCACCTGCCTCCGTTACCTCTGCTGCCTCCATCTCAAATGAAGGTATCACTTGTCTCTCCACTAGTCCGCGGTGGATAGTGGATTCAGGTGCCACTCACCACATCACCTCCCTGTGGTCACATAAGTACCTAGATTCTCCTCATCCTAAGTGTATCACAGTGGCTAATGGGGACACTGTTCCGGTCTCCGGCTCTGCTGATATCCCTCTCACTTCTTCTCTATCCCTACGCTCGGCTCTTCATGTTCCGGGTTCCCCATTTAATTTACTTAATGTTGGTCGTCTCACTGCTGATTTAAATTGCTTAGTAACCTTTACATCTTCTTTTCTGATACAGAATCAACAGACGCGGAATATCATTGGTACGGGACGACTGCAGAATGGGCTCTACCTTCTTGATGACTCTCCAACTCTCCTCTCTTACATCTCCTCTGTCGATTGGCAACGGCATCTTGGGCATGCCCCTTTACCGATCAAGAAGGCTCTACCGGATGTATCTCTTCCTCCTTTTCTGTGCGAATTTTGTATTTTCGGCAAATAGCCTCGTTCATTTTTTCCATCTCATTGTACTCGGAGCTATGCACCTTTTATTTTAGTACACTCTGATATTTGAGGTTTCGTACAAAATCACTAGCATTTCTGAGTATCACTATTTTTTAACTTTTATTGATGATTATTCTCGGAAGATGTGGCTATATTTACTTTGTGATCGCTCTGAGCTTCCCCGTGTCTTCTGGGCATTACTCCTTGAGACCCGCACGCAATTCTCCACGAATATCAAAATTCTTCGCACTGATAATGTTCGTGAATACACTAACCACGAATTTGCGAACCTTTGCTCTGAATTTGGGGTATTCACCAAACATCGTGTGTCTATACCCCCCAACAAAACGGGATTGCCGAACGTAAGAATCGACATCTGCTCGATGTTGCTTGATCTCTCATGCTTCAAATGCAGGTTCCCAAAGCGTATAGGAACTTTGCGCTTTCGACGACATGTTATTTGATTAACCGTCTCCCTTCCCCCATACTCCACAATGTCACTCCGTTCAGCCTCATGTTCCCCTCTACTCCGGCATTCTCTCTCACACTCCACATCTTTGGTTGTACTTGCTACGTTCACATTCTTGGTCCATCCGCGGACAAGTTGGATCCCCGGGCGGACAAACACATCTTCATTGGCTATTCTCGAACTCAGAAAGGCTACGTATGTTATTCTCCTGCTACCCGCAAGGTGACTGTTTCTGCTGATGTTACCTTTTGGGAGGATCTTCCTTTCTTCTCTGCTCCAGATCCAACACCTCTACCACCACCCGTCCTACGACCTGTCATTCTCGTTACCACTCCTCCACCAAAAATTCCTGACCAGGCTCCCACTCTTTCCAAGCCGCCTCTTATACATGTTTACACTCGTCGTCATCCTGACTCCGTTGCCCCAATGCAGTCAGCTTCGACCTCTGACGCTCCGCGACCTGCTGGTCCGGCACCAGAATCCACCGCCCATCCCATGGCGAATTATATATCCTTACATCGCATATCCCCACGACTTCAAACTTTTGTCACTTCATTATCCTCGATTTGTGTACTTAACTCTAAGCAGGAGGCCCTCCAACATCCTGGCGGGCGGGCGGCCATGGAAGAATAAATGACTGCTCTGTGGGCTAACCACATGGAACCTGGTACCTCTACCTACCGGTCAGACACCTGCTGGGTGTAAATGGATCTTTGTCATCAAACATGCTCCTGATGGGACAATTGACCATCTGAAAGCCCGTCTGGTGGCTCGTGGCTTCACCCAATAACAAGGTCTCGATTATGAGGAAACATTCTCTCCAGTAGCCAAGCTCAACATCGTTCGTGTCCTCTCCGTGGTTGTGCATCGTCAATGGCCCTTACATCAACTGGATATCAAAAATGCGTTTCTGAACGACGACCTCCAGGAAACAGTCTACATGCAACAACCTCCCGGGTTTGAGACCACGGGGGAGTCCTGAGTTTGTCATCTTAAGAAGTCCATCTACGGTCTCAAACAATTTCCTCGGGCATGGTTTGACAGGTTCAGTAAGGCAGTTTGGGAAGTCGACTTTACTCGAAGCTCAGCAGACTTCTCTCTGTTCACTCGACATCGGACAACAGGAATGGTTCTTTTGTTAGTATATGTTGATGACATCTTAATCACTTGAGACGATTCAAAGGGAATCCAAGTGGTCAAACAGCACCTTAGCTCCGTCTTTCAAACAAAAGATATGGTGCATCTTCGATACTCCCTTGGTCTTGAGATCGCAAGACGTCCGGATGGACTTGTCCTCTCCCAACGAAAGTACTGTCTGGATCTCCTTCAAAATGCTGGCTACTCTGGATGCAAGCTCACTACTACTCCAATGGATGCAAATCATAAGCTATGTCTGCATGCTTCTGATACAGATCTTCCTCTCCAAAACCCGGAATACTATCGACGACTTGTTGGAAAATTGATCTACCTAACGGTCACAAGACTGGATATATCCTTTGTTGTTGGGGTGGTCAATCAGTTTATGCATGCCCCTCGAATATCTCACCTTCAAGCCATTGAACGCATCCTAAGATACAATGAACGTGTATCAAAATAAGGGAACGTATAGACACAATGACCGTGTATCAAAATAAAGCTCGAACCTGGCTCTGATACCAACTGACGCATGATGAATCTACTAGTGACCGAAGGCAAAAATCCAAATGCTAAATGCAATGCAAGCTAGCAGGTGACAAATGTGATGAATCCATGACCAACCCTAAAATGAAATTGCAAGGACATGAGCATAAACAACACACAATCTAATGGACAAGAGACTTAGGACACAAACTCTAATGTGATGCACATGAAAAAGATTTAATCATGTAAATACTCTGTACAATTAATTGAACAATATTGAATTTAAAACTCATGTATTTAATCACATTTAAGTACATACATTCGAATTAAGCGGGTAAGGGACAAATGCAAATTAATTAAGAGTACTGAAATTAAGTGTTATTGAAGAGAAAACACACAAGTTGAAATTAAAAGAGTCCAATTAATTAAAAGCAAGCTTTCACTAAAAAATATAACTACATGAGAAATGAAACAAGTAATAGAAACTCACCAATAAATCATCATCGGTCACGAAGTAAAGGAAACTAATGTATGGTAGCCGCTCGAAGCGGATATAGGTCGTATGTGGGCTGATTTTCAGGTGGGGACGTTGTTTGGTGGTTCTGAGAGGGTTGGTCGCGGATGTAGAGGGTGTGGGATGGATGTGGAAGGACTGAAAGGGTACCAGGGGATAAGAATAGTGAAATCTGACGGCTGGAAAGGAAGAGAGAAGGGAATTCGGCGGTTGGAGAGGAGGGATGTGAATCTGGTGGCTGGGGGGAGGAGGGGCAGTAATCCAGCGGCTGAGGGGTTCTCATGGGTGGGAAGATAGCAGAGGCATTGAGGAGAAGGCTGTGATGGGGAGACGTCGATCTGGGGATAACAATGGCAGTAGATCCAATAATCAACACCAGGAGAAGGAGAATGACCGATGGTGGCGCACCGCGTAGGGCTGGAGTCAGCACCAGTGTGACTGAACAAGTCCTTTCTTCCAAAAGACCCTCGATGCCCTTACCCGTGAAATTATGAAAATAAAAATTGGGAGAGTTTTTTATGGTAAATTCCTCTAATGGATCAGATCGTCCGAGAGGTAAATCTACCCTAGATCTCCAAATACAATTAAAAAAAATAAAAGAAATACATCAAATATGCAGAAAAATAAGTCGGGCACAGTCACGATCCCCGATCGCCCATCTAAATATCAAAAGTAGTGTATTAGTGGAGAAGGGTGATTATTGGTAGTTATGGAAATGTGTATTAGTGGAGAAGGGTGATTATTGGGAAGTTATGTGGAGGAAATAATAGTTATTAGTGGTTGTTGGAAGTGGAGGGTGGTTATGTGGTGGTTGTAAGTGGAGGATGGCCATGGGGTAGTTATGGAAGAGGGGGGTAGTTACCTCGGCTTCAGCACCAATCCACGAAATCGGCGTCGTGGGATGACCATGAGAATCCGGAATTTCAGTCCAAAATCTACGATATTTGAAAATCAGACTATATACCCATATTTATAGATTTAGGACTCACTGCGAACAACCACGATTGTCCGGAATATAAAATCACTAATTTTACATGAAATAAAATTACAAAGAATACATAAAATATGGCATTGTCATTCTGAACGTAACTACCGGCTCGGATTGTCAATTCAACGATCCTATCTTAGTATCTCCGCTACCTGGTATGTAGACTCCTGAAGTCTCTGGTATGTGTTAGCCAACCCTCGATCCCCATCACCTACCCTTCATAACAGTGTAGATTATGATCAATAAATCTTAATACTAAATTCTTAGTAACGCTGGGAGTCTCTTCCTCAAAATACAAAACCCACAATGAAATTAATCTTTATTATGATGGATACTGAAAAGAGAAAAAAGGTATGATGCACAGTAACATGACTTTGGTAAACCTTTGCAAGATTTTTCATAACAGGAAGGATGAAAGGGAAGCACTACAAAGGGTAAAAATTGTGGTTCTTAAAAAAGTATCAGGGGAAAAAACAGTAAATCACTTGGGCTTCGTTTGGCGGGGCGGTGGAGCTTCCGCGGAAATCACCCCACCGCCCGACCACAGGATTTCCAAACCCGCCAAGCGAAGCCTTAGTTTAAAAAACTTTGATGTGCCCTTTTTTAGAAGACCTTCGGTCATGTATTAAACATATAACACAATCATAGTAAATTAAACTGGAAGAACCCTTTAATTGCAACAGCCAAAAAGAGAAACAAGGAGAACTGATAATATATAACAAATAAACAATCTTGTGATGACAAAAATATTGGGAAAATGCATACTTGTTGATTGGTAGCCCATCGTTCATAGTAGTGTGTATATCTCTCAAGTGAGTTTTTTGCCATTTCTCTCCTCCTTTCAGATTCATCATACTGAAATGGACACAAATATCATAAAGAATGTTCCACATACATCAGTACTCACATTGAAATAACAAGATGTGTAGCATGAAGCATACCGCTCCCTCCTGCTTTGCAGTTTCGTAACGATTGCAGGCATAAAAACCACCAGTTCTCTCCCCATGTTCTAACCATGGGTCAAGGCATAACCTATGATGATTTTATAGTATTAATCAGCAATCAATGAAATCCAAGAAAATATGGTATTCAATAATCAGCTCAGAGATTCCTACCAACAAAACTCAAATTTGCAAGGAGGTGTGCAAGTTATATGCATACAACCTTGATTTTTCTCAATTGGCCTTTTGCATTTTGGGCAAGGTTTAGAGTTAGCCAATATCCTGAAATAAGCATTCAAAAACAAATAGTTATTAGAAATATCGACAAACCTAACAAATCTTTTCAAGAATCCTACTCTAAGCAATTAGAAAAAGCATTAGAAGAAAAGTAGATTAATTCACTATGAGTAACATTGTTGGAAAAGCGCAAGTATTATTGGTTTTGCGGCGAAAACTAACTCCTGGTGGCCCCGGTTGTAAGCGGCCTCCATCCTTTGTTGAGCTTGGAGTAGACGAGTGTGGGCGGCCAATAAAAATTCATCTCGATCCATCCATTCTAGGTCGACCGTGTCGACAAGGGCAATGTCACAATATAAGATAAGAGTTGAGGGGGGTCATAAATCAAACGGAAAGGGGTGGTTTGGAGCATCGTGGGGTAGGCGGTATTGTAACAATACTCTATCCATGGGAGCCAACGCGGCCAATCGCGGGACGATCACCGGTGAGACAACGCAAATACAACTCCACAGTTCGATTCACGACCTCTGTCTAACCGTCGGATTGGGGATAATAGGCTGATGAAAAAAAGAGCTTGGTGTCGCTGAGAGTGAAAAGCTCCTTCCAGAAGTTGTTGGTAAACACCTTGTTGCGGTCCGAAACATAAGTCTCCGACATATTAAGTAGGCGGAAGATTTCCTGGAAGACGATCCAGGCGACATTTTCAGTAAGTAGAGGTCATGCCATGGCAATAAAATGGGCTCCCTTCAAGAAGCGATCTACCACCACCATTAGAACTAATTTACTGCGGGAGGTGGACAATCCTTCTACAAAGTCCATAAACAATGCTAACCAAATCTGAGTAGGGGCCGGAAGGGGTTGTAGGAGGCAAGCCGGGAGGAGATCATCTATTTTGCTGTGTTGGCACACCGCGCGGGTCGAGATGAATGCGTGCACATGTTTGCGCATTCCTTTTCAAAAAAATCAGCACGAAGGCGTTGGAGCGTGCGGTGAATGCCCTCATGACTGCGGCCATGAATGACTTCGAGGATAACAACAATGAGAGGAGAGGAAGAGTAAACATAAACTCGGTGTTGGTAGAGAATAAGGCCCTCGTGGCCGTCCACTGTGGGTTGGTGAGGTGCTCGGCTGTCCGGTAGAGGAGTTTGGATAGGCTCGGTGAGAGTTGTATCTCTTAGCGAATCATGTCGAGCAGGTTGGCGGTAGGAATGGAGATAGCAAATAGAGAGGGCTCGGGCTGGCCAACTCGACGAGAAAGGGCGTCGGCGGCGCAATTTAAAACTCTGGCCTTGTATTCCACTCGAATGTTTGAGACGTTGTTGCTCACCCAACGTTGTTGCTCACCCAACGCTGTTGCGGAACTGTAGAGAGGTGCTGCTCGAGTAAATATTTGAGACTGTAATGGTCCGTGCGGATTGTAAAAGTACAGCCCCACAAGTACGGCCTTCAATGTTTGGCCAAGCCAATCAACTCTTGTCTGTAGGCCGACAATTTAAGATGGTGGAGGGCAGCTCTGACGACTAAAATAGGTGATGGGGTGTCCCTCTTGCTAGAGGACAGCTCTGTAACAAGTCTCGGACACATAAAACTCCACTTGCAATTCCACGAAAAAATCAGGAAGATGGAGAATCGGGGCTGACATTAAGGCCTCTTGCAGGCGGAAGGCTTGGGTCGCCGCTTCCGTCCACGTGAACGCATTCTTGCGTAATAGTGCTACCAATGGCTCGGTCAAGGTGTCGTAGGCACGAATGAAACGTCGATAATAGCCCGGAAGGCCAAGGAAGCCGCGAATATCGGTGGGGGGTCGCGGAATGGGTCAAGCCGCCACCCCTTGTAATTTTTCCAGATCGGCGGAGACCCCCAACCCGTGTACAATGTGTCTTAAGTAGGCCACGGAGCTTTGGCCAAAGGCGCACTTGGAGGCCTTGAGGACCAACTGATGAGACCGAACCAATTGGAGGACCGCTTGGAGGTGTTGCACGTGCTCCATCCAGGACTTACTGTAGATTAGGATCTTGTCAAAGAAAACTAGAACGGATTTCCATAGGAGAGGGTGGAATACCTCGTTCATAAAAGCCTGGAAGGTGGAAGGGCGTTTGTAAGCCCAAACGACATGACTAAGAATTCAAAATGGTCGTGATGGGTACGGAACCCGGTCTTCTCCACGTCGGTATCAGCCATACGAACTTGTTGATATCGGGAATACACGTTCAATTTAGAAAAAATATATAGCTCCATGCAATTAATCCAAGAGTTCTTTCACCACGGGTATCGGAAATTTGTCCATGACAGTATGAGCATTAAGGGCACGATAGTCCACGCAAAGCCGCCATGAGTTGTCCTTGTGCACTAAGAGGACTGGAGAGGAAAATGGGGACACACTGCATTGGATAAGTCCTTGTTGGAGGAGGTCACACTGCCGTTCAATTTCATCTTTTTGGTGGAAGGGGTGTTGGTACGGGCGCATCCCAATTGGGGTCGTCCCCGGCTGGAGGCAGATACGATGATCTTGGTGGCGGCGAGGTGGAAGGCCACTGAGAGTGTTGAATATGTCGGTGAACGACTGCAGGATATCTGAGAGGTCAGAAGGGTGGTTGTCCCCAGCCGGAGAAGTAGGGGAAACAACTCGGTCTGGATCAATGAGGAAGAGTGTGGCCCAGGGGCCCGACCCTTCCACTGCATTAGACACAATACTAAGACATGGTCAGGCGGTCAAAATCCCATGTGAGGGGTCCCAAGGTGCAAAGCCAACGGACTCTCAAAACTACTTCAAAGCCTCGAAGATCCACCGCGAATAGGTCGGCATGTGAAATGTACCCGTCCACCAGAATGTTCACCTTGCGACAAACTCCAGGGCACTTCATCTGTTGACCATTGGCCACGGAGACCTTGACGTGCTGGGAGGGGCAAACGGAAGGCCCAAACGAAGCATTGTGTCGTGGCAAATGAAACTATGGGTACTACCGGAGTCCATGAGAGCTAGTAGTTGGATCCCCCTGATCAACACAAACATCAAGATGGTCTGGCCCACGTGGGGACCCGCAATAGCATGAATAGAAAGTTGCGGCATTCCCGGTTCGTCGTCCCCTTCTGCATCGTCATCGGATGGATCATCCACTTCTAGCTAAAATAAGTGTTTGCACCGATGTCCGGCGAGAAAGCCTCGTCACAATTGAAGCACAAGCCTTTTTCCCGGCGGGCGGCCATTTCCGAGAGGGATAGGCGGCGGCGGAATGTAGGCCGGACCGAGTTTTCCACAGTTGGAGCCATGTTGACTATACTGTGGGGGGCTGTCTGGTAGTCCCGGCATCCCAAAGGTAGTTGATCTAATAGTAGTCGTCATTCACAAGCTCGTGTGAGGCTCATAGCCATAGTGAGGTCATGCGGCGTCAGAAATTCCACATTCCGGCGTAACCACTCATGAAGACCCGCGGTGAAGACGGGAACTTGTTGCTTCGATAAAACGGACGTCGCCCCTGATAACAAGGTCTGGAATTTTTTCTAAATAAGTGTCGATGGAGCCGGCTTGGTCGAGGGCTACGAGGTCTCCCGGTGAATTTCCGGGTAGAGCGGGACCAAATCGTACGGTGCAGGCCACGCTGAATTTCTCCCACGAAGAATGGGGGTGTTCCAGCATAAGTTGTGTGAACCACAACTGCGCCGGGCCAAGCAGTTCGAAGGAGGCGATGCCGACGCATTCGTCATCCGGCGTGCGTTGATTGGCGAAGAAAATATCACAGCGAGTAAGCCACGATAAGGGGTCTTCGTGGCCTTCGTAAATGGGAAAATCCATCCGGACGAAACGAGAGTAGGCGGGAAAGAACACGTGAGTTTCAGCGGAGTCGACCCGGCTTGTCCGGGGATAGTCGTCCATGTAATGGGGCAAAAGAGGCGGCGCACCCTTTAGGGCATCGAGGCGGGCGTTCAGGGTCTCCAATTTTGTGTTCTGGTTTGTAAGCACGGATTGGAACATTTCCATGAGTTGGGATAGGGACAGACCACCGTCAGCCATCGGAAGGAGGCTCGGATGGGTAGTCGGCGGGTTCGACAGAAGGCCGACGGAGGTATTAAGCCATGGGGTTGTTGCGGAGGGGTTGGGAGGGCGAACGGGAGCGGAAGAAGTGCCGAGAGAGGAGTCACCGGCGTTTGGCTCTGATACCAAGATGTTATGGGCTTCTTATTGAGATCTTGAGAGTGGTCTCAACGGCGGCAGGGGGGCGGAGGAGGATCTTCTCCCTTCTTTTTACTGGGAGGCGCTATGGTGGCGACGGGACTGAGCTGCGAACGATCTACGGAACAGGGACACCGAGCGGTGCTAGGTCGGGCGAGGGTTTTTGGTAGGTTAGAGAGACAGAGATAGGGAAATGGGAAAGGAAGAGAGAGAGATTTTTGGATTAATTCTTGCATAATAAAACAAGGCCCGGCAGGACAGTTAAGTAGTCACGAGTTGCTCCTCCATTTGGGCTTAGACATGGGTAAAAACGGAAACTGTACTATAAAAATTAACACGGCATAAAATAAGATAGATGAAAATAGCAGACATCGTCACGCCTCCGCCGAATGTAGACGCCTCTTGTACGAGCGGCCTCAGTGCGGGTTGAGCTCGCCGCGCATCATAACACTATGTTGCACGACACTCTCGTGATGACTCATCAAATAATCGACTTTGACTCTTTTTTAAGACTGTTGTAACTGAACAAGTAGACTCCGGAGTTAACAGTGCATGATCTCCACTATTTTAGTGATACCCCAAGTCAGCCACAGAGGATTCTGTTACATTTACTTCTTAAAATATTTTTTTTTAACATCTAAACTACAAGAGGATAGGATGGTCAGCGCTTTTACGGGTCGATGTAACTGGATGAGAAGACTCTTTGAAGATGGCATTAGCCTATATATATTAATAAGCGAAAATAAAAGGCTACAAGTGGTTGGCATCATGCATCAAAATCTGAGAGAAAACGGTGGTCAGAGGCATGTCTCTTTCCCATTCAAAGTCAAGCTCGCAAGCCTTCTTCGCAAGATGGTCAGCCACCGAGTTTGCCTTGCGGTCAACTTGAGATATCGCAATCCTCGAGAAATCTTTTAAGATATGTACACAAAAGGTTTCAGAATCTCTCACAAAACATCCCGAGATAATGCGGTTTATTCTTGAACAAGCGACCGTCGGGTCGCTCTCCAGAATAAATCCCATGGTGCTGGCAAGGAATCGTGTCGCAAGCGAAAGCCCCAACCTTGCGGCCTTGAATTCTGTCATGTTGATCGATCTGTTGTGGGTGGTAACCCCCTTAGCCTCCACTAGACTCTGGAGATGACAATGCACAGTCACCATTATTTCCCTAATACCCTTAACTTCATCCACTAGTGGAATGGATAAAAGCTACTTGTTAGGATATTCTTCACGATCGTTCTGAACTCCCTCATGTGTTTTGTGCGTTTATTGTTAAAACTCGTACACAGTTTTCACGCCCTACTAAAATAATTCGCACTGACAATGTGCGTCAATACACAAGTCATGAATGTAATAATCTATGTACTGAGATCGGTCGACATTAGTCTAATACTCTAATTCCAACAATTTAGGGTCGGCATTATATGCCTCCTCTTTTCTACCAATTCCCATCAACTTTGGCTTAAGGTGATAAGTACAGTCTTCACAAATCAGTTTCAACAACTTCTATTCATAACTAGGAGACCACAAAAACCATGAAAAATGCATGTGTCAATCCTACCAATTCATATTTTCAGATTCAGCGCTGTTCTTCAAAATCCATTTTGCCACGGTGCCACATTCTACTGGTCGATGAGCTTCCTCTGTACACTGTTTTCAATAGACAGATTCAGATTCTTTTGAAATGAATGATGCGTTATGAATAATTGTGAATTTATAAGTTCTTACATTCCAACAAAAGCTGTGCGAGCAATTACAGGAAACATCATAGCTTCCGCATCCCATAGCAAAATCAACAGCAAATTCACATCCAGGTGCAGGACACCATTTTGTCTGCAGATGTAAACAAGAGAATCCAAGTTTAATACCTTGAAAGAAATAAGGCTTAATACAGGTATGGAGTCTGCAGATATGAAGATAAGGAAATCCCGGTGTAATATTGTAAAAAATATAAGGTCTAATAACAGCTGGAATTACATATTCTCTTTCTAACAAACCTTTCTGTTATTTTCAATGTAAGATCTAAGGAGGTAGTGGGTGTACTTTTTCTTATCTTCACAATATGCAAAAATATCAATCATATCTTGCCCAATAGCAGCACTGCAAGTCGGATCGGGACATCTCAACATCAGGCATCCAGGGCCATCATTAATTGCTGTTCCAATATATCCTGTGGATGCAACAATTCATGATTTCTTAACAAAAATATGAGATCAATGATTAACTTGAAAATGTAGGAAGAATAAAATGACTTACAAAAAATAAAATAAGATAAGGCGATAGAAATTGGTCAGTACTATTAGTTGTTCAATGAAATGCGTGTTTCATACAGCTCAAAAAGCATGGAGGCTCCACATGGTTGAGTGGCATCGACCGCCCAAAAGATGTGATATATGTTGATGCTCATGTGTCAATGTTGTGGGCTTCCCCATAGCAGGTCTATAACTCATCTAAAAGGTGGCCGAAGGTTGTGAGAGAGGCAGAGATACAAGAAAGTTGTGCTCAACCGAAGGAGGAATGAGGAAGAGGGGAGCTTTGCTCAACCCTAGCCTTACTTGAGGAGAGTAAGAAGAGGAGAGGCGACTAAGAGGGGAAACTAAAGATTAATTCGTTGTTCTTCCTTCATTCATAACCCTGGGGGTCTTTAAATAAAAATACAAAAGGGCATAAGGGTAAATAAGTTCGAACACTCGAACTTACATAAAAGAACCTATGCTAGATTCAATGCACATAACACGATTAAAATATGTGACATGCATAACAACGCTAAATAATGACAGGGATGTGAATTTAATTAAACATACGTAATAACAGATAATTGGTCATGTGGACCCGAAACAGACACATCTACTTTGCATAGCGCAGAACCAGCAAAATGTTCTCTCATTACACGGAGCAGTCTTTTGGTTCTCGAGTCAAAGAAGCATGCTTGCCCCTCTCCATTTGTTGATAAACTGGGTTATTGGCTCTTCTGCAACTCTACCTTCATTCCTATCACAACCACAGATTTGTTTAAACGTCTGTTGTTCACGTTCCTTCCACGCACCACCAGAGATCAATCGAGAGACGTTATCAATGCGTCTTCAATGTGTTGTGACTTTGTAATCCTTTCATCGAGGAATCAGAGACCTTTCTTTTTCTTCGTAGGCGACAATGTCTCTCCTCACTTCTTCCACTTTGTTTTCATGTTGTTTAGTACTTGATATTTTCATAATTTACCATCAAATATGTAATATGCATGACAACTTTCGTATCTATATTTTGCACACATGCAAGAATGAGTGAATTGCAAGAGAAATCCCAAAAGAGCAGGCAGCGGCTATGATCGGACCCGCCAGTGGACTGTCGAAACTGAGCAGGTAAGCAGAATGGGAGGCGGATGGATGTTGACTGAATGGGAGTCGGTTGTAATGAAAATGGGGAAGGCAAAGGTGAGGAGGTTCGGCTACCAGCGAACTTGGAGATGGATCTTGAGGGTGGGGCTAGAAAGGGGCCCTCAGATAAAACAAGGTAGGACTTGTGACGTGAATTTGACGGAGGGCACGGCGTGCGAGAAGCAGGGGTGGTGGCCTCGGCTAGCAGTGTCGGGCATGTCCGCAGCGTGAACTTAGCACATACTTGACATGCGGGAAACTAGAAGGCATCGGAATTTTGTGTGATTGAGAGGGAAGGTTGTTGGATTGCTGAATCGAGAGAGGGGAAGTGTTCTGGAGTAGGATCGTGAAGGGGTGTCGGCTTTCAGTCGGAACGAGAACTCGCCGACTTCGATCATGGGAAACAGTAAAAGGCGGTTTAAGTTGGCGAGAGGGCATTGTGGGGCTAAAGGCGGGGGTAGGGGCTACGGGAAAATAAAATGGAAAAACCAAAATAAACTGGGACGTCGCACCCCGGGTCTCGCGTCGTCGCACTGCAATATGATTGACGATTTTGGAATCTCTTAAAAGGCAAACAACCCCCCCCCCCAACTGACAGTCATCACCTATATTTATAGTGAAAGGGGATTCGGCACTCGTCATGAACGACTACAATTGGTTGTTACGCCTAATGTTCGAATCACACTAAATAAAGTTCAAAATAAAAAATGTAAAAGATGCTCTGGGCGCACTCGTGTTCTCGGATCGCTGATCCAATCAACGTCACCTGCACGAATACACAGATGTGGGCCCCGCCGAGTGGTGGCCCAAGGTCCAATGTAGATCCTGCGGTTGATATCCATCAACTTCCCCCGATTGAAAAAAATTCATCTCCCAAGAATGGAGACGATCGTATTGTCGTCGAAAATCGGGGGCAAGTTTGTCAAGCTCAATCGTCAATATCCAAGTGTCGGCAAAGGCAGGGCATCCACTTCAGCACACAAGGTAACGACAAGATGAGTCGTCTGAGGTACCGGTGCATTTGTGCGCCACAATGTCAAAAATGTTCTCATCTTTCACTTCTCGTGTTGGTGATCGAGAGGAACTTGTGGAATCATCGAGGGTGCGGGCAAGTCCGTAGGAGTTTGTCCTAGGCGGCCAAGGTAAGGATCAAGTTGTAGGTGGGAGGGTGTAGAAGGAGGCTCAAGATAGGGGTCTCTATGCTCGAGAGACTCTAAATAATGTGTCAAATCTTCCGTATTAAATTTGGGATGAATACACATTTGCATGGAGAACATCTCATAGACATTTGTTCTAATTTTCTTTATAATCCTATAAGGACCAATTTGTTTAAGCTTTAGCTTTTTAGCGACTCCTTTTGGGAGTCTCTCCATATGAATTCTGATCATGACCTGCTCACCCACCTGAAAATGTTGCTCACGTATGAGTTTATATGTTTCTATCTTATTCATTGCTGCTAGCATTTTTCTTTAGGATAAATTCATACAACTCGTTTATGTGATGGATGGACTCAATAGATTCTCTGGGTCGCGACTTTAAGGGAACATGGACGGGGTCAATAGGCTTCCCAAGTTCATAACCTAACATTACATGGAATGGACTCATGCCAGTAGACCTATTGAAGGAGCTAGTGCACGCGACTCAGCTATGGGTAACACAGAATCCCAAGCCAACGAATGGTCAACTAGACATCGTAAAAAATTTCATAAACTCCAATTTACGACCCCGGTTTGGTCGTCAGCCTGTGGATGATAAGATGTGAACACTTCAGGGTCGTACCTGTAATATGTCATAATGTCTTCAAAAAAAACTCATGAATCGTATCCCACGGTCGGACATTATGGACTTGGGTAATCCATTTAAACAAAAGATGTCTCTCAAGAAGAGGATCGCCATGTAGGCCACAACTGCGGCCTTACGGCAGGTAATAAAATGGGTCATCTTTGAAAACCAGTCTATCACTACAAAAATAGAATCATGCTTCCTGAAAGCATGAGGAAGGCCCAGTAGGAAATCCAGGTTGATATCAACCAAAGGCTAGTATAAGAATAGAAAGGGAGTATAAAGTTCAGTGTTCTACTTTAAACCATTCATAGTCTGACAGGTGTCGCAGTGACGCATTACCTTGTCACATCCTTCTTCAAGATGGGCCAATAGATACGATCATCAACCAAAACAATCGTCTTGTCACTGTCGAAGCGGCCAGCAGCGCCACCCGGTAGTTCTCAAATCAAAGAAGTCATTGAAGGAGGTCCGAGAAATGTAGAGATGAGACCTATTATACAAATATCCCTCAAAGATATTGAACCCTTCAGTGGGCTCGGGGAGATCCCTCGTGAATCCAGAGTAAATCTCACCAAAGTCAGTGCATAACGAGTACTCCCTAGGAAGTCGATCAAAGTTAGTCGTGCTAGCGCTTAGTGTGTAGAGTAGGGTAATTCAATGACTAAGGCGTCAACATGCTTGTTCACAACACCCGCGTGGTATTTGAGAACGTAGTGGAAATCCTGCAAGTAATCGAACCACTTGACATGTTTATGCCTCAATTTTCCTGTGAGTCAAGATATTGCAATGTCCGGTGGTCGGATTATAGGACAAACTATCGCGGGAGGAAATAGTACCTCCAATATCAAAATAATTACACTACCGCATAAAACGCTCTATCATAGTTTGAGTACTTATGACGGGCCTCATTCAGTTTCATACTAAAGTAAGAAACTGGGTGACCTTACTAGCTCAGTACTCCGCTAATGATAAAGCCAAATGCATCGCAGGCTACCTTAAACACCTTAGAAAAATCAGGTAATCGCAGAACGGGGGTTGTCGACAGTTTCACCTTAATCTCTACGAAAGCCCGAGTGGCGGGTGTCGTCCACTAGAAACCTCCCTTCCACAGACAGCTCGTGAAGGGGGCCACAATGGTACTAAAACCCTGGACAAACCTCCGATAGAATGTGGCTAGTCCATGAAATTATGAGCCTCAGTGACAGTGGAAGGAACAAACCACTCACAAATAGAATGGACCTTATCCAGGTCAACAGACACGCCAGACGTTGATATGATAATCCCGAGAAAGTGCATGAAATCAATCAAGAAGGAGAACTTCTTCAAGTTCACATATAACTTCTCCATACAAAGGATCTCAAATAAGAGCTTCAGATGGCTCAAATGGTCGACGAGAGAGTAATTGTAGATTAAAATATCATCAAAATAGACGACCAGAAATTTGCTCATATAAGGCCGCAATATCTGGGTCATAACTCGTATGAAAGTGTCGGGGGCGTTGGACGGCCCAAAAGGCATGACCAACCACTCATAGAGACAATCTTTGGTCTTAAAGGTCGTCTTCGATTCGTCTCACTCGTGAATCCTAATTTGTTGGTACCAGCTGCGAATATCGGGTTTTAGAAGATATGTGCACCAACAATCGTGAACACATGCTAGTGGAAGGTATGACCTTCCCCTTGGATTTCTCCTTGGGTTGGGTAGTGTCAATGTAATCTTACGACACTTGTCGTAGAATAAGCGCGTGTTTGAGCGACCGAAACACGTGATATCACGGTCGAAAAGTCTAGGTCTCCCTAAGGCCCAGTTCGTTTTGCAAGAATTAGGAAGAAAGAAATTGGAATTGAATTATCTCAATTCCAATCTGTGTATGTTTGGGCCTTTTTGGGGATGGAATTGGCTTTAACCCAAAACCTATGGGTTTTGGGTTTTTAAAAATAACCCTTCTCCAAAACCAATCAATTTTGGTCAGTTTTAGGCTCGAGAAAGTAGTGTGGAAAGCAAATGGAGAGCGATTTCAGCGACCCGCTCCTTCCTCCTCTCCGGTGACGGCGTCAAGGGCCTCTTCCTGCAACGTCAACAAGGTCGGTGGCAATCATTGAGTATTTTCAGAGTTCGGATTGTGTGAAGATGAAATTTTTAGATTCGGAGTATCATCTCCCTCTTTCTGTAAATGGTGATGAATGAGAAGAAATCATCTCAAGATGTAGAAAGTTGGGTCTTGCAGTTATTCCACTTCTCGTAGAAGTGACAATGGAAGTGCCAGACTTTTCGATGTTGCGGATGAGCGTTGGCAATTGCCTTATGAATCTAGATCCGCACCTGAATACAAGCCATTTGTTGAACCCAACCATGATATTTCTGGAGTTCAAGAGTGATGTATTCCCGAATTTGAGAATTGATTTTATAAGATAAAATTTGGAAATCAGTTTTAAAATAAGGTGCGCTAGTGGATTCCCTCAAGCACTCTCAATTGATAATCGTCCAAGCTTTCACAAACGTGCATAAATGTCTAACACTCGCTCGCATTCAATGATATGCTTAACTTATCCACGCGCATTAGCAAGCAAGAAATCATGTACGATTTTTGAAATTAACGACAAAAAATAAATTAAGAATAGTATTATCTTAAGAAAGCAACTATGATTTCACTAGAATATCTTAAGCAAAGCATATATGCTATACTAATAGTAAGGAGCCCTGAGATTTGGAGAGAGTTATAGCTAGCAAACAGAGGACGGGTTGTGTCCAGGCTGGGTACAGAGGAAACAGGTTCAGGTGGAGGAGCTCGACAGCGAGCGTTCGGTGGTGGTTTACCCGAGGCTGGTCGACCACCGGAAAAGCTCGTCGGACACTATAGTACCCACTACCCACAAAAAAACTCTTCCTCGTCGTCGGAAGGGTAAATCGGGAGGATTGGCGGCCTGGAGAAGGATGTCGACGCCGATCGGAGCTAAGGAAGCTCGGTCCCGTCAGGGTTGGACTGAAGATGTGTCGTCAGAGGTCGACGACACAGGGGAAGGAAGCGGCGAGTCGTGGAGCTGCGCCAGAGTTGGGGGTATCGGCCGGGCAGTCGCGCCGGGTGAGGAAAACGACGATGTCTACGATGACTCGTCGTTTTCTTCTTTCCCAGGCTACGTTTAGATGAGCAGTGGTTGGGCCATAAAGAGATGACCCTTTTCAATTCTTTAGTAACTGACAGGAATATTAGTGTGGGGGTTCAACTTTAAAAGAGATGGTCGGCTGCAACATTTTGGTTTTAATTAAACTTTTAGAAAATCAAAGCTTTAAGGTGGGGGTTTCAAAAGCTATAAAAATTGTTTTTGGAAAATAAAAGGTTGGAAGATCAAGGGGTGAAAAATCAAATACTTAGGCTTCTCCCTCATTTTGATTTCGAAATATATCATAAAACTAAAAAATTAATTTCAGAATATATTAAAAAATTTAATTCATTGGCTTGCTTAATCTAACACTACTTTTAATTTGACGGAACTATTTATTTAGGGACTTGTTGGTCGGTCACGCCAACAAGCCGAACAAACATGCGGGAGCGCCAAGTGACATGCGCGGAACAAGATACATGCGTTGGTAACTTGCGCAACAATAACAAAAAAAATGTGCGCAAAAAATGCGTGACTCACAACATAAAATGCGCAAAGACATGCGCTACAAAAATACTAGAAATAAAGTAAAATAAAGATGCAAACATTGGTTGCATCAAAGAGCCCCACGGGGACTCCGGCATTTCCGATTCTTCAGCTGAACTGGATTTAGAGTGAGAGACGATGGAGATCGAGGTGACTATGGAGAAAGATGATGGAGATTGTAGGATTGTCATCTGAATTTCGAGAGCCATGCCCATGAATCTGGTAATTCGATTGTGTTAGGTTGTTTGTGCAACGAAGATTTGGTTGCTGCACACAGACAATGTGCAAAGACATGGTTCAAAATAAGAAGAAACAAGTAAGGTATCTATTTTTGGTCAAAATTTTACCCAATTTTTCCTCATTTGAAAATTTATTTTGTTTCATCTTTTCATTTGCGATTTGTATGCACATTTCTGGGATATTCATGTTTTTTTGACCATTTCATTGTTTCCAAGGAGCCTTTTTAGAATTTGACAATTGTGTGTCATTTTTACATAATTTCCAATATGAATTTCAAAAGTTTACATTTTAATAAGCAATTCTTCACTTAGCTTCCTTTTTCATCACTTAAACATCAATTCATGTGTTTGAATTCCATCCAATATGTGAACAGAATAATTAACTGATTCAATTCATAAGCCTCAAAACCTTTCTACGAACGAACAAAGGAATTAGTTTTAACTCAATTCCAAAAACTATGCGTTTTTTATTTTCTACCAAAATCAATTCATTTCTCCAAGTTCCTTTGAAACAAACGATCCTAATAGAATGGGGGCAACATCCATGGGGATGACGTCGCACCAAACATGGTCCTCGCACGAGGCGAGGGAGATCAGAACCAGTCACCTCTAGGTAACGTATATGGTTGTCTTATCGACCCAGATAACTTGATAAGGATGAATATGAAGCTCGGGAGTCACTTGCATCCGCTCTGAGACCCTCTAGGCAACAATATCCACACAACTCCCGCCATCAATGGCCAGCTTGCATGGACTGCCTGCACTGGGAAAGAAAGTATAGAAGATTGATGTACGACACAGTCCTCATCAGTATGCGGGATGTAAAGAAGACGTCTCATAACACCTACCTCTAGGGAGCGCTCAACATCGCTCTCCCAACCGTCCTTGGCGGTGGCAACAATCTCCTCATCAGGGGCCTCCTCAACGTTAGCATTGGGCTCGCCTTCTTCAGCTAACAAATTTCATGTAGGGCACTGGGCTGTCATATGGCCCCGGCCTGAGCAGTGATAACACTAAATGTTCCCCGACCGGGTGGCCGCGGGAGGTCCGGTGGCAACATTCTTGCCCTTCGTATCCATGGGAACACGATAGGATCATACGGGAATGGTAGTGGCTGGTGGTGGTCTCCTAAATGTGGGCATGTTTGGTCTAGAGGTAGCCTGACTAGCAACTGCTAGTTGTAGATATTGCTCATACTTGAGGTTCGTTTGATAAACTTGCTCTACTGTCTCCATGTGATGGGGAATAAGCTCCTTATGTAACTCATCTCAATCCAGAACAAAAATGAGATGTGGTGGCATTAGTCTCCTCTCATAAATCACTCCTCACATACAGTACGTCAAAGCGAGACATGTACTCCACCACAGATAGCGTGTCCTGGCGCAACGCATAAAGCTGATCCAGCAATTGGTCCCGATAAGAGGTGGGAAGATACTTGTCCTTCAGTCGACGCTTCATATCCTCCCAACGGATAATAGTGTGGTATCCATCTCGATGGAATGACCTCTCTAGGCTGGATTAGAAAATCTTTGTTGGGCCAATAAGTTTCATTCTTGAAAATCTAACACATCGTTCATCAGTCATATCCTACCACTCGAAATGGTGCATGTCCTGAAGCCAATCATTAAAGCTTTCGGGTCTAGGTGACCGTCCAATGTAGGAACATCAATGTGTATGCGGCGAGTGATGTCGTCCTCCGCATGTGGTGCTCTACGTGGCTCTGGATAACCGTCAAAATAATCATCTCGCCCATACTCAAAATGGACCTAAACTCAATCAGGAGGGGATGGGTGCCAAGGTGGATAGTCCTCTTGAGGACGAAGACAAGTCCAGGTCGACGGTATCGAATATGATTAAGGGGTAATCTCATAGCTGAGGCTGGCTCTCGTGATGGTTGATTCTTAGCACGCCAATATTGAGGTGGGAGGGCGTCTCATTTTTCCTCAAAATAATCGTCAGGTGGAGTGGGTGGGTCCTCCCTCCTTCGAGGAGTGGCATGCTCTCTATGATTCTCAAGGATACATATGTGGGTGCATAGATCGTCGAATTGGGCATTCACATGCTCCGCCAGCAGCACCCGCCGCTCCTCCCACACTTCACATGCGATGTCAAAAATGAGATGCCTCGGTACTCGCATGACACCATGGCAGTCCCTCCTCCCACGTGACACATCATTTGTTGCACAACCATAGGCCAATTGCTGCTCACACGCCTGCCGAACCTCCGACGTGTGTAATCGACCAACCATCCATGTTAGCCGCCGGCCGACACCGCTACAGCATCGCTACACAACGTCCTTCACAACCTCCATCAGATTTGAGATGACAATCTTCCGAGTTTCCACCATCGTACATATCCCTCACTCGCTTCATTGTTGATTCTCGCTCGGATGTCACCAAGTGTCACCTCGAGGAACACACAAGTATTCTCTCCTGCATGCGCGCCATTTTGTAACGATTGAAGCGTGGGATGTTCGGGTGGAATACCACTCTGTCTCGCACGTCACAAATGATGACCCTCCATGGCCAACTTCTTAGTCCACCCAACTTAGGTTCCCATGGCGGTCCCATGTGCTAGAGGTACTCCCACTTCAATGGCATTGATCCAATGGGATGGATAATCAAAATAGAACAATTCTTTAACATGCAACGCACGATGGGGTCAGAGAAAATGTCGATTTCCCTTCTGTGAATGGAGGGCTCCAATCTTTACTATGTATGATGACTTTTTATTACCACTTCATGTCTCACGTGGGGAACTCAAGTAGGATATCACCAAGAGAGATGATCTTTGCTATTCGATTGACATCGTGGAGAGCCTTGTTTGCCTCTGCCACATGACCATGATTGACGACTACATTGACGAGTTCATTGAGCTCGTCAATCATGTCTCTAGACTTCCTCTGGATTACTACCACAGCTTCTTCATTGAAGGATAATTGCAGTATATCCACTCCCCATATTCAGACTCATCGCCAATAGACATTTCCGATGACATAGAGGTCATTCAGGAGGTTGAAGCAGGTTTCATCATCAAGATTTTGACCATGTCTAATTTATCGTTGCCTCCTCAGTCCATCCAGCCACCACACTCATACACCTCATGATATTGTCATTGATATCAACATCATTCCAAAAAACAACTTCCCCCACACAAACCACCATTCCCCAATCGACCACCCCGCCCACACCGACCCACTAGCTCTCCAGCCAAGAATATCATGACCTTTGCAGCAAGGGGCTCTCTTTCGTTGCAAGTCGTCGAACTTTTCTACTCATGATTGTCCAATAAAAGAGATGTGTGATTATTTAGGATGATGAACTCTAGATCACCCTCGCCAGTATTGAGTCCCTAAAGGACAACGACTCTATTCCTACTACAATAGCAGGCGGGCAATTCTATTGACTCGACCTTACATGCCTTTTTGTTGTTGGCCCCCCGCAACCAGTTCCTCTCCAACTAACAAGAGAGGCTCAGATGCATCTTCTGATTGAACCATCCCCGAGTTTCACAAACAACTAGAGGACGGTCACCACGCTCCCTGGGGGGTCTCTGTCGTCATCTCCAACTAGGTCAATGTCATGTTCCGACAGATCGTTATGTTCTTCCACTGGATGACATTGAAGTCACTTAAGCGTCATAAGACTATAGACACTTGAGGGCATTCATAACAATTGGGCCTAACCGACGTTTCCTTAAGCTAGGAAGGGCGACTGCAGATACTCACGAGGGACCTCCCCTATATCTGCCACTACCATCTCACTCCAGTCCAATGACTTCTTTCAAGGGTCTCTATGTCGCAAATTAGCACCACATAAAAGCCTACAATCACAAATTTCCAATAAGGAATATTGTTATGAAGGACATTCTTCGGTGTCGACCACCACTTAGCAAGGCAGGTGGTGGCTGGCAAAGTGCATATCAAAGCAGGGGATGGAGACGACTGGGATGGGATTGTTGAGAGTTGGGACCTAGCGCGCTGTTCCATCTTTAATTACAACCTTTAGTTTCTACATCTTCCTTTGTCGTTAATTATTATATTACGTTGAGGGGACTATTTAAGTGAGTGTTGTATGACCACTTGGATATCTTGGATCATATTAGAAGTGAGTAAGGGGTTGATGAAGGGAGTTCCTTTGAATTTCTTCTGTTCTTTAGGGTTAACAGTGAAGCAATTACTCCTCTCAGTGTCGACGCTACGAGTTTTGTTTTGCGAGGAGTCTTGCCTCTTCAAATCGTTGATGCCTCCATCAACAGCATCAATGTTACCACCAACAACCACATCTGACACATCCGCCAACCACATCTGATGGATATGCCCACATCTACTTCCCCTGCAATGTCGACGGAAGCCCTAGACCCAACCCTCAATATCGCTTATTCAAGTGATCGAATACCTCGTTGACGATTCCACAGTTGTTGAATCCCCTACCCTAGTGAAATTGAGTCTTCTCCTTCCCCATAGCCACATACAAGTCTCTGCAACCCTAAACCTATTTCTTGCATCCACAGCTAAACACCTACAGTCCACACTCCCTTTAGCCTCCTTCCACTGATCTTATACGCCACCTCCCACACCTCTAGCCTCCATCTCCAGCCGTAGGTAGCTTTCCAAGAAACCCTACCCTTCCACCAAAATTTCCAAATACCAAAAACTCTTAAAATCTTATGATGATCTTTTCTTTAACCACATAGTAGCAGCTATGCATCCTCCTATCACCTGTCAAATCCCTCTACCCACTCATTTTGCATCCGCCCAATCATTAGTGAATCTTTTATTTTAGTTATTACTTTCCTCGCATTGTATGGATATGCTTTTATTCCTAGGGATATGCAAAATTGAGCATTACTTTGATCACAATAGACATGTTGCTTTATTTGAATAGTATTTATTTTCAGCACTCACATTAGCACTTGGTTGTTATCTCTTAGAATGATTAGAATTATATGCAATGGATTGTGGTTGTTTGGAGGAGTTTTAAGTTTTCGTTATCGTAGAAAAAGGTCAAAACCTTGTATATACTTTTTGAATATCAAAAACAAAAGTATGAGTACAAATATATAAGAGAGAAGATAGAAAGATCTAGCTATACAATCAATGTGGGACTAAACACTAAAACCTATATGGGCCAAGTTAATGGGTCAATACATCATTTTTACTAATATTCTTTAACACTCCCCCGCAAGCTGGAGCGTACAAATCGTAGGCACCAAGCTTGGACAAGAACTGATAGTAGAGACGCCGTGGTAAGGCCTTAGTGAGGACATCAGCAACTTGCTGAGCGACAAGAACATGTGTTAACTCTATATTCTTCAACTGAACCTTCACCCTAATGAAGTGACAGTCAACTTCAATATGTTTTGTCCGTTCATGGAAGACCGGATTCTTGGCAATGTGTATAGCAGCTTGACTGTCGCACAATAAAGTTGCAGGTGAGGAGAGCTTGACTCCTAGATCATTAAGGAGACCCTCAAGCCATGTGAGCTCAGACACAACAGCTGCCATAGATCGATACTCAATGTCAGCAGATGAGCGAGCAACCACAGACTGTTTCTTGCTGCGTCATGTAATAAGATGTCCTCCCAAGTAAGTGCAGTATCCACTTGTGGAACGACGATTATCCAAAGAGCCAGCATAATCAGCATCAGAGTATGCAATCAAAGATAAGGGAGACGAAGAGGGCTTGTATACAAGCCCTTGTCCAGGAGCAGTCTTCAAGTATCGAAGAATACGTTCGACAGCCTAAAGATGAGAGATATGTGGCTCATGCATGAATCGACTGACAACTCCAAAAAAATGTATATCAGGTCTAGTAACAGTGAGGTATATCAGTTTTCCCACAAGACGACGATAATACTCTGGATTTGTAAGGAGAACATCGGAGTCCGAGGCATGAGCACAAAGCTTGTGATTGATATCCATGGGAGTGTCAGCAGGCTTGCATCCAGAATAGCCCGCATCATGAAGTAAGTCAAGACAGTACTTTCTCTGAGATAACACAAGCTCATCATGTCTCCGAGCCACTTCGAGACCAAGAAAATATCGACGGCTTCCCAAATCCTTAGTTTGAAACATAGTTGCTAAATGCTGTTTGATCATCTGTATGGCTGAAAAATCATCTCCTATAATCAGAATATCATCCACATAAACTAGAAAATTAATTGTGCTCGTTGGACGATGATGAGTGAAGAGAGAGAAGTCGACCGAATTTCGAGTGAACCCAACAACACTAACGGTCTTACTAAATTTGTCAAACCATGCCCGAAAAGACTATTTGAGACCATAAAGAGACTTCTTCAGACAACAGACAAGGGACTCCCCCGTGGTCTCAAATCCGGGAGGTTGCTGCATATAAACGGTCTCCTATAAATCTCCATTAAGAAAAGTATTTTTGACATCCAGTTGGTGCAAGGGCCAGTGGCGGTGAACAGCGAGGGAGATCAACACGCGAACATTATTCAGTTTAGTGACTGGAGAAAAGGTCTCATCATAGTCCAGACCTTGTTGCTGAGTGAAGCCGCGAGCTACAAGACGAGCTTTCAAACGTTGAACCGTCCCATCTGGACCCTGTTTGACGGCAAACACCCACTTACATCCCACACAAGATTGCACAGGAGGAAGCTTGCCCAAAGAGCAGACATTTCCTCGTCCATAGCCACCCGCCACCCAGGGTTGGAGAGCCTCCTGCACAGAATTAGGGGTGGAAATAGAGGATAAAGAAAGAGCACTTTTCTGGAGTTCCGGAGAGAGGCGGTGAAAAGAGACATAGTTTGCCATCGGGTGGGCAGTGGAACCTGTTACCGGATCCGCAGGCTGCAAAGCATCATTAGAGGAGGCATCTCCTGTAGGGTAGTAGACGAAGAAGGGCGTAGAGTGTACATACGGATGACAGGTGGTTTAGGTGGGATTGGTGTGAGAAGTATAGGTTGTGTGGGCGGGTTTGGTGTGGGAAGGGTAGGTAGTTTAGGTGGGATTGGTGTGGGAAGGAGCGGTGGAAGGCTTGAATGAACAGGTATAGCCGGCCGCGAAAGAGGTGGCGGAAGTGGAGAATCAGCTGGTTGAGAGTAATAGGATTGATCTTCAAGAAAGGTGACATCAGCAGAAGTAACGACCTTGCAATCTTTGAGAGAAAAACAAACATAGCCCTTCTGAGTCCGCGAGTAACCCACAAACATATATTTATGGGCACGAGGAGCAAGTTTGTCAGTGGATGGGCCAAGATGGTGAACAAAGCACACGCAGCCAAACACGCGAGGTGTGATGGAGAAAGGAGGTTTGGAGGGAAAAAGAAGATTGAAGGGAACCGCAAAATTGAGAATGGAGGAAGGCATGCGGTTAATAAGAGTACAAGCGGTAGAAACCGCAAAATTCCAATACTGTTTGGGAACATTCATTTGAATCATAAGAGAGCGAGTGACCTCAAGCAGGTGTCGGTTTTTGCGTTTAGTGATGTCATTTTATTGGGGGGTATAGGTACAGGAGGTTTGATGGATGATTCCAAACTCAGCACAGAGGTGTGCAAATGCATGACTAGTGTATTCTCAGGCATTATCGGTGCGGAGGGTTTAAATTGTAGTGGAAAACTGGTTGCGAGTTTCAATGAAAAAGGTACGGAATACACTGGGTAATTCAGAGCGATCATGAAGGAGATACAGTCAGGTCACATGCGAGTAGTCATCTACACACAATAAGTTTGTATGGGCATTCATATAAGTTAGAGTACTTCTGTGATGGTAGAATAGTGGTAGTATAGTTTTCTTACTATTCATACTTCAGCTGCTGTACTTACTTCTTACAGTTCTTTTCTACTGCACTTACTTCATTTATAGAACTGCTAGAATAGAATCATTTATACTCTTTACATACTGCTAGCTAGTGCCACTGTCACCTGTTTTTACATTGATATCCCTTGTTGTCCTCTGCTTCGTCCTCCCGCACGATACCTAGGAGTTGCAGGGCGAGGTGCGGAGGAAACGACTTAGTCTTTTTGACTAATGGTCGGTGACCATATCATTTTAGGAGCTCGAGGAGATGGAGCACCAGCACGACGAGATGGCAGGACTTGAGGAGCAGATACCGTTACCACCGGCTACTACTACTACTGCGCGTCCTCAGATAGGACGAGACCAGATGATGATATAGATAGCTTCCGCTTATGTTTTGAGAGAGTGAGATATTGAGATATTCATGTATCGGTCATAAGCCCTTATTACTCTCTTTTATTCAGTTTAGTGACGGGAGAAAAGGTCTCATCATAGTCCAGACCTTGTTGCTGAGTGAAGCCGCGAGCTACAAGACGAGCTTTCAAACGTTGAATCGTCCCATCTGGACCCTGTTTGACGGCAAACACCCACTTACATCCCACACAAGATTGCACAGGAGGAAGCTTGCCCAAAGAACAGACATTTCCTCGTCCATAGCCACCCGCCACCCAGGGTTGGAGAGCCCCTGCACAGAATTAGGGGTAGAAATAGAGGATAAAGAAAGAGCACTTTTCTGGAGTTCCGGAGAGGGCGGTGAAAAGAGACATAGTTTGCCATCGGGTGGGTAGTGGAACCTGTTACCGGATCCGCAGGCTGCAAAGCATCATTAGAGGAGGCATCTCTTGTAGGGTAGTAGACGAAGAAGGGCGTCGAGTGTACATACGGATGACAGGTGGTTTAGGTGGGATTGGTGTGAGAAGTATAGGTTGTGTGGGCGGGATTGGTGTGGGAAGGGTAGGTAGTTTAGGTGGGATTGGTGTGGGAAGGAGCGGTGGAAGGCTTGAATGAACAGGTATAGCCGGCCGCGGAAGAGGTGGCGGAAGTGGAGAATCAGCTGGTTGAGAGTAATAGGGTTGATCTTCAAGAAAGGTGACATCAGCAGAAGTAACGACCTTGCAATCTTTGAGAGAAAAACAAATATAGCCCTTCTGAGTCCGCGAGTAACCCACAAACATATATTTATGGCCACGAGGAGCAAGTTTGTCAGTGGATGGGCCAAGATGGTGAACAAAGCACACGCAGCCAAACACGCGAGGTGTGATGAAGAAAGGAGATTTGGAGGGAAAAAGAAGATTGAAGGGAACCGCAAAATTGAGAATGGAGGAAGGCATGCGGTTAATAAGAGTACAAGCGGTAGAAACCGCAAAATTCCAAACTGTTTGGGAACATTCATTTGAATCATAAGAGAGCGAGTGACCTCAAGCAGGTGTCGGTTTTTGCGTTTAGTGATGTCATTTTGTTGGGGGTATAGGTACAGGAGGTTTGATGGATGATTCCAAACTCAGCACAGAGGTGTGCAAATGCATGACTAGTGTATTCCCAGGCATTATCGGTGTGGAGGGTTTAAATTGTAGTGGAAAACTGGTTGCGAGTTTCAATGAAAAAGGTACGGAATACACTGGGTAATTCAGAGCGATCACGAAGGAGATACAGCCAGGTCACATGCGAGTAGTCATCTACAAATGTGACAAAGTAACGATATCCAAAAACACTCGCAATTTTGTAGGGTCCCCAAATATTGGAGTGTACTAGATCAAAGGGAGCAGGACTCCGAGTAGGATGTGGTGAAAACGTAGACCGCTGATGTTTCCCATAGATACATGACTCACAAAGGGACACGTCGGGGAGAGATTTTCTGAGTATGTTTAGAGGGGCATGACCAAGACGTCGATGTCAATCAACAGAGCTAATAGAGGACAACACCGTTGGGGGAGAGGGATCAAGGATATAGAGACCATTCGACAGATGCCCTTTTCCGATGATAGTCCGCGTCTTGCGATCCTGCACAACACACAAGTTGGAAGAAAATGTTACATCACAACGAAGGTCAGTAGTGAGGCGACCAACAGAGAGAAGGTTGAAAGGAGAGCCCGAAACATGAAGGACAGAGCGAAGAGTAATGTAGGGAGTGAGGTGAATATCTGCCGTGCCAGAAACGGGAAGAGTGTCCCCACTAGCAACAGTAATGAACTTGGGATGCACGGAGTCCAAATATTGTGGTGGTTTCCGCGAGGTAATGTGGTGAGAGGCCCCAGAATCCAAAATCCAGGATGAGCTACGAACAAGGCAGGAGGTACCATGATGGAAATAATTCCTAAATTTAGTCGAAGTCGACAACGTAGCAAACTAACTAAAGCACACTCACGAACGAAATCCTAACACACGGAGTAAAACGAACGGCGAGACATGATTGGGACAAGCGCATGAGCCATTGGGTTGAACGGTGAAAATACTTTGCTGAATTTAATCCAATAAAAAAATGCAATTAACTTTCAGGAGGAGTGGGAAAGAAAAGATCTCACCAAGGGACTTGCCCGTTTTCGATGCTTCCGATGTCGTAGCGGATGGGCGCCGAACCTCCCAAGGGAGCTGTGGAGGACGAGTTAGGGCTGGCGGCTTGCGGTGGAGCTGGGGAAGAGGGAATAGGGTTGGCTTGCGGTGGAGTTGGGGGGAAGAGGGGGTAGGGCTGGTTTGCGGTGGAGCTGGGAAGACGAAATAGGGTAGGCGGGCTTGCGGTGGAGCTGGGAAAGAGGGAATAGGGTGGCTTGCGGTGGAGTTGGGGAAGAGGGAATAGGGTGGCTTGCGGTGGAGTTGGGGGAAAGGGGAGTAGGGCTGACTTGCGGGTGGATCGGCGGAGGCGTTAGGGCACGGGAAGAGGCTGGGGCGGTGGACCGAGGAAAGTGTTGTCGGGATGGGGCTGGAGACGGTGACCGGAGGCGCTGGCCAGGCCGTCGAGCGGGAGCGGAGGGAGGCGCGGGCGCTGCTGCGGAAGTCGCGGGTCGTGCTGCTGCTACAGTGCGGCGGAATGAGTCGAACCGGAAGATAGAAATCAATCCCGGTTTCAACTCTTTTTCCCCCCTCTATTAGGGCAACTAGCCAACTATATATATAGCCCTTTCCCCACTCCTCTTTGTTTTTTTGTTTTCATAAAATAATTAGATTAAATTCAGCAACATCTTGAACCCACTGACACGTGCCGACTCGACCCGATCACACCCAACCGGACCAATCCATTCAGGGTCACGCGAGGTGGTCGATCTCACGCGCCGTTATATAAAATTAAAAGCATTAAAATGTTCAGGACATAAAAATACACGATAATTAAAACGGTAAAAATATAGAACCGAAGCGGTTCTAGCGAGCCGTAGGCAGGATCACATCAGTTCCCCCGGGGTTGAGAGAACTCGACTCCGGCGAGACTAAGCGGATGGTCGCAACGGAGAGGTCTGGACGCCGACGCTGAAGCTCCCGGGCGCTGACCCAACTGCTGTCCAAGATGTCCCTGCCCTTCCAAGTAACCAAATAACGCTGATAAGCTCCCGCACGAGTCTGGAACTCCCGTACATCAAGCACCTGGTCGATCTCTTCCGAGGTAGGGGTGAAGGCCGGCTGAAATCCCGCGGTCGCCCCGGGCTCCAAGATGGGTGGTGGTACAGGTGTAGCTGGTGGGGTGCCATGGAATGGGTATAGGTCCGCCACATTGAAGATGGGTGAGGTGCCGAATTCCAAAGGTAGATCCACAAGGTAGGCATTCTCACCCAAACGCTTCCTTACCGGAAAAGGACCGAAACGCCGCTGACGGAGCTTGTGATAAGTCCCACTGGGAAACCTTTCTTTTCTAAAATGTACCAGCACCAAATCTCCTTCCGAAAAAGACAGGTCGCGCCGATGGTCATCGGCGTTGGCCTTGTATTTTTCGGATGTTACCTGCAGCTTATTATGAATAAATTCATGCAAAGTTTTTAAATTTTCAACCCAAGTAGTAGCATCAAAAGAAGTGCGCTCGAAAGAGGGTAGGGAGTGACGGTCAAGGTAATGGGGAATGGGAAAACCATACACAATCTCAAAAGGCGACTTGTTTGTGGAACGGTTCACGGTACTATTGTAAGCAAATTCGGCTTGGGCTAACGCCAAATCCCACTGTTTGGGTTGCTCTCCGGCTAGGCATCTTAACAAATTACCCAGACTTCGGTTGACCACCTCGGTTTGCCCATCAGACTGGGGGTGGTACGCGCTGCTAAAATTTAATTTTGTGCCCAATTTGCGCCACAACGTCTTCCAAAAATAGCCCATGAATCGCGTGTCCCTGTCGGAAGTGAAAGTACGGGGCACACCATGGAGTCGAACCACCTCTCGAAAGAAGAGGTGGGCCACGTGTGCCGCATCAGAGGTTTTCCGGCAGGGTATAAAGTGCGCCATCTTGGAAAATCTATCCACGATGACGAATACAGAATCGATTCCCCGCGCCGCAGTAGGGAAACCACTAACAAAATCCATGGACACTTCGTCCCATGGCCGCTCGGGAATCGGCAAGGGCGTGTACAACCCAGTGTTCTGGGATTGCCCTTTGTATAGTTGGCACGTCGGGCAGATGCGGACGTGGCTGATTATATCTTGCCTTATGTGCGGCCAATAATAACGGGAGGTCGCGAGATCCATCATCTTGGCCTGTCCGACATGTCCACCTAGACCAGCCGAATGTAACTCGGCTAGCAAGGTCTCACGCATAGGGCCTTGGCAGATGCATAACCTGGTGCCCCTAAACAAAAACCCCCCGTGTATGCAGAAATGCCTCGTCGGGTCGGCCCCATGCGGCTGACACTCTGCCCAAATGATACTAAAATCTGGATCAGTGGAGTATAATTCCTTTTGAGAATCTAAGTCTGTCAACCGAAGGTGTAGGGATCCTAACAGGTGGGCTCGTCGGCTAAGGGCGTCAGCGACTCTATTGGTGACCCCTGGCTTGTGACGGATGTGAAAGGTGTACTCCTGCAGGAAGGCGGCCCATTTGGCATGTCGCCGAACCTCCTTCTGGGAGTTCAGGTAACGTAACGCCTCATGATCCGTATTCAGCACGAACTCGCGCTGAATCAAGTAATGTCGCCAGTGACGGAGAGCCTGTACGATGGCGAAAAACTCAAGATCGTAGGTGGAATACCTGGTTTTCGCATCGTTCAACTTCTCACTATAATACGCTACTGGTCGGCCCTCCTGGCTAAGTACTGCCCCAATGCCTACGTGTGACGCGTCGCAGTCTACCTCGAACACCTTTTCAAAATCAGGGAGGGCCAGGACAGGAGCACTAGACATCTTCGCTTTCATAAGGAGGAAGGCCTGCTCCGCCTCGGCCGTCCATACGAATTGCCCCTTGCGGAGGCAGTCTGTGATGGGCGCAATGTGGGTGCTGAAGTTGCGTATAAAGCGACGATAGAACGAAGCAAGGCCATGAAACCCTCGTGCCTCGGTGAAATTCCTGGGGGTGGGCCAGGACTCAATCGCGTGGATCTTTTCCGGGTCCACCTTGATGCCCTCGGATGAGACGATATAACCCAAGAAGGTGAGACTACTAGTGAGAAATGTGCATTTTTTTAAATTGATGATCAAGCGGTGTTCCCTTAAGATCTGCAAGACCTGCCGTAGATGTGTAAGATGTAGATCAGGGTCGAGGCTGTAGATAAGGATGTCGTCAAAGTAGACAACAACGCAAGTTCCCATCAGAGGTCTGAGGACTTGAGTCATCAATCTCATGAAGGTGCTCGGAGCGTTGGACAAACCAAAAGGCATGACCAACCACTCATACAATCCCTCCCGTGTTTTGAAGGCCGTCTTCCATTCATCCCCGGGTCGAATCCGGATCTGATGGTAGCCACTCCGGAGATCAATTTTCGAAAAAATCTTCGCTCCACTCAGCATGTCGAGCATGTCGTCTAATCGTGGAATCGGGAATCGGTACTTGACGGTAATCTTGTTGATAGCGCGGCTATCAACACACATACGCCAAGTTCCGTCCTTCTTAGGGACAAGAAGGGCAGGGACAGCGCAGGGGCTAAGGCTTTCCTTTACGTGTCCCTTCTGGAGAAGCTCGGATACCTGTCTCCTGAGCTCCTCATGCTCCCTCGGGCTCATACGGTAATGTGGTAAATGGGGTAGGCTTGCGCCTGGGACTAAGTCAATGCAATGTTGGATATCCCTCAACGGTGGGAGCTCGTCTGGTAACTCGTCCGGGGTGAGATCACTAAACTCGGAAATTAAGGGCCGAACGGCCGTAGGGATCTCCACAGAGGCAATAGGAGACTCCAGACCAACTAATACATAGGTGACGTTCCCCTCTCGCATCTCATGGCTAAACTGACGCTCCGTCAACAGCATGCGGATGGACGGATACGCCACGGTGGTGAGCGTGGTCGGGGCAATAGGAGCCCCGGTCGGAATAGTCTCCGGGGGGGTGAGTCGCTGCGGAATAAGACCGTTCTTCTGGGGAAGAAGGACTATCTTGCGACCCCTGTGGTCGAAAGAGTAAGAATTCTTCCGACCGTCATGGACAATGTTTCGATCATATTGCCACGGACGCCCCAAGAGAATGTGGCACACATCGAGGGGTGCGACGTCACACCATACTGAGTCAGAGTAGGTAGGTCCAATGGTGAACGCCACAAGACATCGCTGTGACATAACCATCGTGGTGCCACTAGTCACCCAGGATAGCTCATGGGACGCTCCAGCTTCTGAGTCTGAAGGCTTAACTTCTCTACCATGCGTTGGGAGACAAAATTCTCCATGCTCCCGCTGTCAATGATAATAGAACAGTAGTGCTCGTGGATGCGCGCAGTGGTGCGAAAGATACTGTGTCTTACCCACGCATCATCGGTGGTAGCTCTCGGGGCAAGCAGACTATGCTGTAGGACACAAATCAACTGATCTGGCTGCTCACCCTCTACTTCACACTCTCCCTCAAAGGGGTCCTCAGTATCTCTAACCAACTCGCTCTCCCAAATTCCATACTCGGGATCTCTCCCATCGTCAACCTCAACAACCGCGGTAAACTGACGCCTTGGACACTCGGACGATTTGTGTCCCGGCTCCATGCACTTATAACACCGGAACACAGGCCTAGAGGTGGCAATCTCCTTCCCCTTCAAGGAAGTCGAAGAAGGTCCTGCAGGGACAGGAGCTGGCAGTGCCGGTCTACCCGTAGGAGGTAGGCCCGGAGTAGGAGATGCACTCGTCCTAGTGGCCGATGTCGATGACGAGGAATAGTGGGTCCTGTCGGTAGTTTTCTGACCGGATGTCCTCCTCTGGAGGGCCTCCACTCGTCGTGCCCGGCTAGAGATCTCTCCAAGGTCCCGAAAATCATGTAACTCTAGCTGGTCACGTATCGCGTACCGTAGCCCGTTCAGATAACGGGCCACAATCATGTGGTCTTCCTCCCTTAAATCTAAACGTGACTGGAGGACCAGGAACTCGTTGGTGTACTCGTCAATGGTCTGTTTATCTTGTCGTAGGTTATGATACCTACGGTACAATGTCTGTAAGAAATCAGCGGGGACGTACCTCCTCTTGAGTTGAGTTTTGAACTCAACCCAGGTGGTGATAGGTGGTTGTCCCATCGTGAAACGCATCCGTTCGACTTGCCCCCACCATGTGAGTGCGGGGCCCTTCAACTTCAGGGTAGCATACTCCACCTGCTGGTGGGCAGGCGTGCGCTTCCAGCTGAGGAATCGCTCAAGCCGCTCACACCAATCAAGACACACCTCAGGCTCTAGTGTGCCCTCAAAATCCCCAACGTCCAATTTAACACCGGCGTCCCATCTAGGGGGATTCCTATTATCGTGGTGTGCTAGTTGAGGTTCTGGTGGTGGTGGTGTGGGAGGGCGTGCAGGGGGGGTAGGGGGCTGAGCAGCAAGTCCCCCTAAGTGATACTGGGCTTCCAAATTATTGACCGTGGTACGCAATCCGATCATAACTTGGTTGGTGTCCCTCACAGAGAGGGTGAGTGTCGTGATGGCAGTCATAAGTTCTTCCATTCGTTTTCCTATGTCTCCCACAGTACCCTCTAGGTGCTCCACTCGTGAGTCCATAGGCAACTTAACGCTAGTAAATTTAGGAATTACGTACAAGCAAACGCTCGGCTATCCCACAATGGAAGTGAGATATCCCAGCAGCCACACCAAATTGATGGAATTAATTCCTAAATTTAGTCGAAGTCGACAACGTAGCAAACTAACTAAAGCACACTCACGAACGAAATCCTAACACACGGAGTAAAACGAACGGCGAGACATGATTGGGACAAGCGCATGAGCCATTGGGTTGAACGGTGAAAATACTTTGCTGAATTTAATCCAATAAAAAAAATGCAATTAACTTTCAGGAGGAGTGGGAAAGAAAAGATCTCACCAAGGGACTTGCCCGTTTTCGATGCTTCCGATGTCGTAGCGGATGGGCGCCGAACCTCCCAAGGGAGCTGTGGAGGACGAGTTAGGGCTGGCGGCTTGCGGTGGAGCTGGGGAAGAGGGAATAGGGTTGGCTTGCGGTGGAGTTGGGGGGAAGAGGGGGTAGGGCTGGTTTGCGGTGGAGCTGGGAAGACGAAATAGGGTAGGCGGGCTTGCGGTGGAGCTGGGAAAGAGGGAATAGGGTGGCTTGCGGTGGAGTTGGGGAAGAGGGAATAGGGTGGCTTGCGGTGGAGTTGGGGGAAAGGGGAGTAGGGCTGACTTGCGGGTGGATCGGCGGAGGCGTTAGGGCACGGGAAGAGGCTGGGGCGGTGGACCGAGGAAAGTGTTGCCGGGATGGGGCTGGAGACGGTGACCGGAGGCGCTGGCCAGGCCGTCGAGCGGGAGCGGAGGGAGGCGCGGGCGCTGCTGCGGAAGTCGCGGGTCGTGCTGCTGCTACAGTGCGGCGGAATGAGTCGAACCGGAAGATAGAAATCAATCCCGGTTTCAACTCTTTTTCCCCCCTCTATTAGGGCAACTAGCCAACTATATATATAGCCCTTTCCCCACTCCTCTTTGTTTTTTTGTTTTCATAAAATAATTAGATTAAATTCAGCAACATCTTGAACCCACTGACACGTGCCGACTCGACCCGATCACACCCAACCGGACCAATCCATTCAGGGTCACGCGAGGTGGTCGATCTCACGCGCCGTTATATAAAATTAAAAGCATTAAAATGTTCAGGACATAAAAATACACGATAATTAAAACGGTAAAAATATAGAACCGAAGCGGTTCTAGCGAGCCGTAGGCAGGATCACATCATACCACCATCGGAAATAGACACCATAAAGCCCGGAGGACAGTTGATCGTCTTGCAAGGGACAGTCCGCAGCGGTCACGGTGACAGCACACCAGCGGAAAGAAAGGTCACGACCAGCACGGTAAGAATCGGTCTTCAGCAGGCATAAACAGGCCGCGGCGGTTAAGAATCCGGAGCAGGCAGCGCGGGTAGGAGAATACTGCCACCAGGTCACAGAGACTGCACGGTTAGGAGCAGACCGCAAGAAGAATAGCAGTAGAAACGAGAAGGCGCGGGCAGACCGCGCGAACAGCCAAGTCGGGAAGAACAAACACCCGGGTGGTTAGAGGCAGACCGCAACAGGAGCAACAGACAAGGTCTAGCCGCAGCGGGCAGAAGGCAGAAGGGGCCAGAAGACCCAAAACTGGACCGGGCGGATAGAGACAGTCCGCAACCCACAACCAAGAGCGGTTAGAGAAGAGAGGCCGCCTTGAGAGAGAAGAGGTGAAGCCGAACGGTCTCGGTGGGAACACGCCAGCGGCCAGATGTCGCGACCAAGATGCGGATCCCGTGGCTGGTAGAGAAGCCGCAGCGAATAGGCAAAGAGGAAACCACAGCGAGTAAGGAATCCGCAGCGGTTAAGGGAAGTCCGGGCGAGAAGCACACACCGCCAAGGGAACGGCAGCGGGAAGGGAAGCCGCGGCGGGTAAGGAAACCGCAGCGACTAAACAAGGAAGACTGCACGGTCTCGGTTAGAACACCAGCGACAAGAAAGAGATGTCGCAACCAGGATGCGGTACAAGCAGCGGAAGGGAAAGCCGCAGCGAAAAGAGAGGGAAGAAGAAGAGACGAGCAAACCGTCCGGTTAAACGGAGCGGACGGTTTAAAAAACAGAGAGAAGGGAGAGGGCCCCACCAGCCCGAGAGATTTATAAAACAGGGAGGGAGGGGGGGCAAGAGGAGAAGAAGAAGAAGAGGTGGAAATCACGAGAGAGAGCAAGGAGCGGCGAGGAACAACTTAACCGCGTGGGAAACCGCGGTTAAAGAGTAAACTGCACGGGAAGCCGCAAGAGGGTAGAAAACAGGCCACACCCTGCTAGAGAAGAGAAGGTCGGACGGTTAGCTAATGCTACCGCAAGGAGAGAGGTCGCCAGACTAAGCGGTAAAGCAGAGGAACAAGCCGCCCGGTTAACCGGAGGGGCGGGCAGTTAAAAAGGAACAAACCGGACCGTATGCCTCTGATACCATGTAGAAAATGGTCAAAACCTTGTATGTACTTCTTGAATACCAAAAACACAAGTATGAGTACAAATATATAGGAGAGAAGAGAGAAAGATCTAGCTATACAATCAATGTGTGACTAAACACTAAAAACCTATATGGGCCAAGTTAATGGGTCAATACATCATTTTTCCCAATATTGTTTAACAGTTATTAAATTAATTGCATGTTGGAATCTGGCATTATTGATGGATATAAGAGCATTGCACTAGAGCCTAGTTAATTGTTAGTCTTATTCACAGATTGTGTGTCTGCATGTGTTTACATTTAATAAGGTCATTGTTGAATATTATAGACTTATCTTGGGTCATTTAGTATTAATGTGAGCCTATACAAATACTCTTAAAGTGTATTCTAATCATATCAAAATTGGAGGCACGGGAAAAACCTGACAGTTGCTTAGGTTAACCCAATAATTGACTACATTAAGACAATGAAATTAACATCTAACTTCATGACATAATTACTCCCATACAATCATTCTAGAACTTCATTCACCAATCACCAGGTTTAAGTCATACATGCCACCAACAAAATAAATAACGGCAGAAATTAAATACTAACTCCAACTTGAAATAAGAGACAACATAAGAGAATATAAATATACCTCTCCAACATGAACTACAAAAAGGGTGACCGCAAGCTGCAGAACTCATCGCTTTCCGAGGATAGACTTCAAAACATATGCCACAAGTCAACTGCCAATAGAAGAAAGTAGTTCAAGGTCAAATGAACTAAATTGGAAATAGTGCAATTTGGAATTCATTATATATATAAAGAGAGAGAGACACAAGCGACTTAAATATCACTGCATTAGAATCATTTCTAAGAATAAGCAAACAATGACACTTGACTCATGTCACATGTCAATTAATTCAAGAATACTTACATATGTAATCATATATGAAGATGACTGAACGCTCCTAGTTGATGCATATCAGCCTTGTAATTTAATGATACCACTAAGGTAACCAAGGGGAGAATGCTGGAGAGATGAGGGGGTAGGAACTAGGAAGAGAAATCCAAGGGATTTACCTCTTGGCCAACCATATGCTCGAGCTGGTGATCAATGATGAACTCCAGAAAGTAAAGAGTGATGGCCGTCTACAACACGCTTCAACTAAGATAAGCGAAAGGCTGGGTGGAGGTGGCTCCTTGTTAGGAGACAAGGGTAGTAAGCTACCTAGCCGACGTGATCTTCGAACGTTAATGACTCCAAGAAGAGAGCGGGCGGCTTTGGATGGGCGCAGTTGGCCACCAAGCCTTGTTGACATGGCCGAAGTTTGACAAATACAACATCCTCATATGAAATGAACTTCACGGCAACGTTGTTCGCATGAGTTAACATATTTTTTTTTCAAGATGAAGATGGAATTCGAGTTGTCGAATGATATCATCGCGATCTTTAAGTTCAGTAGCTAGCGCCTCAACTTGGCAATCGTCCTACAAGTGGCTAAGCATGGACGGGGATGGAGAGACTATAAGCCATATGGGTTGCTGCATAAAGGAAGGAAATGTAATATGAAAATATCAACCAATTGATCTGCTTTGCCCACACCCAAGGTAACCAAAAAAAAGCAATGAAAGTATGTTTCTAAGTATTGGTTGAGCACTTTAAAATGGTCATCCATCTAAAAGTGATGGGGTGTGTTCCTACAAAATTGCGCCCTCTGAAGCTTGAACAGTGTTTTCAAAATTACTCATGAAGCCCGGGTTCCAATCACTCACAATAGATTATAGAAACTCATGGGATGCACAATGTCGTGGATGAAGGCATCAGATACTGAAGGATCCGTGAATAAATGTCGCGGTGGAATGAAGTGGTCGCTAGAGTGCAATTGAACCCATTAGATCTTGGTACTCTCGTGATAAAATCCATCGCTAAGTCATCCATATCAGTTCTGGCACATGGAGGGATAGGAGAAGACCTAGGGGAAACTCGTGCCACCGCTACTAACTCCACGCAGCAGAACATTCCACACCAATAGAGAGAGGTGATGAGTCGGCAATAGGTTTGAAACACTCAAGTATTTCCAACATTGGGTGTAGAACGGAACTCTGCTGGGAGTTATGCTAAACATGAGGAAGTTGTTGAAAGAACAAGTCATCCACGATTATGCAAATGGTAACCGGCCAAAGAGAATGGCAGATGCGCAATTGAGTCTTCCCGCAAGACCGATATAATGTTGCAAAGGCTTGAATCGGCTACAACTTCACCTTGTATGAAGGTTGCCCCCACACTAACCACAAAACTGCCAAGCGGGACGCTGACTCTGACTGTAGAGACGAGGCATCCATCTGCCACATTATTTATTATCCCAATCATAAACTTCACCACAAATTCGCGCCCAAGCAGCTTGGTCACCAGAACTTATGAAGGAAATGAAATCTTCTACTGTGAAGTTACTGCAAGCTATAATGATCAATGTGGGAGATGAAGAATCAATGCTGCATGGAGAGGACAAATGCTACCAACTCGTTCTCCTAAGCCAAGCAAAAATTCAGTATAGAAGAGGACCGACTAAAATCAGAGATGGGTCATGCACTCTGCATCAAAACAAAAATGTTGTGGCTGAGGCGACGCACTAAATGACGAACGATTGTGCAATGCCTGACATGGCAAGCATCAGTGCATCTATCAAGCCTAATGAAGTGTGGTGAAGGGCTTTCGCGACCTCAGGAGGCCATTTGAATGCAATATATGTGCTTTTTTGAGGAAGGACATCAACGGCCATGTGAGCCTACCGTGGTCCCTAATAAAATGATTGTAGTAGCCAGTAAATCCTAAAAAAGTTTGAATATCACAAACTGAAAGCGTTATTGACCATTTAAGGACCACCTCCACTTTCTCTTGATCTCCAGAGATGTCCCTGTCAATTATCCTCTGTCCAGATGAATGTTTCTTTTGATTAACGAATAAAGAATGTTGTTGTATAGTGGCAGGAATCTCTACTGGTGGTGTAAGTAGTCATGCCATGTTAGAGTATGCATAGGTATACAACAACAACACTCAAGACTTTATCCCACTATAGTGGGGTCGGCTATATGGATCCTTTGCCGCCATTGTGCCCTATCTTTTGTCATAATCTCACTAATGCCTAAGTACAACATGTCTTTCCTTATAGTTTCATTCCAAGTCTTTATTGGTCAACCCCTCCCTCGTTTAACATGCCTAGTGACTAGACTCTCACAATGCTTAACAGGTGCCTCTAATGGTCTCCTTTGTACATGTTCAAACCATCTTAATCGAACTTCTCACATCTTCCCTGCAATTGGTGCTACTCTTGTCTTATCCCAGATACATTCATTCCTAATTTTATCCAGTCTCGTGTGTCCACACATCCATCTTAGCATTCTCATCTCAGCAACTCCCATTTTTTGCTCATATACACAATTCACTGCCCAACACTCAGAATCATAGAGCATCGCTGGTCTAATTGCAGTACGGTAAAACTTGCCCTTAAGTTTTAATGGTACCTTACGATCACATAAGATCCATGAAGTGCCTCTCCACTTTAACCAACCCGCTTGGATTGTGTAACATCTTTATCAATAGCTCAGTCTTTTTGAACTATAGATTCAAGATATTTAAAACACTCACTACGAAAAATATCTTGATCACCCAACTTACACAATACTCGCTAAAGTACATTATTCATTGTGACTCAGAATGTGGAGTGTACATTTCTCAAGCTAAAATGAATGACCACAGGCTCACAATGCCCAACATAGGTCGAAAAGGATGTCTTTGGCATACCACCACAAGCACCCTGATTTGGTGATATCTGTAGCGAAGGTCGAGCTTGGAGAAGTGTAATTGCGTCGTGGAGCTCATCAAACAACTCTTGTCTGATTGGGATGGGATATTTGGTGGTTATCGTTGTCTTATTTAATTCATGATAGCCGGCATAGAATCGCCAATAACCATTCTTTTGCAAATTAACAATAGCACTCTCCAGATGGGGCTAGCACTGTGATAAATGAGGCCACCTGTCAGTATCTCTCTGACTAGTATCTTTTTGTCATTATTTTCGACATGACCATGGAACTATGGGTGGACCAAGATAGGAGGAACCACGATGACTAATGGGATAATATGGTTGGACGATCTGCCAGTTGGTGTGCAGCAGGAGGTAGTATGACGTTGTAAACACCATGGGATTATCATCGAGGATACGTCAGCTGCAAAAATGATTGAGTGCTCTTGAGGGGGTGTTCAGCCATGTACCACAATCGGGTATAAAATTCCACTGAGTCTATCTTCTATATAGCTTTGAAAATGTTCAATGCGCAAATAAGTGACATGTCACCACATAAGGTTTACTGGTGTTCATTGAGCTCAAAGAATATAATCATGTGCCCAATTGACCTAAACATCTCCCAATGTTTACAACCAAGAAACTCCTAAAATCACACCAATGCCCCTCCCCCAACTAATAGGCATAGAAGTTGGCCACCACTGGGTATGAACATGCTTGTAGCTATAGGTCATGGAATAAATGGTCGGTTGGGTTTCGGCAACCATCGTCAAGGTAAACGGTGAAACCTGATGAAGGAATCATATGTAAGTGCAAGCATGTCACGAGTTCATTGGAGAGGAAATTAAGGCAACCTTTGCTATCAATCATGATGAGAATAGGTGCATTGTATAGTTTCTCGCTGAGCTTTTTTTAATATTCCACCCACAGAAAAAAGGCAAGAGATCCTGGCAATGTAGGAGTCATGTTGCAGGATTGATGGAGGTTTCCTTTACTTCTGAGGCTTCAAAGTCAGTAAGGTTACTTCCCCATCATCTCAAATGATTGCCCGTAACATGATTAGGTGAATAAATTTCTTGCATTTACTCCTGGTCGGTATGGCAGTGAGCTAATGGTGGGCGTGGTGGATAGTTTTGGAATGACAATTTTGGGCGATTGAAGGGATGGTGGATGGTGGTGGGTTCTTGGGTCAGTGGTTTGGAGGTGAATGGATTGTTGGCACTAGGTGTAGAAAGAAGAGCTTGCAGTGGGATATGGCTAACAAAAAAAATCCACTTCGACTAAACGAGCGATCTCCATGGCATCGATAATGGTATTGGGATGGTGGGTGTGAAAGAGGGAGCATATATATATTATGAGTCCTTGCAGGAAGAATCTCAACTAATGATCGGGTGGTAAATTGTGCACATGATTTATGAGTTCGATGAAATCATCAATGATGCTATCAAGAGAGAATTTTGAGGACACTAAAGATGCTCCCCCAAATTGCCAAAGCAGCAGTGGTCGGGATAAAAGCGCTTTTGAGAGACAGTGATGTGAGTCCCAAAGTCATTTGGAGAATCAAGTTATGCGGGTCCTAGTTGTTGCAGATGACCGCGAACTACTTGGAGGAGTCGTTGGTGAATCAGCAATCTGCTGGAGATCAATGGATATCCGCGAGGCAAGATACCCATTGATCTGTCGGAGATTAGGAAAAAGTTATGTGTGATGTCCTAAGCGGTGGTTCTGGCAACGAGGTTCGATGGGAGAGTAAAAGAAACTGGTTCACAGTGACGAAGATCGTGCGGCCGAAGGAGATGGTCAGAGCAATGCTACTACCGCTAGGGTAACCAAGGAGAGTTGGCGGGAGCATAGGAGAGAAAAGAGGAGAGGATATCAACATAAATCTAAGGTATTCACCATTTTGTCAACAATGGCTCAATTTTTATGTAACAAAAACGAAAAGATTTAAGGGAATACAAGAGTACTTATGCTCAAACATTCGGGAGCAAGCTTGTATTTAATTCCAAATTTTAATAACTGGTGCAAAAGAACATAGAGGTAGTACAGCTAGCCGTGAGTCACGTCCTTCATCATGAAAACACTCCATGTTCTCATGTTTATTTTTCCACCATAATGTTCAGGCTTCATAACAATGAATGTCATATGATTTTATAACAAAAATGTATAATTAAAGGGCATCAAAATAAAAAATATAGAAGTCCAAATAAGGATGGGCTAATCAACATGATTTAATCTTATCAACATACTTCTCTAGCATTTGATATTTCAACTTGCTTCCCCAATAAACCTACAGCCTTCCGAACAGCTTCTTCATCAGCAAACCATTCATCATGCACCTTGCTAACACTCCTGCACAAGCATATGAACAATTATCAATTAGAGGAAACCGATGGAGTAAGAATCAACAATAGTCTCCCTCTATAATATATCCATAAGCACATAAATGCATATTAGACAATAGATGTTTACTAATCTTGCACTACCAAGCCATCATACCTTGCCCAAACAAGTTGGGGTTGGGATCATTCTAATCCTTCATTTATTTATAATAAGTGTTGTGTGTGTCAAACCTATTACAAGTAAATATTTTTGAAAAACCAATATCCAAGAAAGCTTAAGTGTGCCAGTTTATCTTCCCAACCTTTTTTGGAAAATTTATCTACCCATAAAATGGATGACCTTTCTAACCCTTGTTTACAAGCCCAAGCCACCTAAGATTCCTTTCCACTACCATAATCGTCAAAGTATGCTATGCCAACAACTCCTCTAATACAATCAATCCTCGATAAACAATTTGTAATTTTTCCACTCATTGATATCATCACTCTAATTTCTACCATACTCAATTTGGCTATTAGTAACATTTTAATTATTAGGGTTGTTAGGTTGGCCCGAAAATCAAAATTACTCAAATTTTGAATAAAACAATAAAGTTTGAGCCAAACAATCCAACACATGAGCCAAAAACTAGTATAAGACATTATTCGGGTCCAATTATGAGTCTGGCATGGACCACAATGGTTGGGCTCAAAATCAATTCAATATTTGAAGTCACATCTCCAATTACCATATAGTATACACCAACAGTCAGGCATAGGTCTACGCTCATGCCCGACTGCTCTTTTTTGTGACTGCGATCCACCCATCTGTGGGCCTGTGGCGGCACCCAAAGTGGTAGCGCATGGGCTTCGTTCATGCATAAATGTTTTCTTGATGCACGAACTACACCCTACTGGACAGCTTTCGGGAGCATTGGTAAATGGGGCACGGGTTTCACCTGTGCGTAAATATTTTGGTCACTCACAAGCTCCATCCATATGTTATGGTCGGCAGAGATACAGGGGCGTTGAAATCCTAGAGCTTGAGGAAGGAGACGAAGTTGGGGAAAGAGGAAGAGGAAAACCCTAGAAGAGGAGAAAGGGTTAGACGGAGAGGGAGAGGAATTTAGAGAGAGGAGGAATTTTTCATATTTCATTTCTTAATCCAAATAAAAGAAAAGCCCCCCTTAAATAAGGCGCCAAGGGCACGGGTGTAAATACCCATAACAACTAAATACGTGAAATATTACACATATAAAAAGGACTACATAACGACTCGACTCAATATGACTTAATACATAAAATACTAACTAACTCGATAACTGACGGAGGACCCTAACACGAACCTAACACTCCACCCGTCCTTCAATTTGAGCTTGTCCTCAAGCTCAAACTTTAGTAGGATGTGCGGCACTTCTGACTCCTTGATCTCGCGCCAAAATAGCGTCTGGTAGCGTGTCGCGGTGGCGTTGGCGGTGAGGTGTATCAATGTCGGCGTCGAAAGGACGAGCAGCTGAAGCAATGGGATTGGCTGGTCCGGCGGAACGGCAGGAGGAAGAAATGGCAAGATGGTCGAGAGAGCAGCGGCCGGCAGAATGAAGGGGTCCGGCGGGACCGACGATGCGGCGACGAACAACGGTTGGAAGGTGGTCGGAGAACCCATGGTCGGCAGGAGGAACGGGTCCGGCGGGAATGGCAGTGTGGTGCGAGGCAGCAATGGTAATGCAGCCGAAGTGGTCGGTAGGGTAGTGGCCGGCAGCAGAAGCGATGTGGTCAGAGGCGGCAAAGCAGCAACCGGCGGAGCCGTGGTCGGGGGAGCAGGAGGCGTTCCGGTCGGTGGCGGAACTTCAAAGTATCCTGATTGCTTTAATCGATCAAGCTCGGCATCGAAGCGAGACATGGAGTCCTGGAATGACGCTGACCACTTCAACAACATCGCATGAAGGGTGGTCGCATCCGCGGTAATAATCTTGATGTCCATTAAAATGAGTGGATTAATGGATTAATTGAAGTGGGAATTAATTAAGAATTTGCTGAGTTGGGATTGGGATATTGCGGAACTTGAGAAAAATCAAATAAAAAGATAGGTTTGTTGCCCAATGAAAAGAAAGGATGGAATTCAACGCTTGGACGGGATGGGCTCAATAAAGCACAACAAGCGGCGGTATGATGGAAAATAAAGAGGCGTGATGCACAGCCCTCGATGAAGCGCTAGCGAGCGGGGCTTGATGAAGGTGAGGGAGGATATTATCAAGAGGGGGTGATGTTGTCGGTGGCTAGAGGAAGAGCGGAGGGCATGGGGGTGTTGTCAGTAGTGGGGTTTGCTGGCGCCGGGAAAGGGAGTGCAGCGACGCTTTCATCGAAGCAGGGAGGCGCCGGTCTGGGCGGTGAGGAGAGCGAAACCGACACAGGATGGAGATGAGTCTGCCTGGTACCTCCGCTGCGGCCGTAGGTTGCGGAAGACCGCGTTGGAATCCCACTGGTTGTGGCGCTGGACAGTGGAACAGATATGAGGGAGGGGTTGGAGTGTTGGACAGTTAGCGCAACCGGTGCGGGGACACAGTCGGTGGAGGAGAGGAAGGAGCCTCTGATACCAAGTTGTTATGATCAGCGGAGATACAGGGGCGGTGAAACCCTAGAGCTTGAGGAAGGAGACGAAGTTGGGAAAAGAGGAAGAGAAAAATCCTAGAAGAGGAGAAAGGGGTACTTAATACATAAAAAATACCAACTAACTGGATAACTGACAGAGGATCCTAACACGACCCTAACACGACCCTAACATCGTACTCGAATGTTTTGGAGGTGCTCGGGCTCCGCATGTATGTGATTAGAGAGAGAAACTCATAATAGAGACAAGTCGATTATGCCCTTTCAATAGGCCCTTCTACTAGAATCTCTCATCTTCGGATGTAGACGGTTACACCCTTCTCACGGGCCCTTCTATTGATACTCTAATTTTCAAGAGTAGCGGGTTATACCCTTCTCATAGGCCCTTCTACTGACTCCCAAAATATGAAGGAGGACGGTTATACTCACATTAGTAGCCCTTCACTTCATTTTAACCATATCAAAATTAACACATCGCCAACTAAGCTTTAATGATACCAAATAAGTTAGGTTTATGTAGGCGCGTGACGTTAGGATTGTTACAATGTATTTATTTTCACGCATTTTATAATTTTTGTATCTCTCTTGCTTTGTATTATTCCCCTCCCTATATAAAGGGGAACAATGATTAGGTTATAATTAAGGATGTTGTTTCCGCCTAACATAGTAGCAGAGCAGGCACTCCTCGTTCCTTAGCCGACCCCTCGTCCCGCTCTGCCTCTTGCCCTCTCTTGTATCACTTTACATGTCTTTGTTCATTCCGCCTCCAGCCGCCCGTTCTGCCTCTCGTCACCTTCAGTCGAGTGTTCCCACACAGGCGAACTCCTCTCATTTCTTCTGTAAACGGACTCACCCACTACACTCGCATCTTACCTCTACAGCAACTTCTTCTACAACCAGTTGTTCATTTTTCAGTCGTCTCCTGCTTCCTCTACCGCTACTTCAACGACAGACAATGTTCGGTGTCGGTCCACTCTATATGGTGAGGTACTTCCTTTTTTTGGCGTTGTTTTCTTACGCCACTTGCATGGAGATGGTTTCTCTTCCTCTCCTATTCAATATTCGTGGGATTTTTGTGTGATATGTGACTATAGTTCGTGGATGACTTAAGTATTCTTCATCGCGATTCCGAAAAATCTTTTGTTTTAGGATGATCTCCAGATTTCTATTCGAGTCAACATGCCAAGCAGTATAGATTATCTCGTTCCCTCATTCGCAACTGTTCCTCCAGTGGGATCTCTCCGAGAAAGCCATGATCATGATACTTTCCAGTTTATTACCATTCGTCTACATGATTCCAACTACCTTTTGTCTCGTTCTATCACCTTCGCGCTTAAGAGTAGTCGTCTATTTGGTTATGTAAATGGTCAAAATAAGGAACCAGCGAAGGACTCACCATATACAATGGGAGTCGGAAAACTCCTTAGCCATGTTTTGGCTCACAAATTTCATGCAGGAGTTCATTGTCCGCAATTATTTATTTTTTGACACTGCTTGGAAGAGAGCAGAGTCTGTATACTCTCACAGGGGTAATGTCGCTCAGGTCTTCCTGTTGCGATGGGAGTTGTCCATACTTCGCGAAGGTGATCGCCCTCCAGTTTACAATTTGGAATAGTTGTACTAGGAATATGACCATTTTGATCCCCTCGCATTTGTTAGCCATGATGATGAGGTGATGGTTCGTGCCCAGGAAGAACGTAATCGGATTTTTAAGTTCCTTCATAGCTCCATCATGACTTTGACCAAATCAATGTTTAGATTCTTGGGAGTCCATTGTACACAAAGGTGCGCATAAAGGTGGGGTGTACACAAAGGTGTGCATAAAGGTGGGGATGCAGACCTACTAGGAAGTACCTGAGGTAATGGTCTGAGGAGAGCCCGATGATGCGCGTGGCAACCTCGATAAAATCAACGATGTAGGCCTCAACGATGTTGGAATGGTGAACGAAGTTGAGGCACTCGCATGCATTGCCCGCTTGGCGTGTGTAGTAGTAGCGGAGGAGTTCCTCTGCTGGCGTGAGCCAGGATAGATCAGGGAGATTTTGGCACATGCACCAGTGGAGCACAGGATCCTCCATGTAAATAGTCGGCATGGAGACTTTCTGGTTGGCAAGGGTGGATTGAAAATTGAAAATTTTCTTGGTATGGGCAATCAAACAAAGGGGTTGGTGTAGTCGAACACCAAAATCTCAATCTGACGGAGGTCGGTAGCGTGTTCCTCGACGAGGTGTAGGAATCATATGTAGTCAATGGTGTGTCGTAGGCAGCGGTTATGGAAGAGGGGCGAAGGTGTTGGTTGATGGTTGATGGTAGTGATCTTGAGCTCGTGGAGAAGAGTGAGATCTTCTAATTGAGCTTCAAGTTAATCCAAGCGAGGGAATCAGTGGAGGCTTAAGCGAAAGCGTCATCTTCTCGTGGGGTCAGTGAACGAGTCATTGGCATGAACCAGGGGAGCTGATAGATTGTGAGAAGGAAGACGGAGGGCTACTATACCGATTTGGTGCACGAAAATGCGGTCGGAGGTTAGAGTGGAGAAACATCGAGCCACTATTAATGGTGAGTTGGCGGCATGTCGGTAGAGGAAATAGAAAGGAGAAGGTGCTAGAACAGTCGATCGAGTAGATGAAGTGTTGTCGGGATAGCTGGAGCCTAGATTGTGGATTGGTTGTAGTTTGTGCATTGTCGGGTCGTGCGAGCTTCATCGATGACAACTAAGGAAGATCATAGGCCAAGCGAGCGACAAGAGCGCATGGTCATGTACAGTGGGAGGGACGATAAACTCGCAAGCAGCGGAAGTATGGTTATCAAGAGATTAGGCAAAATAGAATCAGGATAGAGGTAATGGGAGTTGACGGGATCAGGACAGCGGCGCTGAGAACGGACCTTGAAGCCAATTAGGGCTAAAAATTGAACTTGATTTGCTCTGCATGTCGGACCAGTTGATAGTTAAGGGATATCATAAAATGAAATATAGTAGATTAATACGATTCAAGATAAAATAAATAAAGGTATGTTCAATATTCAAACTTTAAGAACATGATCCGTCTAAGAGTTCTTATCTCTTATAAGAGCCTACACGATTAAATGATCCAAAATAATCAAAAGACTCCCCTTCACTCCCTTATATAAACAAGAGTGGGCACCCTCAATGTAATTACAGAAATGTCACTAGGGCTATACAAATAAGTAAGTCATGTGGATGGCCCTAGGAGTTGTGTTTGTATGAGGTCAGTACACTGAAAGTTCATGATTATAAGGTTGGTCTCCTAGGAACTGACTCTCCCAAATGAAATTAACTATGATACCCGACTTCTTGGGTACCACTTGGATTGGACTAACCCACTTGCAATTAAGATCAGGTAAATAATTTTCATCTAACCACTTAACTATTTCCATAAAAACCTTTCACATCCCTACCATCAAACCACTGTTTCAAAAGCAATTTATTCAATTTCTTGTCATTGTTTGAGTTCGAGTTTGGCTCCATTGGGTCTAAGGAAACCCAACATGAGATCCCAATGCAAGTGCAGCTCGGTTGGGCTCTTTCGAGTGAATGTAGTTTAATTTGATGGTAACCTGAGAATGCATCTAAAAAACTCTTCACGGGATAACCTACAGTTGAATCAATAAAAAATCCATGTGAGGCAAGTAATAAATATTTAGGAATGATCGAATGTCTGAAAGAAACTTAAAGAAATGAAATCTTGTACAAATTTAGGGTAACTTCGATATTTTTGGATATTTTGATATAAGTGAGATGAATTCTCTAATGATAACAGGTCTACTAGAAGATTTTGCATAATTTAGGGACGCGGCCTTGTGCCATGGAAGCGCAAAAATAATATGGGATGACACGATTGTCAGATAAAGCAAAATATAAGGCTATAACTAATGTAATGTGTAACATAATTTGGCTTAAACCATCAAAGGGAAACTTGGAATTGAAGTGAATAGATTTGTGTCTTTGCACTATGACAATCACTCTGCTATTCATATTGCGTATCCAATTTTTCATGAGAGAACCAAATCTATTCAAGTTGATTAACATTTCCCAGTGGAAAAAATTCATGCTAAAAAACACATCTACAAAATTTGACGTATGGAATTAAGTTGGGTTCATTAACATTTACAGTGTCATCCTGTGATGGAGTGTTAAAATAATATTAAACCACTCAAGCTTTTATCCCACTAGTGTTAAAATTAATATTATTCGAGCTAATTTGTCGGGGGACATTTGCAGCTTATTTGGAACAACTAGTTTGACAGACATGTGAAATCCAACTTGACTGTAATAATGATTCACTAGGATTTTCTCTTCAAGGGCCCCATACAAATTGCAAATGAGGTTGTCCAGGCTATTAATGAACTATTCAATAGTAACTCTCCAAGACTTCAACGGCCTAAAATGAAAAGGGCGTTTATATTGGCAGCCCAGCTTTGGATATTGGCAGCCAGGTAAAATAATAAAAAACACACATAATATGGCCGCTAATAGCAGCCCAAAACGTTGGTTCCACGCCTTTTGAAAATAGGCATATTATATGAAATTTTTAGAAAAAGTGTTCAACATGAAAGTTGTAGATCTCGAGGAGATCTACAACTTTTATGTTGAACACTTTTCCTAAAAATGCCTTTTTAAAAACTTAATTTTTGGGCCGCCAGTATCCATCGGGTTGCCAGTATCCATCGGGCTGCAAATAGTCATTTTTTGGGCTGTCATTATCTTTGGGATGTCAATAGCCATATAAGGGCTGCCAATATAAATACCCAATGAAAATTAGGTTGTACAAACTATTAATGAACTACACAGCAGTAACTCTTTAAGACTCCAACTACATGAGAAGAACATGAATCACTTCGCTACACTTTGCAAATTCTTCTCTAACACCGGATCTCCTAAGGTGTTGTGCAATAAGAGATACCTTGGAGAATTAAAGTAAATTTTATAAAACTATTATTAGGTCAATAATATTGTATGGATCTGAATGTTGGGTAGTATAATAATTACTGATGTTTAAGTTGAGTGTAATAGTAATGAGAATGATAAGAATGGATGTGTGGGAAAAAATAGAAAAGATAGATTACTGAATAATTATATTAAAGAAATAATGGGAATGACATTTATCAAGAATAAGTTTGCAAAAAAATAAAGTTACATGGTTTGGGAATGAAAAAATAAAGGTTAGGAAAAATGCACAAGTTAGACAAGTAGATTGAATTATTGTCAAACGATTGGGTAGAAGAAAAGATGGACTCAAGATAAGATAAATGAATATGAATATAGTTCAAGATGATTTGTGTGGTCTAGAATTAACATATCAGACATCACTCATAGAAAATGAGGATGCATTAAGCCAACACTAAATAATGGGGTATGATTATTGATGATGATGATGATGAAAACTTTAGTAATGTTACATAAGAAGTTAAATGAACTTGAAATTGGAAGAATTTGTTCGTAGAGGTGTGTCTTCAAAAGCTATGGAAAATATCAAGTCTCGTTAATATTAAGCATTTTTTAAGTATGAAAATTAAAAAATATCTAATAAAAACTGCATGAGGAAGAAATATTTTTACGGGAAAAAAATCTTGTTGTTTTTCTCAAAGAAGCCAACTTACCAGTTATAATGTCGTAGCAGAAGACAAGCATGGACCCGTGAAGTAGAAAGTACAGCTGATATTCTACTTATATCATCCTCTTGGTGCTGTCTTATGTCATGTTCATTCAATACAGTATAGTGTTGCTGAACAAAATTGAACAAATGATACATTGAAAAAAACACTAGAAGACAGATAAACCAAACAATAAATCATTCTAAGTCTACATGTGCAGATGATACCACAACTTATAAATCAATGAACCTTCTGTTGTAACATGGACAAGAGAACAATTTAGAAACTAGATGTGAAAATTTGCAACTAACAAACAATCACACATCACCGTGAGTACTGGAATTTCCCTAAAAAAAGTTTATTTTAAAAAAAAGAGTAGTGCCACTGATAAATTTGCCAATGTATGTAACAAACCTTCTCTATTCAATAAATGTATCACTATTTCTGGAGTTACAAATCCAAATTAGTGGATGTAAAATAACTAATGTAACAATATCGTATGCCCAGAGAAAAATGGGCAATCAGACATAAGTTAAAGCAGTATACTCAACATGTACAAGAGAAAAAAAGACGACTTTCTATCTAAAAACTTAAATTTCACGCTCTCGTAGTTTCTGCTAAAATCATTTTTGTGAGGGGATTTCGACTCGTATCATCTCTTAATGGTAACCCATGACATTACATACACTACTACTCATCAGATGTATACTAAATTTAAAACATTCAAGAAAAGATAGTATAATCACTAAATAAATGAATAGATGTCTAATTTTTCTACAAATATTAAGCAATCTCGGTCACCTTGCATAAAGCACAAAAATTGACATGACTATGATATGATTCCAAAACTTTGGTAACTATATCGTTCTTTAGTAATTTGTAATTAATTATTATTTGCATTTATTATCTCCACATTTTGTTGGGTAAATGGGACCTCTTCTATTATAAAACGGAACCCTTGTACATGAGAGAAGATGTCTAATATGTAAGAAGCATGTTTCTCAGATTGAGGATTTCTTGTGGTGGCAAGGATGTATGGCGAGCGGTACTCAATGATCAGGAGTTCCTGACTCTGCATCAACTTTTCATCAAGATTCTCAGTCCTTAAAATAGTGAGAGTATTAAGTCACATGATTATCATGAAACTTCAAAACATGTTCATCTTTTCAAAGCTATAGATTTGACGCAGGACGAATCTATAGGCGACGGGTAAACGGTGACCTAACCCTACATGTTATGCAAAGCCCGACGGATTAATCACAAATTAGATAATAAGCATTAACATCCCACGCATATAAATTCACAGCAAGGAAAAATAATTAATTAGGGTGAGACAAACTTAGGCTTTCCTCCGCATAGAGGGTCAAAGCAAGAGCGCGCGGCAAATAAACCCTACAAATCACAATAATAATCTAAAAGCAAACAAGTGAACAACTACCATACAAGAGATCCAACACAAGTATAAGATCCAATCCGATAGAAATATGCTGAAAATAATAAACCAATACAATGAAATCTCACCAACTAGTGGGTTGACTAAGACATTGACGAATCGGAGCCGGAGATGCGTGTACGACGATCCGCGATGGAACCGGTGGCATGGAAATAGTGTAGGTGGTTGTCCTTGGCGGTGGAGGATGAAATCAGACCGGAAATGGATGGATCCGATCACGTATGGGTAGATCAGGGCGGAGAGGGTAGATCCGATAATTTGAGATCAAATCCGGGCTGAAATTTCCAGATCTGAACTGATTTTGGAAGGGGGTGGTAGTGGGGAGTGGTTCCACGGAAGAGAAGGTGTTGTGTAGGTTTGAAATTGGTGGTTGGAATCTTGGGAGGGGCAGCCGTTGAAGGGTTGCTGGGAGGAGGCCTTGGGGCTGGCGGCTGAGGAAGGGGAAGGGGGTTCAGGCGGCGGCGGCGGCGGTGGAAGGGGAAGGGAGCCCAGGCGGCGGCCTGCTGGGAGGAGAAGAGGGGCAGGGGCGGGGCTATGCTGGGAGGAGGGGGAATCAGTTGTGGGGGCTGGAAGGGGATTCAGGCCGGAGGGCTTGATGGGGGGAGAACGGCCCACTCGGCGGCTGTTTTGGGAGGGGAACTTTAGAAATGAATAGTCAATTTCATTATTAAATAGTAACAAGGTTAAGAACGGGGCTTACTTCTTGGGCACAGGCAGCCACTGGTGGCTGGGTTTTGGGGGGGCTGAGGGCGGCGGCAAGGGGTTCTAGAAGGGGGGGAAAGCGAGCTAAGGTTAGGGGAAGGCTTGGGGGAAGATACCAACCTAGGAGTCGTCATATAGGGTTCCACGGAGTCGGCCACGTGGCGGGATCGCGGGAATCCGAGAATACAAGTCTCCAAATTCTATATCTCCTTAATCAGTCCACAAACTACCTATTTATAATAAAAGGAGAATTAGGGCATCCGGCCATCGACGGCTATGATTGACCAAAGGTGGGGTCACTCAAATACATCAAAATAAAACGCAAAATAATGAAGTAATATATCAAATCGATTCATAACGCGAATCCGGACACATCCGCGGAGTCCGATCATCGATCCGGCATGCCATATATGAAAAGTCGTCAATTGGTCCCGAACGGGCCCAAAATTTGTCCTCCACTGCAGGCCCTCGTCTCTGCACCGCATCAAGATCACACAAACATTGAAATAGCAATATGTAATATGCAAGAAAACAGTACAGAATTTCATGAGAAACCCTTAATGAGTTTTATTATGGAGAAAAGACTCGCTGAGTCTAGAAAAGAAGGTTAGCTATTTTAGGTTGAGAAGGTTACTTTGGAAACATTTTCACCAACTATTTGTCTTGGTTAATGCATAGAGAATTTTAAGAGGATTTATAACACAACTAGAGAATATTAATACCTTTTTAATATAATCTTTCATCCTTTGTATGTGTGTGAGAATTTATGATGGGACTCCGCCGCGCGATCGTCATCGATGGAGGAGATCGGATCACCACTCGGCGGAACCTGTTTTTGCATATTTGCATGGGATGCATTGATCTGATCATCGATCCGAGACCGCGAGCACGTCTGGAGCGTCGTTGCCCTATTTATATGTATTTTACTTTTTTATTTGAACTTGTATTTAGTGTTTTAGGGCACCGGGCGTAACGAACAATCATAGTCGTTCGCGTCGGGTGCCCAACCTCCCCTCTCGTTATAAATAGGGAAGATGTTCTCATTTTAAGTCATTGATTGTTTGTGAGAGATTTCAGACAGGCAATCATTCATGCTGCGAAGCTGTGAGACCCCGGGATGCAACGTCCCGATTATTTTCAATTATTCCTTTTTATTTGATCTGATGTCACACTGCTTCAGCCCACGTATTCTTCTAAAAATTCCTATTTGCATGTCGTGGAGCCACAGAACCGCTCGAAACTTTACGTAACCGCCCACTGTTCATCGTCGTCCCCGATTCAAAGCCATTACCGAGTGGGATCTCATCCACAAGGTATCGACGCTACCTACTCTCCTTCCTTCCCTACCATTTTTCCATGGCTGATTGAAAGTCATGCCCTAACCTCTTGGACGGTGTACCGGTCCTGACCCCCGCCAGTTTCCTCGTCATCCTTTTTTATCCTTTCGAACCAGAGCCATGTTCATTTGTGTGCTTGCAGCTTTAACACCTACTGAAATCCAGCCCCATCACCTTGTGGCCTTTCTCCTCCATTTCCGATGGTCAGCCCAATTTTCCCAACCAGCAGGTGGCTACCCATCTCCTTCCCAATTGATCAGTCAATAGTGCTCTCCTGCACATCCCCTCAGCGAAGCCTCTATCTTCTAACTTCTTGAACCAAACAACTGCCCTTTTCCAATCCCCAGCCAGCCAACCACCACTCCTAGAACTGTCTCCTTATTCCCACATCCCTTTCACCAACAACCCGACTAACTTCTCTCGAGCAGTCATCGTCAACGTCCCAACTATCTGGACTCACGCCTACATCACTCTCGGATCTTCATTGCTATTTGAGTAATTGTATTGTGTTTTAATTTTTTTATGTTAAATATTGGAAGATATTATGTGCTTGTTTGGGTATTGGGATTGCTAGTATTTTTGTTTAATTTCTTTTAAGTCTATAAGACTTATTTGTGCAAATTGTGGTTGAAAATCCTTGGTACAAGAAAAACTTATGTTATTGTTCGTACGCTTGAAAATTGCAGATTCACGTTGTGTAGATTTTCTTAACTCTTATAATTGTATTTGCTAGCATTTGACTCCGACTTATTTTAAACATGCATTCATCATTTACATTGGATTCATTAGCGTTCATTATGCACACTAACATAGAATTGCATTAGTATCGGCACGACCTCATCACACAGTCCATCCTGCGTCAATTTATCAATTAGTTCACATCATCAGGAGAGGGAGAACAAGAGAAGAGGAGCGTGAGTAGAATATGGAGACACTAACTAGTATTCTTCTAGTCATCCAATCTGAAAGAGGATGTGATGCAGGACGGAGCGTAGGGTTTGCACGCCTGTCGGCTTTTTCCTAGGAAACTCTAAATGCATGCGATGATTAAATTAATTTTTGCAAATAAATTAGAGCGGGCATTGCGCAGACTTTGAAATTAAACAACTTTGATATTTGAGAAAACACAAATCACTATTTTGTTAAAAAATGGATTTTCTTAATAAAATGGTTCAATTCTAAGTCTGGAGAAGGAAGTTTGCAACTTTCGTTCTGTTCCCCTTGTCGTAGCAAAACGAAAATCGTGAACTTCAAATACGTTTCCGTTTGGAGTTTTCGACGTGCCGTTCACTGACAAAATTCGGGCAAAAACCCAACAATGAATCTAGTATCCTACGAGAAAATATAGAGACACGCACAAAGGAGGAGAAAGAACAAGTTACCCACGGAAAGAGACGTCTTTCCGTATTCGAAGTTGATGGCGACCACGCGAAGAATTTCCTCGTCACCTTCGATCTCCCGCTTATCGCACACGGGCATCAAGGAAAATTTTCACTCACTCTCACACGAAAGTGGTTCCGCGGGATCTCAAACACTCAATAGTGTAAAGTAGCCACAACTAAACAACCCAAATTTCACTCGCTCTCACGCGGTGACTCCGCGAAATCTCTAATTACTCTCACAAAGAGGCTCCACGTAATCTCTAAGCACTTTAACAATTAACTCCTCTCAAGGGAAGCAAACAGGTGTCTCCACAAAGTCAACATGAACAGAGGCACCAAATTTTCCTATAACTGTTCACGGAGGCAATCCAACTAATTAAAAAAAACATTCACATTCTGTTGTTCATCATCACCTTTAACTTCAACGGGAACACAAAAACTCAACAAACAGGAATTAAACAGTTAACCCTAATGGCCTCTTCTCAGATCTTTCACGGGAAAAAATCTCAGAACACTCAATAACATCAACTCTACAGGAAATCCAATACAGCAGCAAAATAACAATCTTCACAACTCAATACCACTACAAGATTCACAATCAAGGACCCTCACCGACTACAAAACAAGCACAAATCTCAACTTCAACCTTCGACTCCTATCACAAGAAATCCAAGATTACCAACAATCTTCAAACCTTTAATCAACATCAATCCCCAACAGGAAACACAACAAATCATTCATCAAATTTTTCACCCCCCCAAAAAGTACAACATCCAGATCCCTTTTATAGGGTAAAACAAAAACAAAAAAATTGAAACGAAATACATTACTTCCAAACTGCCGAAGAAGAGGTGGGGGGGGGGTGGGGGAATTGTGGCCATGGAAGAAGCTCCGATCGTGGACGTGAAAACCGTCAGGAGGAGGGTGTTGTGCTCTGTGATTGCAGCCGATGCGGTCACTGATGGCGTCGAAGAGCGGCATCGGGTGAGGGAGCGTGAATCCCGCTCGGTTTGCGGCCGGAAAAGGCAGAATAGTGTTGTAGAAGATCGGCATCCATGCGCTGTAACTCCTCGGCCAAGACCAAGCTGGTCTTGGTCTCTGGTCTACCGTGCCAACGAACCAGGTATCTCTGAAAACCACCAGCGGTAGTGGTCACTGTCTCGTCATCCAGTATCTGCTCGGGAACTAAGATTTGTCGCAGAAGTCTGTCAGCGGCTCTGGGAATGGAGGGATCTCCTGGTGTCTCATGCTCAACCTGAAAACTGTCAGTGGAAACAAGAGGAACTGCATGGGACGTTTCAGTAGCTGAATGAATGTCGGTATGTCCTGAATGTGGCTCTTCACTCTCACTCACCAACCCAGAAAAATCAAATGGAGGAGAAGGCAAGGGAAAATCTAAAGACTCATCTGGGTAATGATGGAATAAAGTCAGATCGGCTACATTAAAAACAAAATTTGCTCCTCAAACGGAAAGCATCTCAAGCTTCATACGCATTTTGCCCAATCCGCTTCACCACTCTAAAGGGTCCAGTTCCACGGTCAACTAGCTTCTTTACAATACACGATGATATAGATAGAATTCACGCATAATCCTCTTTGATACAAGTTTTTGTTTCAATGTGACTTTCACCATATTACCACGTCAACAATTGTATGCATCTCAACTATTAGTAAATAGCATCACTTCCTCCAATAGAAGAATCACATTTTTTTATCAAGCTACTGGAAACATTCTCAACATCAACATCGCGTGTCACTCCTTCACATCAATATTGTGTTGCTTGTTACAATTGTATGGCCTAAATCGCCCTTGAGCAACATGTCTAAAGCTCGGGATTGGTATTGAGAGGAAAAAAGAACGGTCACTCTCTAATTTCGGAGTAGGAGATGGAAACATTAAGATTATTTAAGAATAACTTCTTAAAGAGCCTGTCGGGAATCTCGCCAAACAAACCTCTCAAATAAAACAGCTCGATGGGATCTTCCAATCAAGAAGATCCCACGTGACGGACTCAACAGGTAGCCTCCCAAAAAGATCATATCATTCTAAATCAAACATGATCTTTAAGCGATGCAATGTTGTAGGTGTCGATTGACCTGTAAGTTTGGAGGGCGAAATACAACATCACCGATGTTTTTAGGTGAGGTAGCGTTTTCAAAATATCGACCAATATATCAAGCACAATTTAACTTTTTTAAATAAAATAAAGTGTTATCGGCTTCTTGTCTCTCCTGCTTATCGACTCCATTAGACTTAATATATCATGCTCGCCCATTCTGGCTTTTGGTTCATGGCACTCTTCCTCTATTTTGTCGACCACGGTCTCCTGATCTCATCTCACCTCATGTTTCTGAATTGGGAATTCTCTTCCTTTGTCATCAATGACCTCCTCTACTTCTCTTGACTATGTGGCTTCTTCTTTAAAATATTTGGCTTCTTCTATAGTTCTCACTCTGTCTATTTCTTTAGTTCTCTACCATTAGATGAACTGTGAGTTATTGCTTATAATTTATAGTGTTTGTAATTTTTTGGGCTCCAAATCCTTTGAGATTGTGGCCGGCTGCAGGAGGTTGTCGGTTGTTGAATGGGCGGGGTTGTGAGGTCAGCCAGGGGCTGAGAAGGGGGCTCCACGTGAGAGGGGGTTCGTTTAAGAGAGGATGGCGTGGGGAGGTGGTTCTACGTGGAGCTGGTGGCTGGGGAAGTGGGGTGGGAGGCTCGGTTTGGGGAGGGGAGGGTGGGGAGATGGTTCCGCGTGGTGCTATTGAGGGAGAGGGGGCCGACTGGCGTTTACGATGAAGGTGGCGGGAAATGGAAGTAGTGGAAGGAACTTAGGAGTGGTGAAGTCAGTGTGGCAGTGAGGGAGGTGATTATGTGGTGGTAGCTGGCCAGAGGTGCTCGGCGGAGGCCGGAGGTGGTTTCCGACGATCACCAAAAAATGGAAAATGAAGGAAATGTTGTGGAGTTGGTGGTGGCTTGACGTAGGTGGACGGAAGTGTTCTTCAGCGATCATTGAAGAACTGAAGGTGGGTGAACTTAGTAGAAAGTGGCGGTGGAGGGATTTTGGTTGGGAGTATGGATAAATGGAGGTGGTCGTCTAATATAGATGTGGGAAAGTGGTCGTCCAATAGTGAGAGTGGATGGGTGGTCGGCTTGGAGATGAAAAGGGGATGAGAATGGGGTCAGCTTGGTGAGAGGGGGTGCGGGACGTGGACGGCTAAAGTATGGGGGAAGAAACGGGTGGCCGGCTAGGGATGGATGGGGAGAGGAGTGGGATCCCCAAGCTTCATACTAGGAGTTTCGGCTTTGGCGCCGGGTGATCAAAAGGAGGTTTCTTTGCGCAATTTTTCAATACCCATCTATGGAGCCCTACACTTATTTATAGACTAGAGAGGCACAACGAATGGTCATGCTTCTCCGTTAGCCCTAACCCCGAAAACAAACAAAATAGGATGAAAATGAAAAAGCACAAAGAACAAAAAAATGTTTAAATCGGTGATTCGCTCGTCATGAGCTGTCCCGATCGTCGTTGGGCCTGAGGTCGGCGCGGGTAGACCCTAACAGACCGTGTGGTATGATCCCCATCAAGATCTCAATGGATAAGCTGGGTTTCAACAACAAAAATTTGCACAACATCAGCAATAAGCAAGAGATGGAGATAGCTCATAGAAACATTCAACGACAAAAGCGAAAGCACGCTGGACATGTCAATCCTAGTGCAATGTAAGAGATAGAGGCCACGTGCATTACATGATCCTTAACTCTAGGCAAGAAGCAACTATGAATGTTCCATCAGCATCAGAAGATCCCATAGGTATTGGAGCTTGGAACATTAATGTATTTTTTGATAATCGGAATATTCTCTCGGATGAGACATGCCTAGTTTAGGCCAACTGCTAGAAATGGATGGGGAAAGGAAAATAAAATTCAATACACCAAGAAGGAGACCACACACGAGATAAGCAATTGACGAAATTTTGAGTGTCGCTAGTCGTTACAAGTGTTGTCTCTACCACATTGTGATGAAATTTTGACTGTCATTTCCAAGTGATTCCTCTGCCACACCATAATTCCTCATGTCAGCTGCTTATCACAGTCTAGTAATCAATTAGAAATTCCTGACTTCTTAGTTCGCACCTTGGGATGTGCTCAAAGCTACATGGCAGTTACAATAGTTCAACCAGTGCCACATCGCCATTATGAGTCTTTGCATATTCCATAAATATTACTATGTGATTAAATTTTAGGTTTAGGACCGATTTGAACTTACGGAGCAAGATTAATTGTTCCTACTTATTTACTTAGCCTCTCCTGATAAATCACAAAGGGCAACTCGATCATTTAGCTGGACGCTCCTGAATAACTATAACATTTCCAAGTTTTGTGACCTAGAAAAAGGCTAAAATTTACAAGTTCTGAATTATTTTTAGGTAAGCTTCAGAGAAAATATATATATCTCTCTCATTTTCGGCTCTCCCCAGGCCTAAAAACATTATCATCGAAACACGAAAAACAACCAAGAAAGCCATCCTAATCGTTCTTTTTCTACCTGCTGACGCTGAGAAACAAACTCGCCGGAGTCATCTGACTCGATGTCGCTGAAATCATAGTCTCCGTCTTCGTCTTCGTCTTCGTCTTCATTCTCCGGCGCAGCGGCGCCTCGCTGTACAAGTCATCCTCCACCGATTCTAGATCGGTGGCGTCGTTTGTGTCGTAATCCGATTCCATCCTCGCAGCCCCAGACCCCTACAGCCCCCGATGATCTCAGTCTCTCCCAGATGAAGGATCGACGCCTTCTTAACGTGGAGGATGTCGGGAGATCGACGGCGGACGCCTTCTGGAGTAAAGAGCTCGGGAAATCCAGGCCAAAATTAGCTGCTTGAATCGGGAATTCTACCGGGGTAGGTGTTCAGAAACTCCTACAGGTACTTAGTGGACATTTCAGAGATATATATTATCTTTGGTATACCGTGTCATCACAAATATCTCTGGTCCACGCCATCTTTATGGGCCTAGGACTTTGCTGCTGAGTATATTTCAATTAAGAATTTTGCAGATTGCATTTTAATTATGTAATTTTAAAACTTTATATCTCTTAAAATTTTTAATATTGATCTTTTACATTTTTTTTATATTTATTTATGATGGTGCAAAATGTTAATATTAAAGATTTAAGATGATGTAAAATTTCAATATTACATCTTTTAAATTGTGTAAAATATTAAAATTAAATATTTATGATGCAATATCTCTTAATTAAAGAGCGGTTGATGTCAAAAATTCATGTATTATTATTAATTATTTATTACTTTAAATTTAATTTTGTTTTTTAACTAGATTTTAGGATCATAACATAATTATAAAATTTAACAGTGCATTCCCTAAATATAGTTATTCAATTGATATATAATAGATATTTTAGATTCATGCATTATATTAATAATATATTCATTTTAGTCTTACATCATTAATACAATCAGTAAATAGAGAGAGAGATGCAAATTTGGCATCGGTATGGTTGTCCAGCTTAGGGTCTATTCTGGTCTGAGCTTGATAAGGCCCGGGCTCGATTAGGCTCAGTTAGGTCAAAGTCAAGCCGGACATGAGGGAGCTCACAAGGTCCCTCTTATTCAACTAAAGCCTAGGCCAAACTCGACCTGAAAGTGATAGAGGTGAGAGAGAGAAAGATGCAATTTTGGCCCGGGCCTGGTTGTCCGACCTGGTTCTGTCCGGGTCTGAGCCTGATTAGGCTCAGTTAAGCCAGGGAATGGCCAGGCCTAAGGGGGCTCCCCGGGCCCCCTTATTTGGCTAAGGCTCGGACTAGGCCCAAGCTAGGTCCGACCTAAAAGCCCATTGGGCAAAACTGGGCTCCCAGTATTTTTTTTTGTTGGGCCCAACATTTTAATGTTGGACTCCCATTATTTTTTATGTTGAGCCCAGTTGGGCACCGCCCAACATTCTAAAATGTTGGACGGTCCAGCATTGTGTGGCCCTTTTGGGGGCCTACTTGGGCCCTATCTGGTGGGCTCAAGCAAGCCCCCTTATTATAGCGAGGCTCGAGCGCGACCTAAGCCTGGCTTGAACAGGGCCCGGCAAAAAAACCGAACCCTGGGGCCTGGGCCCAGTGGGTTTTTTTCTTGTGTGTGTGTATTGTATATTCATTTTATTAAATGGTATCATTGTGGGCGGCTCATTCCTCTCATAGATCAATCGAGTCATGTCGTCAGTTTGAGAGAGAGCCGAATGCCCGGATAGTCAATGAGAGTTGAGATTATAATTTTGTATGAGATATCAGAAATGAGGAAAATCACGGGGCCTGAGCCAGTTGAGAAAATCAACTAATAAAGATTTGGAGTGCAAAGTCAATGTTTTACGAGGGCAACAGTCCACCACTTGGTCTCGACAAATTTGAGAGAAAAAATTGCGTCCTCGCTTCAAAGAGTTTTGTTTGCCACGTAGAAAGCTCTATATTTTAACTTGCAAAAAAACACCACACTGAAACATTGTGGTTGCACTGCAAAGGCTGTTGTTTGAGAGGATAATTTTTTTGTCTTTTTTAGTTAACCCTAATTTTCCTATAAATATAAAGGGTTAGGGTTCTTATTTTTGAGAGTTGAGAGAGTAGAGTGTGAACGCAGCAGCAGCATCGAGCGGTTCGGGTTTGTGTGTCCTGTTCAAATAACCTGAGTGGGGGTCTATTTGAGTTTTTTAATTGGTATTAATTTCTGGAGTGAGACCGGTGAGTTTTTTGAGAAAAAAAAGGTGCGGTAAATACCTACTGTGCGAAACGGTGGAGATTGCAAAATCCAAGCGGTGCTTGTATAGGTTTTTTTTGGAAAACCTGTAAGAGGTGGTTATGGATATATAGTTTTTTTTGGGTAAAAACCTGTATGAGATTTTTTTAATAAAATAGCTTGCTGTTCGGTGGGGATAAAAAATCTCTCATGTGCGCTTCCTTAAAAAAGCAAGGGAGTGATCTTGAGTTCCTGTGCGGAGCCCTTTGAGGGTAGAGAGGAGAGCAAGTGTTGATCGGCCTGTGCTAGGATCGGATTGGGATACTGCAAGGGTTTGCCGCGAGTGTTGCTGCTGCTGTTTTTGGTTTGCATTTCTCTTCCTCTCCTCCCCGCAGACGTAGGCACCTTTTGCCGAACTGCGTTAACAACCCGGTCTTTCATGTGCTCTGTGCTTTGATTTGTTTTTCCGCTGTGTTGGTGTGTTTGGTATTGTGATTGCTTGTGTTGTTGGACTAATTGCAGGCGATATAGTTTTCTACAAGTGGTATCAGAGCCACGGTTGTGGTTGTACGAGTGTCGGTGGAGGTGTGTTGTGATATTCTCTATTCATTATAATGGGTGACAATGAAAGAGAGGATGTTGCGGGGAGTTCGACGGTGCACCATTCGGTTTCACATCCGGCTAGGATTGACGTTGTAAAGTTCGACGGCAAAACTAATTTTGGTATGTGGAGATGCGAAGTGCTGGATGCATTGTGTGCACTTAATTTAGAGGAGGCAGTTGAGTCTGAAGATTGTCCGGAAGGGATGACCGAGAAGACGTGGTTGAAGATGAACCAGAGTGCTTGCGGTTTGATTCGTAATTGTGTGACACAGGATATTAAGTATGGCATCATGACAGAAACTTCAGCGGTGAAGATGTGGGGATTCTTGGAGAGCAAGTACATGACGAAGAGTGTGGAGAATAGACTTCACATGAAGCGTCGTCTCTACAGATTTACAATGCGCAAGGGGGTTTCTATCGATGATCATTTAAATGAATTTACAAAATTGCTTGCAGATCTATTCAATTTGGATGAAGAAGTGAAGGATGAAGACAAAGCATTATTGTTGTTGAACTCGCTACCTGATTCGTATGAGAATTTCATCATGACTCTCATACACGGGACAGATGTTTTGGAATATGGAGAGGTGACTACTGCTCTGTTAAATCATGAGTTTCATAGGAGAGACAAGGAGTCCTCCAAGGCAGAGTCGGCCGAGGTTCTGTCACTTCAGAGGGGTAGATCTGACAAGAAGAAGAGTTGGTTCAAAAAGGGGTCGAGCAGCGGCCATTTTCAGAAGCGTGATAAGTCACGTGGCCGCAGTCTTGGGAAGAATCAATGTGCTTATTGTATGGAGGAAGGTCACTGGAAGAGGGATTGTCCTAAAATCAAGAATGTGAACAAAGGAGATCACAAGGGGCCGAAGGCAAATATTTCTCAGGTGAAGATGTTAGATGTTGATTCAGATGTCTCTTTGTCTACTGTGGATCAGTGCTTGATTTCTGATGAGTCAAGTTGGATTCTTGACTCTGGCGCTACCTACCATATTTGTCCATTCAGGGAATGGTTTAGCTCTTACAAGACTTTGGATGGTGGGGTTGTCACTGTTGGCAACAATCAAGCCTGTCGTACAGTCGGAGTTGGCAGCATATTTATCAAGATGCATGATGACACAGTTAGAGAAGTGACAGAGGTACGTCATGTCCCAGAGATCAGGAAGAATCTACTTTCAGTTGGGGTCTTGGAGGCAAAGGGATACAAGGTTGTTATATATGAAGGAATTCTGAGGATTTCTAAGGGAGCTTTGGTATTCATGCGTGGTGAGCGTCACCACAATCTCTACTATCTTCAAGGGAAGACAGTGACTGGATCTACAGCTGTGGTGGAGGATTCTACTGATGCTACTACTCTATGGCATATGCGGTTAGCCCATGCAGGTGAACCTTCTCTTCTTGCTTTGCATAATATGGGTTTAATTAAAGGTTCAAATACTTGTAAAATTGGTTTTTGTGAACATTGTGTGTTTGGCAAGAAGACACGTGTGTCCTTTGGTACTGCCATCCATAGTACTAAAGGAATTTTGGAATATGTTCACACGGATGTTTGGGGCCCAACTAAAACAACATCGTTGGGTGGAAGTCAATATTTTGTCTTGTTTATAGATGATTTTTCTAGGTATGTATGGGTGTACACATTGAAGCACAAAAGTGAAGTTCTAGAAAAATTCATTATTTGGAAGAAATTGGTAGAGAATCAGACTGGCAAGCGCATTAGATATATCAGATCAGACAATGGAGGCGAGTACACGTCTAATGCTTTCTTGCAGGAGTGCCAGAAATCTGGTATTGATCACCATTTCACAGTTAGAGAGACACCGCAGCAGAACGGGGTGGCAGAGCGCATGAACCGTACCTTGGTGGAAAAGGTGCGGTGTATGTTGTCCAATTCGGGGATGGACAGAGTTTTTTGGGCTGAAGCCATGGATTATGCTTGCCATTTGGTGAACCGTCTGTCGTCTGCAGCCATTGGGAAGTTGACTCCCATGGAGAAGTGGTCAGGCCATCCTGCTAGGGACTATGAGCATTTGAGGATCTTTGGGTGTCCAGCTTATTATCATGTGCGTAATGATAAGTTGGAACCTAGAGCTCAAAAGGCAGTTTTCTTGGGATTCAGGCATGGGGTTAAAGGCTACAAATTATATGACCATGCCGATAAGAAGATTGTGATTAGCAGGGATGTTACTTTTGATGAGGCGAGCATGTTGAAGCCTAAATGCTCTCAACAGGTGGAGAGTCTTGGGAAGACCACAGATGGCTTACAGATTGTGGAGCTTGATGTTGCTCCTATTGTTTCACTTGATTCTTGTATTGAGCAACATGTACCTGGACAGATTGCAGCAGATGGGCTTACAGATCTTGGTCAGGAGGATGTAGATGCCGAAGAAGATGTTGGGAAGGCTCCTGTTGAGGAGTCAATTGCGAGATGCAGGTCTAGGCGGACAAATGTCCCAAAACCTTCATGGTTGAGGGATCATATTGCATTTGCACTATCATCAACTGAAGCTGAAATTCCAAGTCACTTTAAAGAGGCTATGGAGAGTCCCGAAGGTGGGCAGTGGAAGGTAGCCATGGATGAAGAAATGGAGTCCCTTTACAAAAATAACACTTGGAGTTTGGTAAAGGTGCCTCCTGGGAAGAGGGCCATTGGGTGCAAGTGGGTGTATGCTAAGAAGGTAGGATCTCCTGGAGAAGCTGATGTGCGGTTCAAGGCAAGGTTGGTAGCAAAAGGTTTTGCGCAACGTAAAGGGATTGATTATGATGAAGTGTTTTCCCCAGTAGTCAAACATCCCTCCATCCGTGTACTGCTTGCTCTTGTTGCACAGTTTGGTCTGATACTTGAACAGCTTGATGTGAAAACAGCATTCCTCCACGGGGAACTTGAGGAGGAGATTTACATGCATCAACCGCCTGGATATGGTGCCACCCATAAAGACTTAGTGTGTAAACTGAACAAGTCCTTGTATGGGTTAAAGCAATCACCACGAATGTGGTATAGAAAATTTGATCAGTTTATGCAAAAGGAAAAAATTTGAGCGGAGCCAGTTTGACCATTGTGCTTATTATAAGCAACTTCCGGGAGGTGTGTATATTTATCTCTTATTATATGTTGACGACATGCTTATTGCCTCTTCTAGTCAGTTGGAGATTGACAAGGTGAAGAATCAATTATTTAAGAGCTTTGAAATGAAAGATTTAGGAGAAGCCCAAAAGATTCTTGGCATGGAGATTCAGCGTGATAAATCAACTGGTAGAGTTTGGCTTTGCCAGAAGGCCTACTTGGAAAAGGTGTTGAAGAAGTTTGGAGTTGATGCATCAACCAAAGCGGTGAGTGTTCTTTTGGCACCACACTTTCAGTTGAGTGTTGATTTATGTCCTAAAGATGATGCTGAAAGGAAGGATATGCGGTCAGTTCCGTATGCCAGTGCAGTGGGAAGTCTTATGTACGCTATGGTGTGTACCAGACCAGATATTGCACATGCGGTTGGGGTTGTTAGCAGGTTCATGCATAATCCAGGAAGGAGTCATTGGAATGCTGTGAAGTGGATACTTAGGTATCTGAAAGGTACTGTTGATACGGGTTTGATGTTTGAGAGGCAGTCATCAGTAGCTAACTTATGTGTGGGGTATGTAGATTCTGACTTTGCCGGTGACATAGATAGACGCCGATCTACTTCGGGTTATTTATTCACGTTGGCAGGTGCTCCAGTTGGGTGGAGATCTACATTACAGGCCACAGCTGTATTGTCTATCACTGAGGCAGAATATATGGCTTTGACGGAGGCGATGAAGGAGGCTATCTGAATGCAGGGTTTGTTGGATGATCTGGGTGTGGAGCAGGAGCACTTGACGGTGCATTGTGACAGTCAGAGTGCAATTTTCTTGGCAACCAATCCGGTTCATCATGATCGAACAAAGCACATTGACGTGCGGTACCATTTTGTTCGTGATCTGATTGAGAACGGCGATATTCTACTTCAAAAAATTGACACGAAGGACAACCCAGCGGATATGATGACGAAGGTGTTACCAGCGCAAAAATTTAATTATTGCAAGGCGCTGGTGAACACTTGTACTCAGGGTTGATCGCCCTGGTGTGCATTTGGGGAACTACAACGGCTTGATTCCTTTGGGAGGGGGATATGTAGGCAACCAACTTGTTGGTGCAGTCGATGTACTTGTATTCATCCAACATTTTTAATAAAATTATAGGATGAGGTGGAGATTGTGAACGCAGCAGCAGCATCGAGCGGTTCGGGTTTGTGTGTCCTGTTCAAATAACCTGAGTGGGGGTCTATTTGAGTTTTTTAATTGGTATTAATTTCTGGAGTGAGACCCGTGAGTTTTTTGAGAAAAAAAAAAGGTGCGGTAAATACCTACTGTGCGAAACGGTGGAGATTGCAAAATCCAAGCGGTGCTTGTAGAGGTTTTTTTTGGAAAACCTGTAAGAGGCGGTTATGGATATATAGTTTTTTTTGGGTAAAAACCTGTATGAGGTTTTTTTAATAAAATAGCTTGCTGTTCGGTGGGGATAAAAAATCTCTCCTGTGCGCTTCCTTAAAAAAGCAAGGGAGTGATCTTGAGTTCCTGTGCGGAGCCCTTTGAGGGTAGAGAGGAGAGCAAGTGTTGATCGGCCTGTGCTAGGGTCGGATTGGGATACTGCAAGGGTTTGCCGCGAGTGTTGCTGCTGCTGTTTTTGGTTTGCATTTCTCTTCCTCTCCTCCCCGCAGACGTAGGCACCTTTTGCCGAACTGCGTTAACAACCCGGTCTTTCATGTGCTCTGTGCTTTGATTTGTTTTTCCGCTGTGTTGGTGTGTTTGGTATTGCGATTGCTTGTGTTGTTGGACTAATTGCAGGCGATATAGTTTTCTACATCGAGTTGTGTGGTGTTGTATTGGTCTTTCTTTTTCTCCCCCACCGGTGATAATGGATAGTCTCTCCCCGTGGACGTAAGTATTTCTCACTGAATCGCGTAAATCGCATCGTGTTTATTATTTGTGATTGTGTGATTTTGGTTTTTCTGCATCGCTCACACAGCAAGTGGTATCAGAGCAAAGTTGCGGAGCGATTTTTTGTTTGGAGGCGATGCAGATTTTGGAGGGTCGTTCGGAGTCGACCCTCCCAGATCTGGTCAGGGGAGACGGCTATAGTTTTGATCTTCTGGTTTCTTCTTCATATTGGCAAAGGTGAGGCAAATTTGTGGACGGTGCATATCAAAGTTTTATTTTGATTTTTCCTTATCCGGAAAAGGGACAACAGACGTCAATTAAAAAAAGGAAAAAAGTTTTGATTTTTACCTTTCTTTCGGTACAAACCGAGAAACCAAACAGGAAATTAAGGCTCTGTTTGGGGGACTTATTTTCACCGGTCAAACGGCCGTAACCGCATGAACCGGACCTTAATTAAGGTCCGGTTCATGCGGTCGTAACCGTTTGACCGGTGAAAATAAGTCCCCCAAATGAAGCCTAAGAAAATAAATGTGCATTCTTTATTTGGCTTTTTCCTCTCCGACACAAGGAGTATCAAATTGAAAAAAAATGAAGTTTGTTTTTTTGTTTTCTCTGACATCGGAGGTACATAGACACTTAAAAAATATTTTTGATCTCTCATCTCTCTCCGGCGGTACAGCAGTGCAGGAATTGAATTTGGAAAAAAAATTGGTTCTCTCTTCGATCCAGTTGAACAGTGAAAAAAATTGCATCTTGGGTTGTTACGCAAGTGATCATTGATCTTCGGTATAAGAAGCTCGTCGTCAATCATGATTTGCAAGGTGTAACCATTTTTTGTCTTCGATTAATTAATAAAAAAATTGTTGCTTTATTTTTGCTTCATGTATTATTTTTATTTGGAATCAATCGAAAAAAACTTTGATGTCGTTTATTCATCCTACGGGATAGTAGAATCAACGATCCATCATACGGGTTTGCATCCGATCAAAATTGATGCAATCAAATTTGATGGAAAGGGTAAATTTGGTATGTGACAATGTAAGGTGATGGTGCACTTTGCTCTCTGAATTTAGAGGACGTTCTTGATAGTGATGAATGTCCTGATAGGATAACTGCAAAAACTTGATCGAACATGAATCAGAGTGTTTGCGGGTTAATCAAAAATTGTCTGACTCGGGAAATCAAATATGAAGTTATCTTGGAGACGTTTGCGGGAAATCTTTGAAGAATGCTAGAGAATAAATATCCCGCAAAGAGCGTGGAGAATCGTCTCCGCACGAAGCATTGATTGTACCGGTTTCAAATAAGATGTGGAGTTTACAAAACTGTTGGCAGATCTGTTGAATTTGGACGAGGATGTTGGCAATAAAGATAATGCACTCCTTCTATTGAATTTGCTTCCAGATGAGTATGAGAATTTCACTATGTCTCTCATTCATGGGAAGGAGGTCTTGAAGTATAGTGAGGTATCTACGGTATTGTTGAATCACAAGTTCCGTCAAAGAGATAAAGTGTTATCGAAGTTGGAATCGACCGAAGCACTTGTGTCTCATCAGGGCATAGCTGAGAAAAAGAAGAACTGACATAAGAAAAGTAATAATAGTACTCAGAAGCGTGGCAATTCACGTGATCGCGGTCTTGGGCGCAATCATTGTGCATTCTATTTGGAAACAGGTCATTGGAAAATGACTGTCCCAAGTTAAAAGAGAAAAATAAGAGAGGTTCTTCAGAGACGAATGCTCATATTACTCAGGAGATTACTAATGGTGGTGAGTCTGATGTTTTTCTTTATGTCACTTCTCAGTGCTTATTTACTGATGATTCATGTTGGATTTTGGACATGTTTCGGTTTCAACAATGGGTGCTACCTATCGCATTTGTCTCAATCGGGAGTGGTTCTGTACTTACAAGTCTTTGGATATTGGTGTTGTTTTATGGCCAATGATCAGACTTATCGTACTGTTGGTGCTGAGAGTATTCTGGATCGGATGCATGATGGTGTAGTGAGATAGATTACAGAGATCAGACATGTTCTAGATATTAAGAAGAATTAGCTGTCTGTTCGGACTTTAGAAGCCAAGGGCTATAAGGTAGTGATTGAGGCAGAAGTTCTGAGGATCAGTCGCAAAGCTTTTGTTTTCATGGGAGCAGTTCAACCCCACAAATTATATTATCTTCAAGGGAGTACAGTTACCGGTATTATGGTTGATGTTGTTGAATCTTTGGATACCACTACTTTATGGTATATGAGATTGACTCATGCTGGAGAGGCTTACCTCTAAACTTTGTCAAGACAATGGTTGATTAAGGGAGCAAGAAGTTACAAATTAGATTTATGTGAGCATTGTGTGCTTGAAAAAAAGACACAAGTATATTTTGACACTGTCGTCCACAGTATAAATAGTATTTTAGATTATGTTCACAAAGATATTTGGGGCCCGACAAAGGCGAAATATTTCACCGGGCGACGATACTTTGTCTTCTTTATTAATATTATTACATATATGTTTGGGTGTACATCATGAACATAAGAGCGAAGTTTTGGAGAATTTTATGACTTGGAAGAAGTGGATTGAGACTCATATTGACAAACAAAATCGAAATATCAGATCAAACAGTGGAGGCAAATACACATTGAATGCGTTCTTGCGAGAGTGTTAAAGATCAGATATAAAGCATCACTTCACTATCAGGGAGCTAGACACCATAATAGAAGAGGGTGGCAGAATGCATGAACCGTACTTTGGTGGAGAAGGTTCGATGTATGTTGTCTAATGTTGGGTTAGACAGGATTTTATGGGTTGAGGTCATTGACTATGCTTGCCACTTGGTGAATTGTCTGCCTTCTACAGCTATTGGAAAGAAGACACCAAAGGAGATGTGGTCGGGCCATCCTGTTAGAGATTTTGTGCACATGTAAGTGTTTGGGTGTCAAGCTTATTATCACGTAAAGCGTAATAAACTGAAATCACGGGCAAAGAAAACAATCTTCATTGGCTTCAGACGTGGAGTCAAGGGCTACAAACTATATGATAAGAGAGAGAAAGATCGTAATTAGCTGGGATGTTAATTTTGATGAGGTGAGTTTGTTGAAGCCTCGGGACTTAGAGTAGGTGGAGAGTTCCAAGCTGATCACTACTAATGTTCAAATGAAGGAGTTTGGTGTGACTCCATTTGTTCAACCAGTTCCCCACAGATGTGATGAGATATATGATAAGACTGTTGATGAGGTACCAGATGCGATGATTAGGAGGTGGAGTAAGTAAAGACAGAGAGTCATGTTCAGGATTCTATTACCATAAGCAGGACTGTACCAGGAGGCAGAAAGTCCCGAAGCCAGCTTGGTTGCGGGATCACGTTGCATTTGCACTTTCAGCATTCGAGACTGAAGTACCCAATCACTTAAAAGAGGTTGCATAGAGCCCTGAAACAGATATTTTGGAGGGAGGCGATGGATGAGGAGATGTCTTCTCTCAATAAAAATGCTATGTGGAGATTAGTGAAGTTACCTCCAGGCAAGAAAGTAATTGGGTGCAAATGGGTGTATACGAAGAAAGAAGGATCTCATGGTGCTATTGATGTGCGTTACTAGGCAAGATTGGTGGCCAAAGGTTTTGCTCGGCGTGAAGGTATTGATTATGATAAGGTGTTTTCCCCAGTTGTCAAGCATACGCCGATCTGTGTTCTTAGTAGCGCAATATGGTCTGATTTTGGAGCAGCTTGATGTGAAGACTGCATTCTTGCACGGGAATTTGTAGAAGGAGATCTATATGAAGCAACCATCTGGATACGAGGTTCAAAGTGACTTGACATACAAATTGGACAAGTCGTTTTATGGCTTGAAGCAGTCACCGAGACAATGGTACAAAAAGTTCGATCAGTTTATGCTAAGATAGAAGTACACACGAAGTTAGTATGATCAATGTGCATATTTCAAAAAATTAGCTACTTGTGAGTTCATCTATGTTTTATTGTATGTTGATGATATATTGATTGTCGATTCAAGTCAGATAGAGATTGATTGAATGAAGAGGCAGCTCGCAAAAAAGTTTGAGATGGAGTTAGGTGAAGCTTGCAAAATTCTTGGGATGGAAAACTGTAGGGACAAGAAAGCTGTAAAGGTTTGGCTCACTCAAAGAGCATATATTGAGAAGGTGCTGAAAAGGTTGAGATTAATATTACTAACAAGGTAGTGACTCTACCATTAGCAGTGCATTTTCAATTGAGTGCTGACTTGTGTATCCTAAAGACAGCCAAGAGAGGAGGAAATAAAGCTAGTTTCGTATGCAAGTGTAGCGGACAGTTTAATGTATCTCGTGGTTTGTATAAGGCCAGATCTTGCGCAAGTTGTTGGCGTGGTGAGCAGATTCTTGCATGATCCCGGCCTGGGTCATTAGCATGCAATTAAGTGAATTCTGAGGTATCTCAAGGGTACAGTTGATGTTGACTTAGTGTATGAAAGTGGCAAGTGGTTTAGTGAGTTAGAGGTCGACTTTGTAGTCGACGGTGACTTTATCTACAATAGAGGCCGAATACATGATAGTGACAGAAGCTATGAAGGAGGTCATCTGGATGCAAGACTTATTAGATGATCTGGGTATGAGCGCAAGGAGGAGAGCGAAGAGAATTCTGGAGAATCGACATAAGTCCACAATCTCGCCTGAAAATCCCAGAACTCTCCCTTGACTCTGGAGTTGTTTATCTTCAAATGAAGGTATGTGACATATTTATAGTTTTTTGGAGGGTTATAGTGGTAATTGCGTCAGTTAGTGATTTGTGTTGGCGAATGATGCTCCTCCGTTTTGATTACCTTGATCACCAGCTTTACCAAAATTACGAGAGTGCCCCTTCCCTCCGGACAGTTCGGGCGGCCCGGGCCTGCCAGTATGATACAACACGCACAAGTATAACACATAACAGTTATTTACATATGTTTCACAATGTAATAACCTGCCAGTATTTTAGTACACAATACACTTTCTTTACAATTTATCTACATGAATTTCCACATCTAAAGAAAAACTACAAAACAAAATAATAACACAAAGCAGTTATATATATATGAGTCCAACACCATCATATGTTCCATGTAGCGCACTAGCGTTGACTGGCCTGTTGTTTCCCTTTTCCTAAAAAGTTAGAATTATAAACCATTAGTCTTTCACAAAGACTAAGCGGGAATTTACCTTCTTGATTTGCTGTATAAAACAATAATGAGGTTATTCATAGCAGTAGCAGTAATATTATATGAATTATAACAATAGTAGCAGTATGGTAATAACATTATCTGAAGCTGTGTACGGGTACAAAAGCACTGTAAATTTCATTGTTAATTACGTTTCAATGTAACAAAACCATAAAACAGTGAAACAAGCGTTAAATCATTTCTTTTGTTTATTTACAGTAATGTTAAGGGTATTTGTACTATATCTGTATTTATATCAGTATTTCAGTCTTTGGGCCCAGCCCCTCAGGGGCTTCTATGTCCAAATCAGTACGTTCATCACGCGTCAATGCCTTTCGACCGACTGATTTGACATTCGTTAACATCATTTATGTGCATTTAATTTCCGTCATACCCTTAACAATATCATGTTTCGACACATTCATATTTACATGAATATAAGAATGTTTATTTAAATATTTATTCCCTCAAAAGTTCATTCGCTTGTTTGCCTTTGTGAAGGTCATACATAACAACGATCATTATTATCAGTGATATAAAATTTCACAACACTTCGTTCCATAATGACCACAGTTCCAGTAATTAAAATTGCATGAAATAGAGCATAAAGTAAGAAGACAAGTCTCATTGTTACTTTGTCCTTTCCAGAGTCACTCCTAGCGTCATCGCCTTGTCTATCTTGGGATGTCATCCTTCACGATATCTGTTTAGGAATCGTATCATTAATATTATCGGGGTTGCATCACATTGTAGCTATGACGTTGACCTCTAGGATGACTTAGACTTTTAGGTTGTGTCCAAGGAGAACATGAAATGAGAATTTACTAAAGAAAATCAATAAGAGATAATGCACACAGTCCCTGCTCCCGAGAACTGGGTCAATATCAAGAAATATTACAACCAAAGTAGTAGCAAGAACTCATAAAGATCATGCAATTACCCATAATAGGAAGGAGAATGACAGCAACCGACCAACAAAGAAAATAAAAGGTAAAGCTTAGCCAACCTAAACTTGGAAATATGACTGCAAGTTAAGTTACAAAAACCTCAACTAATCGAATGAGACATATATAAGTAAGCCCAAAAATGTGGCAATAAGGAGCAATAATCAATCACGGCAGTAATTCCCCAAATAAGCACTGAATTAATATTGAAATAATGCAGTCATAGTTGATCAAACTAGATCAGAACTCAACAAGGAAAAAATCCCCTTAAATCACCTTCACCCAGCAAGCTAAATCTCAGCAGCCGGGCTAAGAAAACTCCCATAATAGCCGGCCAACAACTAGGCAAGAAGGAGCCAATACCCATCCAAACAAATCTCAAGTTTGAGAAAATACAAGAAAGCTTTTCAGTGAAAAATGATTAGCAAATACACTCCAAATCACCGCAACCATAATAACCAGGAAAGAAGGAGATGATAGTAAGGAATTCGATAGCACCACAAAATCGCTACATGCAATAACTGGACAAGTATACCCTAACTAGGGTAAAGCTCAACAACCGATCAACCAAAACAAAATACCCAAATCTCAGAATAGAGGAATCAGAACTTTCCTAGCTGTGAATCCATCAGAAATAAAAGAGAATAAGAGGGAAAGAAAGCTTACAGTGAGTAGAAAAAGGGGAAAGCAAAAAAAGGCACTGATTCAACACGATACATGAATTCAACTAGCTTCAGTTCAGACACGACACTTTGCCAAACCCCGATCCTAGTAGCAGGTGAGGATTTCCGACCAAAAGTGTGAAGGATAGACAGACATAAGAGAAGAAAAGGGCAAGCCACCAGTTTGCCCTAAATTCCACATAAACAAGAGCGAGAGCGGAAGGGAGAGTCAGCGATATAATAGAGGGAATGAAGCCACACGTTTATTTCTCCCAACCCCCCACCACTTCCAAATACATTTAATTATAACAAGATAATGCCATCAAGCCCCCATACCACAATCCATTACAGCTACAGTAGAATTTTCGGTCCAACAACACAGGTAACAAGACAATTCCAAGCCAATTTTATCATATAATCCAAAGTTACAAAACTAAACGACTAGCCGGCCCATATCAATAACCGCTCAACACTATTAGTTTCACAATACGAAACCAATTTCAAAATCAATCTGACCAACTATATCATCACAGAATCTCTATATTTTCATTTTCATTTCATCATAGGGAAAGAACATTTAATACGATAATTGTGATTATCGAACGAAAATAAATATTTAATTATCATGCAATAACATAATCATTTAATTTTTGTTATCAGAGAAAATATAAGGTAGATAAAAGTAGTTTAACGTACCATGAAACTTGAGCGTCACACTGAGCTCGGAAGAAGTAGGTGTTGGCTACACCCCCGGGTCCGAACTCTCGTTGGAGCAAGTTTTTGGTTCCAATATTTCTGGTGCGATGAGCATGGACTGTAGCTAATACAAGAAAATCTCAGGCTAAGTCTCATGGCTAGTGGCGAGAGCGAGGAAGGAGGAAGCAGTCGAAAGTTCGGAATCAAATGGAAGTAAATACGGTTGATAAGCCGACCTATTTATAGAAAAATTTGGTAATCATGAGATTTTTCATAACGGCGGAAGTGCAGATAGCAAATTTTTGTAATTTGACACTTCATATCCATCCCCGCCCCGTCGATGCTTCTTATACATGCAGAGGGCGATAGCCTCCGTGAGTGATCCCGGGTAAGAGCGAAGCAACGACAAACATATAAATTAAGCGTGGCGTGAGAGCTGGGCATTCAACAAGATAGTAAGAATGACATGAAAAATAAAAGGTCAAAAGTGGTAGGCCTCTCGCTGGGCAAGAGCCATAATTAAATACATGTTCAGTTTATTACACATATGCGAAAAAAGGGGTAAATGGTGAGAAGGGTAGGCTGGGAGGTTTGGGTAAGAGGGGACGAGAACCAGTGGGGCTCGGTATTGTTCCCACCGCCAGCTACCCTGACCTCGCCTTCCTGTCCTCGGGGGCACTCGCGGATAGTGGTAGGTCGTTACGGCAGTGAGCTCCTGGTTGACCAGGCGCAGTTGATCCCGAGCTTGCACGATGTGCCTTCCGGGAGAAGTCTCCTTGCTTATGCCTCTCAAGCGCTCCGTCTCGCCAAGAAGATGCGTATAATCCCGCTCGATCACGCATAGTCGTCGCTCAATTGATGTCAGGAGGGTAGTTTCCCGTAAGGAGTTCTCTTGTCGCATCCAAATGAGCTTCGACGGGACTTCAGCTATTCTCTCCCTCTGCTTCTTGGCATCACCAGAGGCTTCAAGGAAGCTCAACATCTCACTTGGGGAAGGCGGCAGCGAGATCACCTCCTCGTCTGCGTCGAGCACTTCCGCAGTCTGCCGATGATCTGGTGAGGAGACTGTCAGGACCAAATCAGGGGCGGGAAGAGTAATCAAAGAGCGAGAAGGGGCATTATTTACCTGATTGCTGGCGAGAAGATCCAGGCCACCCTTCAAAAGGTTTCCCATGGAGTTGGCGGTGCGTTTTTCCCCGACCCAGAGGGAAGGATGTCTGCTCCAGCAAATGAGTCTCGCCTGGATGCGAGAGGGCAGTGTTCTCCCCGCCAGGTGGGCGAGAATCCGGCGCGAGAGTAGGAGACTTGTCAGCAGCTCTCCTGGTCGAGAGGGGAAGGTTGGTTGCTGGATCGATAGGGACCTTGGCGGCGGGAGTCTTGGGCCTCCGGCTAACGACACCCAAGGTTCCGAAAGTAGGTACTGCGGAAAGCTATGTAAGCAAAAAAAGGAAAAAACAAGTCAGTTAAAGCGAAATCCAGGCAAGAAAATTATCGGAAGCAATCACAGGCCCGACCGGGGTAATCGGAGGGGCAGCCTCCGAGACCAACTATATATTTTTATCGGGAAGTCGGGCTGACTCGACATTCGCCAGAGAAGCTTCGGCGACGCCTTCCGGAACTGTATCTTTCAAGAGAGGTGGTATATCAATGTTACAAGCCCACTTTGGGGATTAACGCCAAAAGGCAGGGCAAGAAAAAAAACCTCTGGCAGAAGAGCAGGCTCCTCGCGGGCAGGGGTTGGGGTCAGCGAGGCGGGCTCATTCCTAGAATGATTTCGCTGAATCTGCTTTTTTTCGCCGATATGCCGAGTCTGCTGGCCTCTTGCCCATAAGCCATCGGTTGAACCCACCGCAATTGGCAAGAGCCCTCACCTGGCAGCGACGAGGCGGTCCTGGACCTCTTTCGAGAGCGGTTTCGCGGCTCGTTTGGCATACATCGTCGAAGCAACGCGAGAACTCAGAAGATAAACAAGGGGAGGATGGGCGACATCTTGGAGGCATGCCCTGAAATATATAGGGCCGAAGTGGGACCCGCAAAATATTCCCTTCCAGGTCAGCAAACACTCACCAAATGATAGGGGTTGGACTTTTCTTTCCGAGCGTAGGACTCGCTCGCAAAGAGCGAGGATTGTGCACAACCCCATATTCGCTGTGTGGGTTTTTCCCTCAAGACAGGTAATTCCAGAGCCTTTTGCCAGTGTAGGCGGAAAGGCTTCCGCCTGGATAGGCGGAAAGCCCTCAGAGTGGGCGGAACTCTTTGGATCCAAGGCGTTGAGTATAGCCTCTTCACTCAACACTCTCAACGCTTTTTGCCTTGAGACGTTGAGTGTAGTTTCTTCACTCAACGCTCTCGACATTTTTTTCCTTGAGGCGTTGAGTGTAGCTCTTTCACTCAATGCTCTCGGCATTATTGGTCCTAAGGCGTTGGTTGTATGTTTCCCTCTCAACGCGCTCGGCGTTTTCTGATTTAAGGCGTCAAGTGTAGCTCCTTCACTCAATGCTCTTAACGCATTTGGTCCTAAGGAGTTGAGTGTAGGTCTTGCTCTCAACGCTCTCGACGTTTTGTGTCTCTAGACGCAGAGTGTAGCTGTAACGCCCCTGGTTTTTCTGCGACTGTTTAATCTTTGTTTGGCGTTACGTTGGCATATATTTGGCTTTTGCCATTGTTAGAGCGCGGTCTTAGCTCTTTAGGCCTTCGAGTGGCTTGTTTTGTAGCATGTTTGCAAGATTCCCTAGCAAATCGGAGTCTGTTTTGGTGAATCGGTGGGCCTCTTCGGGAATGCTTGTGCTTTGGCTTCGGGAAATTTTAGCCTGAGTTTTGTTTGTCGAATGACGATTTTGACTTTGCCACTAGATTCGTAGCGTAGGTAATTAGCTACGGTGTAAATTTCGTTAAATTCCGAGATAGTTGGAATTTTCGCGTTGTTTTGACGTGTTTTTGGATTAATTGTGGCAGTAGGTTGTGATAGCTTTAATAATATAACATATGTTAATTGGCTGACTAGTATTTTATTTTATCTTAGCAAGGTGGCTGTAATATCATATACAAATTATATGATATTGTTTGGGGGGGCGGTAATAGCTGGTGTTGGTAAGAACTAGTGGCTGACCCTTGCTTGGATAATAATATTATATTAGCCTGCATTTATTAGCTGGTGGCTGGATAAGAGAGAAGAAAGTTTATTCTATTATATTCTTCTTCTTCTTCTCCCAAAAGAATGGTGGTGAGCTTCCAGCTCTAGGTTTCGGGCAGCAGACTTTTGGAGCTTTTGGCCGGTGATTTCTAGCTGAGTTCAAGCTCTGTTTCCTCGGGAATAGGCAGATTTGGGCTCGTCTTCCATCCTAGCTTCAGGTTGCTGTTTGTGGTCGATATTGCCTAGCTGGGTTGGACCTTGGAAGGGCAGCTGCTGTGTCCTAAAGGTTGAGGCAAGTGGTACCCTTTACCCTTGCCAAGCTCTTCTTTTTTCATGCTTATAATTTCCCGATTATCCATGTCCAGCAGTGTAGGTAGCTTTCCTAAAAGTTAGAGCTGCTGCTAGCTTTCTACTGAGCCAAGCTTTCTCAAATTTATAAATTTTTCTCTCTCCTAATTGATGCTTTTGTGTCCAGATAGTGGTTAGGGGTAGGGATGGAGTTTACTAAGTGTATTACAACTTGGAGGATAGTTGTAGCCGGGTAGAAGGGTTAGAAAGAATTTTTTTGAAGTTAAGGGAAAGTTCTCGGGTTGTAGGCTTTGAGTAGATTTTTAGCTAAGTCTAAAAGCGTTGAGTGTGGTGGACACACTCAAACGCCAAGTTGATGTGATTTTGCGTCCAAGTCCAAAAGCGTTGAGTGAGTGGAGCTCACTCAACGTCTGATTGTTTGCTCTGGAAGTTAAGTCCAAAAATATTGAGTGAGTGGAGCTCACTCAACGCCGTCAGTCTTTTGGCGTTGAGTGAGTGGAGCTCACTCAACGCCGTCAGCCTTTTGGCGTTGTGTGGGTGGAGCTCACTCAACGCCGTCAGCCTTTTGGCGTTGAGTGAGCTGCACTCACTCAATACCATCTTGCCAGAGGTTTTGTCTTAGTCTTTTGGCGTTGAGTGAGTGGAGCTCACTCAACGCCGTCAGCCTTTTGGCGTTGAGTGAGCTGCACTCACTCAACGCCATCTTGCCAGAGATTTTGTCTAAGTCTTTTGGCGTTGAGTGAGTGGAGCTCACTCAACGCCGTCAGCCTTTTGGCGTTGAGTGAGGTGCACTCACTCAACGCCATTGCCCAGAAAAGTTTTGCCAAGTCTTTTGGCGTTGAGTGAGTGGTGCTCACTCAACGTCGTCTGCTTTTGGTGTTGAGTGAGTGGTGCTAACTCAACGCCGTCTGCTTTTGGCGTTGAGTGGGCTGCACTCACTCAACGACATGGTCCAAAGATGGTTTTGCCCAAGTCCTTTGGCGCTGAGTGAGTGGAGCCCACTCAACGCCGTCTGCCTTTGGCGTTGAGTGAGCTGCACTCACTCAACGACATTGTCCAGTCAGTTGGCGTTGAGTGAGCTGAACTCACTCAACGTCATCTCGCCAAAGTTTTTCTCTAAGTCCTTTGGCGTTGAGTGAGTGGAGCTCACTCAACGCCGTCTGCTTTTGGCGTTGAGTGAGGTGCACTCACTCAACGCCACTGTCCAGTCAAATTTTCTAAGTCTTTTTGCGTTGAGTGAGCTGAACTCACTCAACGTCGTCCATCCAGAAGACTTTTCTCTAAGTCTTTTGGCGTTGAGTGAGCTGAACTCACTCAACGCCATCGTCTTTTGTGGCTATCTTTTGGCGTCGAGTGGACTCAACGCTTTTACCTTAAGCTGGTGTTTCTCCCGAGTACGGTTAGGGTGGGTTTAGGTCAATTTGCTGATATTTTTGGCTGGTTATGCAGGCCGAGTCGTGAATTACAGCAAGTGGTTTGCTTGTTGACTCTATAAGGGGTGGTTTGGGTGTAGAGTCGTGGTCCCCCCATTTTGGCCCTGGTTTGGGTTGGTTTTGTTGGTGTGTTGGTACCATTTTAGCCCTGGTTTGGGCTTGTTTTGTTGGTGTGTTGGTACCATTTGGGCCCTGGTTTGAGCTGTTTTGTGTGTGTGTTGGACCTTTAGGCTGCCACCGTTGTACCCTTGAGTATTTATGGTCTGGGTCGTTATAGTGGTTATTTTGGCATATGCTCGCCTTGTGCTTCTACAGTTTTTATAGCAGAGCCTATTGTTTAGTTCTCGCACTTGGTGCGTTGGGTTGTTGTCTTGGGCAGTCTTTTACCCTTACTGTATTGTTCAGTTCTTTTTTTGTTCTTTTAATAACACTTGTCGTTGGGTTGGTAAGCCCTTCTTTTTACTACTCCAGTTTCATTTGACTATTTACTTGCTGAGGTGTTCTTTCTTTGAATGTCTTAGATTCAGGTTGTAGCCGGTTGAACGGCTAGTGTATTGGTGGAGCTTGCTTGTGACCTCCTAGGTTGCTGAGATCGTTGTTCTTCGACCTTGTGAGGTAGTTTGCTTCTTTCTGGATAGACATACATACTCACTAGTGGGTTCATGTCAGGTTGTTGACGCCCACTGGTGGTTTACTTATGATGCTATATTTGAACTAATGACTGTTATTTTTCCTGTTTTGGAGGTTGTTTACTTATTGCTGGGAATAGTTTATGTTAGGTTGCATGTTAAGTATTTTGACACCTAAAAGTATTACTATATGTACCTCATGCATCTCATATTTATAAAACATAAAGTATTACTTTCCAAAGAACGTAAAAGCTATTTTCTTATACGAGAATAAATCTAGAGTCCTGCATTTCATGAGTTGTCCTTTGGGGACATTTATACTCATGTAGGATGTCAAATCAAGCTAACTAAAGTATTTTCCGCTGCGTATACATATACGTTTAAATGTGGACTAGCTAATCTACTGTGCCGAGGGATACGTCCAGCAAACCTAAACGATTTTCTTTCAGATTAAACTCTAATTTCTCTAAAGGGATAGAGTCTGGGGTTTGGCCTGAGCGTGTGCAGTTATCCCCAGCACGACGTGGCATCACGACACGTATTTTCCCTTGCTCTGATATTATATAATTGTTGAGAAAATGCAGGTTGTGACAGTAGCTCTCGCTCTCAACACATCAGTAACTGGACAGAGTTCCTTGGGCCTAGGATGGTCCGTTCAGATAAGTGAAGAAGGCAGAAGGGCTTCCGCCTAGGTGTGCGAGAAGCCTCCCGCCCAGTTTGGTCCAAAGGTAAATTTACCTGGTTGCTCATAGAGGTCTGCATTTAGCTCCTCAGAACAACGGAGTTTGGGTGTTGGCAGACCACTTTGGGTTGCATATAGCTCCTCAGAACAGCGGAGTTTGGCTGTTGACAGACCACTTTGGGCTGCATATAGTCTTTTGGAACAACGGAGCTACATTGTTGGTAGACCAGATTTTTGAATTCTATAAATAGACCCACAAGGTACCTCAGAAGACAAGTTTTCTCATTTTCTGAAGTCTTGTAACGCTTTCTGAGGTATCTTTAGCTCGGCACTTGGCTAAGGAGGGGAAGCGCTCTGAGATCTTCCGGGTTAGTGGAGAGACCTCCGTGCTGAAGACTAGGGTCAGTTCTTTAATTCTTTTTGCTGGTCAGGGGTCTGAGCTCGGGAGAAGTGGGTGTTGGCTACACCCTAGGATCTGAACTCTCGTTGAAGCCAGTTTTTGGTTCCAACATAACTGGTTCATGGGGAAAAAATTTAAACATCCAACACACTGTTGGGGTTGTGGAACACTTCCGGTCCTCTTGTTTCTCACACCGGGTTCGCCCACGTGAGCTTAGAGGAATCGAAGTGTGATCCCCCCTCGACATCTCTGGGACCCACGACAGCGGGGGTCCGGGGGCGGCAGCCCCCGGCGGCAATTTTTTCTGAAGGGGATTCTTTGGATCGGCGATCGTCGAACGCTATGGTTCGACGATCGACGATCGTCGACCGATCTTTGGGTCGACGGTCGCGATCGTCGACCGGCCTTTTGGGTCGACGATCGGCGATCGTCGACCGGTCTTGCTTGGTCGACGATCGGGGTTGCCGATCGTCGATCGGCCTTTTGGGTCGACGATCGGCGATCGTCGACCGGTCTTGCTCGGTCGACGATCGGGGTTGCCGATCGTCGATCGGCCTTTTGGGTCGACGATCGGCGATCGTCGACCGGTCTTGCTCGGTCGACGATCGGGGTTGCCGGCAGATATATATATACGTTGTTTTTTTTTCCCGATTTAGGGATACGATTCATTGCAGTCTGCGGCGGCGTATTCTTTTGGAGGCGATACGAGGCATCTCGTTGAGATCGATCCAGAAGGTATTCTTCTATAGTTTTCTTGTCCAGAAGAGAGGAGAAGAGGTAGGATCGGACTTGATCCTTGCAACCTTTTGTAATCTGTTTCTTTTTGGGGTGAATACAAGAAGAAAGAAGAAGGGGAGAGAGGACGTAGCCCGGTTTTGGGTGAACCTCTGTAACATCTTGTGTTTGTGATCGCTCTGTTTTGTTCTGTGCTTGTTATTCGATTTTCGGATTTCTGCTTCTCGGCACCCCGGATTTCCTTACACACACTATCATCATGTTGCGCTGGACGTATTTTCTCCTATAAATTACATTTATTTGCTTACAGTTATATCTTTTTACAAAATAATTTACGAAATATAAATTATGATATTTTATGATCATTTTAAGCACTCACATGTCAATATTCTAGAAAAAAATTTAGTCGAAAAAAATATTGTTATAATATAAACATATAAATGTACAAATAAAATATTTTGATAAAAATTTACAACTTTAATTTATAGGAGAAGATAAATCCAACGCACCAAACTCATGATGCGTTGGACTGATATTTGTACACCGGTGTGTCCCACCCAAACAAAACCGCATTCTCCGATAGTCATATGTTTAATGTATAAGTACGAGTGATAGTGCACAAGAGCCCCTCGTGCCTCGTGCGACAGTACCCGCCCCCGACGGGCTTCACCTGCTTATTATATATATATATTTTTTAATTATTATGTTCAAAATCACTAAAAAATATTAACTAGGAAAAGTTAAAAAAATAAACAAAATAAAATATAAAAAGTAATATCTATATTATATATACAAAGACTTATCGTGCGCCAATCAGAATTCATGGTGTTACACGGACTCCCACCAAATAAATCTGGACCATCTGATCTGGTTAGATAATAAGTACATCTCAGTCGTTCGATTATATAAATGAATCAGGATCACCTGTCTACATTTTTGTAGGTCTTCTAAAACTATAATGGTAGGGTGTCCTAAATCTACATTTTAATAGGATTCCTACCCTACAATGGGATATTACCACTTTACCCTTCAAATTGTGAAAAAAACTGGTCAGATGAGACTTCACAAGCAAAGTCGCTACTACGTTACAAGCACAAAAAATGAGAAAAAATGACTAAGTTATCGGTGCCTCGATGGAAGAGCTCCGACCTTAGAGTGTTGCTAAGCCCGCAGAACCTAGATAGAAGCGTTCCGGCTGAGAAGTTCTCTAAGTCCACTAAGCTTCAGGAGGGAGCACTCTTGTTGTTGAAGAGCCTTGATGGGAGCGCTCTCATGGAGCTGGATAACTTGACTTGGGGCGTGCTGGAGTCTGAGCGCAAGGAGGAGAGCGAAGAGAATTCTGAAGAATCGACATAAGTCCACAATCTCGCCTGAAAATCCCAGAGCCCTCCCTTGACTCTAGAGTTGTTTATCTTCAAATGAAGGCATGTGACATATTTATAGTTTTCTGTAGGGTTATAGTGGTAATTGCGTCGGTGAGTGATTTGTGTTGGCGAATGACGCTCCTCCGTTTTGATTACCTTGATCACCAGCTTTATCAAAATGATGAGAGTGCCCCTTTCCTCCGGACAGTTTGAACGGCCCGGGCAAGGTCCCCATAGGCGACGGCGACCGGTGGTGGCCGGCGGCGAAGGAGGCGGTTCGGGACGGTGAGGGCCTTCAGCAGTGGCTGTCACCCGCGTGTGACGGGCGCGTCGTGCGTGCGACGGGTGCGGGGCGCGACTGCGCAGGGCGGCCATGCAGCGCGACCCTACGACCGTGCAGGCTAGCATATCGCGTGCACGGTGCCGCGATAGCACTGCTGCGCGTGGGCTGCCACACAATGCTAGTCGTGCGCGTGGCTGCGGCGCCGTGAAGCCGCAGTAGTGTTGCCACGCGTGGGCTACCGCACGCATGCGGCATCGCGTGGTGCTGCGGCAGTGCTGTTGCGCGCGGGCTGCTGTTCATGGGCCGCTGTGCACGCGATGCTGCGACAACGTTGTTGCGCGGTGGCTGTCGCGCACATGTCGTCGTGCGTGTGGGGCTGCGGCAGCACCGCGGTGCACGGGTGGACGCCTCCAGGGCCCGTGCGTGCATGCACGTGGCGCTCGTGTGCGGGCTTGCTTGGTTCTGTTGGCTCTTCTGCGTGTCTTTGGTCGAGCTTCGATTTAACTTAGAAGGTTTAGGGGGAGCCCCATCGATAATAAAAAAATATCAAATGAGTATATTTTAAAATTTTAAATAATTACAAAAAATTAACGTGCGAAGCCTGCTGGGGTTGGGTGAATCCCGCCGCGGGCGATGGATTCCCGCCACGTGTCGGGTACTATCACGCGAGGCATGGGGGCCCCCCGTGCACTGTCACTCGTAATAAGTACAAAATAGTATCATTCTTATTAAAAACAGTTTTTAAATTGCTATTGGAACTGGGCGGGCTTCCAAAGCAGGCTCCGGTTCGCCTGTTTGCGATCAACCCGCCCGGTTCCGCGGTTCTAAGGCGGCCCGAGAGATCTTTAACTTATTTTTTTTTTAAACCTTTTTGTTTAGTCTCACATCAAGGAAATGCATTGCAATGTCGGATATAAATTAAATGGAAGGCCTTATTTTGTCGAAATTAGTATGAACAATGGATTGATCTAAACCGTGCGTGGCTCGTGGGCTAAATCTCAGTTGTCTAGCTGCCAGTGGACAGTCGTGTTTTTTTTCCTCTTTTTGAGCCGATACGATTATATATTTTCTCAAATATGGAGGGGTAAAATAGTAACTTCAATTATATGGTAGGAAGCTCTATTAAAATCATAGGTTTAGGACCCCCTACTATCCTCGGTGTAGGAGCCCTATGAAAATTTAAACGGGCGGTCATCATTGATTGAATGGTATGCCAGCGATCGAACGGTTGAAATGTTATGATTTAGAAGGATCGAATTTCGAATTCACATGAAACTATTTTTATATAGAGTAGAGAAGTAGAGATGTATATGCGCCTACACCTAGGACAATACTGGGCCGGTTTTATATATTGCAGAATTTGGAGAATTGTATTCCCGGATTCTCGCAATCCCGCCACGGTGCTGACTTCATGGAACCCTAGGTGACGACTCTTAGGTATGTATCTCCTTCCCCAAGGTTTGCACTAAACCTAAGCCACTTTCTCCCCCTCCAAATCCCCTTACCGCCGCCTCCCAGCCCCCCAAAATCTTGTCGTCAAACTGTTGTCATGCATCTCTGGTTTCAGCCGCCCCTCTTGCCAATAAAACCATAACAACCACCCTCCTCCTCCTCCTCTTCTTAAAGTCACTGCTACCCTGCCACCCTCTACATCTGTCTGCTCCCATCATTGGAAATCACCCTGCCGACCACTTCTCTCCCAAATACCCACTGCATCTGCCTGCTCCCATTACTGGAAACCACTCGGCCGACCACTCCTCTCCCCTGATTAAGCCGCCCTCTCTAATCTAGCACCTCCCTTGCCACAAGCCACCATCCACCTCCTTTTTATTCATGTGGGGCCACCCCTTCCCCTACTTCAGATCTCTCCATATTTGTACATAAATCAAGATACAGCCCGCAAATCTTCCCCCGCCACATTTACAACCTAGAAAAGTAGGACAACAGTTTGGCGGCTGGATTTCGGGGGGCTGGGAGGCGGCGGTAAAGGAATTTAGATGGGGAGAAAGTGGCTTAGGTTTAAGGCAAACTTTGGGGAGGAGATACACACCTAAGACTCTTCACCTAGGGTTCCATAAAGTCAGCACCGTGACAGGATCGCGAGAATCTGGGAATACAATTCTCAAAATTCTGCAATATCTAAAACCATTCCCTTACTATCCTAGGTGTAGGCGCTTGCTGGAGGAGTGCACGCGGGGCGTTTGCTGTAATAGAGCGTGCATGGCGCTTGCTGGAGGAAAACGCACGCTAGAGCGCGTAAGGAATAGGCGTGCGCGGAAGAAGTGTGCACAAGAGCGCACACGGAAGGGGTGCTTGTGGGAGCGCGCTCGATGAGGCGCATAAGGAAGGGAAGCGGTGGAGAGAAAATCTGATTGAGAAAAAGATACAAATGAATAGGAGAGGGGCTATTCATAGATTTTAGGAGGGGTGAACCAGTAATTTTACCTGGTAATTATCGGACGGAGGAATAGAATCGCTCCATTTAGAGCACGCGGTTCACAGATTTTATATATAGAATTGACAAGGTCACCCTCGGCCGGAAAATAACCGCCCTCGCCAGAAAAATAACTGCATCTATCGCGAGGGGAGGGGCGGCCCGACGAGGGCAGCAGTGGAGGAGGTTAGCGAGTCTGGACGGCCTTGCCCCCACCATGGGGGGGCCGACATGGAGCGGGCGACCACGTTGCCGCCTGCCTATGGCCAGGAAACTGGGGGCCACCACTAGGGCGGTTCTCCCTTCTAGAAAGGGGCGGGCGGCGGTGTCGCCACCCGCCCTTGACAAAAACCTGACTGCCCAGGTCGGGCGGCTAAAGGGGTTTCCCCGACCTGTGCGGCCATCCCCTAGAAACGAGGCGGAAAGGGGGGGGGCATGCTGTCACCCGCCCCTGCAGGGAAATCAGCCGCCTAGGTTGGGCGACCTTTCTCTCAACGCGAATACTAGCAAGGGGCGGCCATGTTGTCGCCCTTTGCAGAGAACCACCCGCCCAGGCTGGGCGGCCAGAGGGCCACCCAACCCGGGCGCCGCTGCCCTTGCTACAGGGGGCTGACAAGAAGCGGGCGGTCGAGCCGCCGCCTGACTCTGGCAAAGAGCAGGTCGCTCCCTCCGGGGGCGGCGGTCGAAGCCGCACGGCTTTGGGGGTCATGAATCTGGGCAAGTCGGCTAGTGATGGCCGGTCGGGCTATGCGGCAGAGAAGATGGCAACGACTACCGTGGCGGCGACGACGGCGGTTGATGCACCGGGGCGGTTGCACCTTGGGCTATTCCATGTGGTTCGGTCGAACCGGCTCGGGGAAACCCATCAAAACGATTTTTTTATATAGAATAGAAAAGTAGAGATGTACACTTGTATCTGTACACTGGTGCGGCAAATTTATTTAGATTATTCTTCATTTGTATATAAAATTATATAATTTATATTTTATACATACATTATGTACTTTTTAAAATTAATATTTTTTCATACTTTTTTATTTACACATTTTTATGATTAAGGGAAAAAAAAACAAGATCGGTATATAAAATCACATATTATATTTTTCAAAAAAATAAATAAATTGATTTTCCCAATATATTACTCTATTAAGTATTACCACAATTATAATTACGTCGAAGCCCATTCTCCCACTCTTCCACGTGAGTCTTCAATCCATAACATAATTAAATTATAATTCTTTTATTCCGCCTGATTAAATATTTTCATTTCGATTGAAATTGTGAGTGTAGGCAAGAAATTGAAAGAAAGAACAAATCTGCTGAAAAGCCTGAAAATTGAAGTCTCCTCTTCCTCTGCGATTCGCTAATGCACCGAGAAGGCAGATGCGCCGGCCGGCAAGAAACTCATGCGGCGGCGGCCGGAATAAGAAAAGGGCCGTGGCTGCCGGAGGAGGACGACGCGCTTATGGACTACGTGGCGAAACACGGTCCCCTTGATTGGAGCTCCATTCGATCCAAAGGCCTCCTGCCCAGAACCGGCAAGTCCTGCCGCCTTCGCTGGGTCAACAAACTCAAACCCGGCCTGAAAACGTAAGCGCTTCTCCTTCGAAATTTTGGCCCTGTTTGAGGCTCTGTTCTTCATTTCGATCCTGTTGGGAAGCAGGGGATGCAAGTTCTCGCCGGAGGAGGAGAGGATCGTGATCGATCTGCAGGAGATATTTGGGCACACCGCGTATCTTCCCGGAAGAACGGATAATGACGTCAAGAATTTCTGGAGCACTCGCCGGAAGAGACTGGCCAGGCTTCTGCAGTCTTCTCTTTCGATCAGATCGCATTGCAGAGTCGCCGTGGAACCCTTCATCTCCGGCGACCCTTTTTTCAAATTTTGAGGTATTTTGGAGGGAAAAAAATATTAAGCAGATCAAATGTAGGCATTTAAGTACGTATTCTACATCTTCCACGAAGAAATACGTGCGTCCACGTTATTAAAATTTTAAAATGACTATTCGCAGTTCATTAAATATTTATCGTTCAAAAATAGAGGGTCTTGGCATCCCTCCATTGGGCGATTTTTGTGTCCAAGTTTCGGTTATAACCAACTGGGGACAAGGCAATGGGGATCCTCTCCATTTAGAGTGAAATTGATTGTATCAATTTTAAGATTGTTGAGGTTTAACTCGGCGCTCCTAAATTCCTGAGGAGAGCTAGCATCTTCATCTGCTGCTCCTCCATCTGTCGTGCACATCCTTCCAAAGCAGTCACAGGCGCAAGTATAGCTTCTGCCTCGAGTGGCGCATTGACGAGTGAATGAGGGTGAGCCGGCTCAATGTGCCTCCCAGACGGATCTTTCGGCAGTTCAGACACTTCTTTTTGTCATTGAAGCGGGTCTTGAGTATCGCTGAGTTCAGTGGCGTATCCAGAAAATTAATAATGGGGGTGCACAAATTGATAATGAGAATGCACAAATTTTTTTTTTGAATGCGTCACTGGGTTCTAAAAATTATAACATGGGAGACCAGACATCAACTTCCTTCAAAAAAAATTTAAACGTTTCAATCTTATCGGAGTTGTTTCTCCTTCATCTGGCAATCGTTTTTGACGTATAAGAAGTCAAAATTCATTGTCTCGATGAGAGGAATCCAAATACACTAATCATTTTGAAAAATAATGGGGGTGCCAGTGTCCCTCGGGCCCACCTCTAAATCTGCCACTGGCTGAGTTGATGGTACTGTCTCGTAAGGATGCTGAGAATTCGTTTCTCACAGCCGGCGACAAACTGTTATGGTTTAACTCGGCGCTCCTAAACCGGTCTGAACCTTACTGTCTTAGCCCGGGAGCGATCGAGAGTGCAATCAGTCACAGAGTGAGAAGTAAGTGCACAAGTCGATTTTTACTTGTAAAAACCCCTTAATCCGGTAAAAACAACGTGACTGGATCTGTGCATGTCAAACTCCACTATCAAATCAGGTTATAACTTGTTTGTAGAATCGAGGGTGACAGACCGCTTCTCATTACACTTGGAAGATGAGGGAGAATCTTAGATGCTCGTCTGACAACAGGTTGCTCCGCGCGAGGTTTAGCTTTCACAATCTTGGTGCGTGGACGAGCGCAGAACATTCGTAGTAAGGTTGGAGTGGGCTTTCTCGAGGCTGGGCACGAACGAGGCTTTCTTCCAATAACGGGGAGAGTGTCTTCTTCGTAGTGATGTTGCGGACTTTGCTGAGTCTCTGGTGAGCGGTGATGACACGCGAGAGGATTTTGGTGGCGAGACGGTGGCTCTTTGGAGAATTCTGGTGGAGGAAAGATGACACTTAGGAGAATTCCAGCAGAGCTCTGACCTGAGAAAGAAGAAAACACGAAAGAGAAAAAGTGAGAAATGAGGAGGTCTGAGGCTCATTTTATAGCCTCCAAGAAGTGGTTACGGTAGTTATATGACTATTCGCACACCGTAACTGTCACAACCCGCATTTTTCTCACTATTTATTAAATCAGAGTAAGAGAAAATCTACGCGCTGTGATGCCACGTCGAGCAGGGGATAACTGCCGACGTTCAGGCGACACTCCAAATCCTTTCAAATCATGACTTTATTGATTATAAAAAAAAAACTTGATTTATTTATGGGCCGTATCCCTCGGCTCAGTGGACCAAAGAGTCCACGGTTTCAAAACAGATTTTTATACGTAGCGGAAAATACTTCATTTATGCCAACATCCTAAATGAGCGCATAAGTGATCCCGAAGGACCCTTACGCTGAACCAAAACTCTAGTTTAATTTATACATATATAGGAAAAATCATTTGTTATACGCAAACAAGAAAGTACGCTAAGTGAGTTCTTTTTAAAAATCATGCTGATCATGCTTTATATACATAATATAGTTTTTACTTTTATAGTTTTTAAAGTAACTAGCAACCTAGCATAAAACTTCCCAGAGCAAGTAACTAAGTCCCCAAAAACAGGGTAGCAGTAAAAGTAAACATATCTAGTGCAAAGGTAAAAACTACCAGGGGCGTCACATAAGACACTAACCCACTGGCAAGTACACATGTCTGTAAGAAGACAGTAAAACTACCTCACTATGACTCAAGAGAGTCTCAACAGCCAACAGAAAGGAAACCTCCAACAGCACCACAGCAAGCCACCTACTGGCTACTGTCCTGAACCTGAGGCATTCAGAAAAGTAGAACACCTCAGAGCAAGGAAAAAGGAATGCAAGTGCTAAAAAGAAAAGTAAGGTAAAAGCAGGTAAAGTGAAGTAAAGAGAGTACAACTAGAGTAGAACAACAATGCCCAAGGAAGGGCGAAAAGCAAACCTGCACCAGGTGCGGGTAAACAGCAACTACTCTGTCTAACAACCTGCAGAGTCAACATGGCCATGATGCCAAAATGCTGCAACACCTACGGAAGAAACGCCTAACATCCTAAACTGTGAGAGGCGGCAGTAGCAAAAACAAGAAACTTGGAATCAGGTTGAAAGCGTTCCAAATCGCCCAACCACTAATTCCGAGTCAACAAATTGCTCAAGGGTTGACACGTGAAGGCACAAAAGACCCATCACTCACTTGCCCAGAAAACTACTCGGGTCAAGGTAAAGAGTGTGGTCAAGGCTACATCACGCCACACAACCCCTAAAAGAGCCATCCACCACCACTACTGACCACAACCCACGATTCGGCCTTCGAAAGGTAACAGCCGACAAGGGACTCTCGATACACGAGCAAAACACTCGGGGAGAAATCAACGCTAAGGAATTAGTCGTTGCGATTACGCAACGCCGCTGCGAGTGGGTACACTCACTCGATCCTAAGCCTAGCGTACGAGCACCGACATCGGGTCGCACGACTTAAAAGACGCACGACCATAGGCCGTGCGTGCACAATTACACCTAAACGCCTCAAATAGGCAAACTAGGCAAAATCCCCAAAACCTAGACCTACACCTAGGCCTAACATAAACTCAACCCGACGCTAACCCATATCTACGCGACACACCTACCGCGACGCCGTCCTAAATCGGAAGCTACTAGCGGGAGGGTAGAAATCCTAATTTTTCTAGCGCGTTCCAATGGGGATAAGGGTTAGGAGGAAGTTAAATCAACAAATTTTAATTGCAATAATACATGAAATTACAAGGAATTGAACAAACGAGAGGCCAAACGGCGAAAAGAGGGGAAGCACTTGCCTCGCACGGATCACCAAAAATTTCGCCGGCACAACGGCGCTATGGCGGATTTCCAAGAGCACGAAGGCTCCAACAAACCACGAAATATCACAAACCTAAGATATTACCAACTAATTAACAAATGAACAAGCTAAATTTAACGAAATCCAAACAAAATTAAAAAATGGAGATTCAACGAAATCATGGGGGAAAGGTTCAATAGCATACCTAGGATCGAAGCTCCCGGCGAGGGGAACGCGGATCCGGGCTCGGATCGGAAGGAGGGGGTCGGGGCTGCCGGCGGCGGGCGGCGGAAAGAGGCCGGCTAGGGCGTTTGCCGTCGGCTCGTACAGGAGAAGGGGATCGGGATTTCTGATTTAGGGAAGGCCGGCTGCTTTTAATCAAGAGGGGGGGGGCGGTTTTAATTAATTTTATAAGGGGGCCGGCTGGGGTTTTTATTAGGGGGAGGGGAGTTCGGCTGCTTAGGTGTTATTAGGGGGGAAGGGTTTAAGTTAATAAATAACTTAATAAATTAATTAATAACTTAAGTGATTAACTAATATAATAACATCTAAGCTAAAATCAAACCTAATACTAATAATCAACTAAATTAACTCACTAACCCCAAATACTCCTATGTAAGCACTCACATAACAAATAAAAACACGCATATTAACGTACACCCGGGCACACAAAAAGACCAAATCCTAAATGTAGATACGGACACGCAATAAAAATTAACGCCCCGCACGCACGCACAAATATAACCTCACCCGCACAACACGCACACCGAACAATAAACCACACCGGCTCGCACGAGTCGCGCGCCACGCGACACATGCGCCAAGAGACATGCCGTCATAGAAAAAAATGACGACTCGCACAAATTAACTACCGCCAAAACGACGCGAAAACGCGACGTCTTCGGATTTCGACTAAAATCGCACCGTAGCTAAATACCCGGGCTACGAGAACAACGGCGAAGTCAAAAACGACCTCCGACGAACAAAACTCGAGCTAACCTCGCCCGAAGCCAAAACACGAGGATTCCCTGAAAGGCTCAACCGGGTCTCCAAAACAGACACCGGCTAGCTGGGGAAACCCGCAAACAGGCTAAACCTCTAAGAACACCTAACGAGGTACTCTAACAACGGCTCGAGACGGAAAACGTCAACGTAACGCCGAAAAAGGATTTAAAATAAATCATCGAAAATTCGGGGGCGTTACAGTCACTCCCCCTAACAAAAAGTTTCGACCCGAAACTTTGCGAAAACTACTCCTACAACAGAAGGAAAGAAACAAACTACTAGAAAGGGAACGTACCCGACAACTCAGGGGAACAAATGAGGGTGAGCCTCCCTCATAGCCGACTCTAGCTCCCAAGTCGCGCTCTCCAAATCCTGATTCTTCCAAAGAACCTTCACCATAGGAATAGACTTCGTCCGCAACACTCGAGCTTGAGCTTCCAAGATGCGGACCGGCACCTCGACATACGAGAGATTGGGCTCCAACTGGGGCACAGCGTCCAAGACTTGCCCACTGCTCCGCACACACTTCCGCAACTGGCTCACATGAAAGACATTATGAACCCCGGGAAGCTAGCTGGCAGATCCAGCCTATAAGCAGCCACACCAATACGCTCCAAAATCCTGAACGGGCCCACAAATCTCGGATCCAACTTCCGATTCTTGCCAAACCTCTTCACTCCTACCATCGGAGACACCTTCAAGAAGACCAAATCATCCACTGAAAACTCCAAATCGGACCTACGCCGATTGGCGTTCTTCTCATACCTCTCCTGAGCAACTCGAAGCTTCTCCCGAATGAGCTTCACGGAAACCTCCATCTCTTCGAGTGCATCAGGACCCAAAACAGGCCTCTCACCGGCCTCGGCCCAAAACAAAGGGGTTCTGCAGCGCCTTCCATACAACGCCTCGAAGGGAGCCATCTGTAGACTCTCTTGGTAGCTGTTGTTGTAGGCAAATTCCATGAGCCGCAAACGCTCATCCCATGCACCTCCATGATCAAGAATATAGCACCGGATCATATCCTCCACAATCTGATTCACACGCTCGGTCTGCCCGTTGGTCTGCGGATGGTAAGCTGTGGAATACCTCAAATCAGTGCCCAAACCCTCCTGCAAACTCCTCCAGAAACGAGATGTAAACCGAGAGTCTCGATCTGAAACGATGCTAACTGGAACGCCATGCAATCTGACGACCTCTTCCAAGTACAACTCAGCAATCTTCTTCATCGAGTAATCGATCTTATAAGGTACGAAGTGCGCACACTTCGTCAATCGGTCCACGATCACCCAAACAGAATCAAACCCTCTCGGAGATCTCGGTAAGCCTGTGATGAAATCCATCGAGATGCTTTCCCACTTCCAAGTCGGGATCTCCAAAGGTGCCAATTTGCCACCAGGCCTCCCATGGTCGGCCTTCACCCGCCTGCAAGTGTAACACTCCGAGACAAAACGAGCTATATCACCCTTCATCCCATACCACCAGGCGATCTGCTTCAGATCATGGTACATCTTCGTAGATCCCGGGTGGTAGGAAACACTGGATCCGTGAGCCTCTTTGCAAACCAATACTCTGATGTCTCCAACTGCGGGGATGCAAAACCTGCCGCGGTACTTCAAAGTACCCGCCTCGTCGATGGAGAAATCTGGCAACTCTCCCCTCTCAGCCCTGAGGTACAAGTGCAACAAATCCGGATCCTCTTTCTGATGCAATCTGGTGAGAGAAATCCATGACGGCTCTGCCACTACCAAACTGCTCTGCAACTCACAGCGTCCTGCGGTGATATCCATCAATAGAAACTCCTCCACTAAACGATCCGCGGTGAGATTGAAGACTTTCCCCGTCTTCCGGCTCAAGGCGTCGGCCACCACATTGGCCTTGCCCGGATGGTACTGAATCTCAACATCGTAATCAGCAACATACTCAAGCCACCGCCGCTGGCGCAAATTCAGCTCCTTCTGAGTGAACACGTACTTCAGGCTCTTATGATCGGTAAAGATCCTGCACTGGGCCCCATAAAGTAAGTGTCTCCACAGCTTCAAGGCGAAAAATCACCGCTGCGAACTCGAGGTCGTGCGTAGGATAGTTCCGCTCATGAATCTTCAACTGACGAGACCCATATGCGATCACCTTCCCCTCCTGCATCAACACGCCACCGAGTCCAACGTGCGAGGCATCCACATAAACGTCATAGTCCTGTCCCTCCGCCGGTAAGGTCAACACAGGGGCAGAACATAACAAAACGGCTCTTCAGCTCCAGAAAGGCCTCCTCGCACTTATCGCTCCAAACGAACGCCGCATGCTTCTGCGTCAGCTTTGTCAAGGGCGCTGCCAAGGTAGAAAAGCCCTCGACGAATCTCCTATAATAGCCGGCCAACCCCAAGAAGCTCCTGATCTCCTTGGGGGTGCTCGGCCTACTCCAATCCATCACTGCTGAGATCTTCTCCGGGTCCACTGAAATACCATCTTTGTTCACCACATGACCCAGGAAGGAAACCTGAGGCAACCAGAACTCGCACTTGCTCAGCTTGGCATACAACTGATGATCCCTCAATGCTGATAACACCAACCGCAAATGCTGATCATGCTCCGCCGCATTCCGAGAATAAATCAGAACGTCGTCAATGAACACAACGACAAACTTGTCCAGAAAGTCCTTGAACACCCGGTTCATCATGTCCATAAATGCTGAAGGCGCATTGGTCAGCCCAAAAGACATGACCAGGAACTCGAAATGACCATGCCTCGATCGGAAAGCCGTCCGTGGAACATCCGACTCTCGGATCCTAAGCTGATGGTAACCCGAACGAAGGTCTATCTTCGAAAATACAGAACTGCCACGCAACTGATCAAATAAGTCGTCGATTCTGGGCAGTGGATACCTGTTCTTGATGGTGACTTTGTTCAACTCTCTATAGTCGATACAAAGGCGCATCGAACCATCCTTCTTCTTCACAAAGAGAACCGGAGCACCCCAGGGCGACGAGCTCTGCCTTATGAAGCCCTTCTCCAATAACTCATCAAGCTGAGTACGAAGCTCCTCCAGCTCTCGCGGGGCCATCCGATACGGCGCCTTGGCAATCGGACGCGTACCAGGCTCCAAATCAATCACGAACTCCACATCCCTGTCTGGAGGAAGACCGGGAAGATCGCTAGGAAACACGTCAGGAAACTCTCGCGCAACCGGAATCTCATCCAAAAGCGGCACACTGCTAACAGTCCCCAACACTGAGACTAGACAAGCAAAACAACCAGCAGGAAAAACCCTCTGAGCACATACCGCAGAAATCGCCGGAGAGTCCCGACGCGAATCACCGAAAACACTCCCGGGCTGACCGCTGTCCTTCCTGAAATCCAAGCGCTTTCCCCTGCACTGAATCACTGCATCATATCGGGACAACCAGTCCATACCCAGGATGACATCGAAATCCTCTAAGTCCAACACTTTCAGATCAGCCTTGGCCAGATAATCCCCCAACAAAATAGGACAGTCCAGAATGCCCTGATCTGATATCACGGATTCACCCGAGGGGAACTTGACGCTAAAGGCACCACCAACACGATCAAGAACCCACTGGCACCGCTCGACAAAGGCCCTAGCCACAAAGGAGTGGGTAGCACCTGAGTCAAACAGAACGCGGGCCCAGCGGTTCCTTACCTTAAATTTCCCTATACACAAACAAAATATTAAACGCACAAGCAATTAACAAAACAATAGCAACACTAAAACTGCTACAACAGAGAAAGTCAAGCGAGGGGGGGGGGGGTTACCTGAAATGACCTGCGTCGAAGTCTCAGCCTCCGCTGAAGATACCACATTCAGCTTCCCTTTACCCTTGTCCACCGGCTGAGGCGGAGGTAAAGCCTGAAGCGGAACAGCATGAAGAGCGGACTGAACCTGAGGGCACCTCGACTTAATATGGCCCTTCTGGCCACACTGGTAGCAAACACGATCCTTGGACCAGCACTGAGCAGCCTCGTGACCGGGTCGCTTGCAGACAGGACAAGGAACATCCCTCCTCGGAGCACTCTGGATAGCATGCACATGCTCCTTCTTCTGGACCCTTGCCCTCTTGAAGCACCTCTCAGCTGGGTGGCCCGGATGGCCACAGAAACTGCACACTACCTTGCTCTTCTTCTCAGAAGCAGCACCAAGAACCTGGGGACCCTTTTCCTCAACTGACCTCCTCTTCTCGTTTCTCGCCTGCTGCCCACGCTGCTTCGCGTTCTCGATAGCCTCTACCTTCAAAGCGGCCTCAACTGCCCCTGCATAAGTCACCGCTCCGTGGGCGACCGCTAGCTGCTGAACGTCGCTCCTCAGGCCACCAAGAAACCGCTTCACCCTGTCCTCCTCGGAGCTCACCAAGCTAGGACCAAAGCGACTGAGTTTGCTAAACTCAATCTCGTAATCGCTGACGGAGAGCTGCCTCTGCTTCAGATGAATAAAGTCATTCATCAGCCTGTCTCGCTCTACTGACGGTAGAAACTTCCTCATCAGGATCTCTTTGAAGGATGCCCAAGTACATCCTCCCACCATGCCTTCCTTCTCTCGCATCCACCAGCTCTTCGCTAGCCCCTTCAGCTGATAGGCGGCTAACATCACCTTCTGGTCCTCAGTCACCCCAGAGTAGTGAAACATCTCCTCTATGGAGATCACCCAGTCATCCAGTACCATAAAGTCCGCCTTACCATCGTAGGTAGGAGGTCGCAGCCGCTGAAACTGGGAGATGAAAGCCATCCCGGGGGGCACCACCACTAGAGGCACGAGAGGAGCAGGAGGAGCAGGAGGGGCTAGGACAGCTGTACCCACGGCGGGGTCCTGAACTCCCGGAGTCTGACCCGCCGCTCCGGATAAAAAGGACTGCATCTGGGCCTGCAACTCCACCACCTGCCTTGATAAGGCCTCGTTACTCTGCCTCAGGCTTTCCACCATTGCATCACTCTGAGCCCCAGAAGACTCGCCCTCAGACTGGGGAGTCGACCTCGTCACTCTACGCTTCGGCGCCATCCTAAAAGAAACAAACATCACAATTATTAGAACGCACTATAACTACTAGAACGAACAACAGACACGTACAGACAATATGTACATAAATATGCTCTTCTACTGCTATATTTGCTCTGGAAATTTATTTCATTTATTAATAAAGGAAATGATATGCTTAGCCTAAGATGGTTCACCACCATCACTGACTCTTGTGCCTAGATCGGGAATGCATGAATTTATATTCTTTTTGACTCAAAAAAATTATGTGTGTACACATGTCATCCTGCACGTCTTTAGCTTGGCGCGTTGTGCTTATGCGATGTTATGCTATGCATGATTATGCTATGCATTCTAAAAAGGCCCTAGTGCATGCCATGGCGGAGTACACATGAAAATGTTATGCATCCCATAATACATAACATTCTCATGCAACTAAAAAAGAAAACGTGCTAGTCGCATCCATGCGGTGAGGTTATGCACCCCATAATACATAACCCTCGCATGTTGCCCCTATGGTGGATCCATATACAACCACATATTATGTATCGCAAAATACATAATATGCCCCGTATACTTCATGTTATGCTTATGAGTGTAGTGCAGTGCTCGTGCTTCAGCCAAAACGTGCCGATGACATGTCGGTGTGTATGATACGACTCTAAACATCTAACACAAACAAAGAAGGTTGCCCGACCAATTGTCAAGCAACCTCCCTCTGATACCAACTGTCACAACCCGCATTTTTCTCACTATTTATTAAATCAGAGTAAGAGAAAATCTACGCGCTGTGATGTCACGTCGAGCAGGGGATAACTGCCGACGTTCAGGCGACACTCCAAATCCTTTCAAATCATGACTTTATTGATTATAAAAAAAACTTGATTTATTTATGGGCCGTATCCCTCGGCTCAGTGGACCAAAGAGTCCACGGTTTCAAAACAGATTTTTATACGTAGCGGAAAATACTTCATTTATGCCAACATCCTAAATGAGCGCATAAGTGATCCCGAAGGACCCTTACGCTGAACCAAAACTCTAGTTTAATTTATACATATATAGGAAAAATCATTTGTTATACGCAAACAAGAAAGTACGCTAAGTGAGTTCTTTTTAAAAATCATGCTGATCATGCTTTATATACATAATATAGTTTTTACTTTTATAGTTTTTAAAGTAACTAGCAACCTAGCATAAAACTTCCCAGAGCAAGTAACTAAGTCCCCAAAAACAGGGTAGCAGTAAAAGTAAACATATCTAGTGCAAAGGTAAAAACTATCAGGGGCGTCACATAAGACACTAACCCACTGGCAAGTACACATGTCTGTAAGAAGACAGTAAAACTACCTCACTATGACTCAAGAGAGTCTCAACAGCCAACAGAAAGGAAACCTCCAACAGCACCACAGCAAGCCACCTACTGGCTACTGTCCTGAACCTGAGGCATTCAGAAAAGTAGAACACCTCAGAGCAAGGAAAAAGGAATGCAAGTGCTAAAAAGAAAAGTAAGGTAAAAGCAGGTAAAGTGAAGTAAAGAGAGTACAACTAGAGTAGAACAACAATGCCCAAGGAAGGGCGAAAAGCAAACCTGCACCAGGTGCGGGTAAACAGCAACTACTCTGCCTAACAACCTGCAGAGTCAACATGGCCATGATGCCAAAATGCTGCAACACCTACGGAAGAAACGCCTAACATCCTAAACTGTGAGAGGCGGCAGTAGCAAAAACAAGAAACTTGGAATCAGGTTGAAAGCGTTCCAAATCGCCCAACCACTAATTCCGAGTCAACAAATTGCTCAAGGGTTGACACGTGAAGGCACAAAAGACCCATCACTCACTTGCCCAGAAAACTACTCGGGTCAAGGTAAAGAGTGTGGTCAAGGCTACATCACGCCACACAACCCCTAAAAGAGCCATCCACCACCACTACTACTGACCACAACCCACGATTCGGCCTTCGAAAGGTAACAGCCGACAAGGGACTCTCGATACACGAGCAAAACACTCGGGGAGAAATCAACGCTAAGGGATTAGTCGTTGCGATTACGCAACGCCGCTGCGAGTGGGTACACTCACTCGATCCTAAGCCTAGCGTACGAGCACCGACATCGGGTCGCACGACTTAAAAGACGCACGACCATAGGCCGTGCGTGCACAATTACACCTAAACGCCTCAAATAGGCAAACTAGGCAAAATCCCCAAAACCTAGACCTACACCTAGGCCTAACATAAACTCAACCCGACGCTAACCCATATCTACGCGACACACCTACCGCGACGCCGTCCTAAATCGGAAGCTACTAGCGGGAGGGTAGAAATCCTAATTTTTCTAGCGCGTTCCAATGGGGATAAGGGTTAGGAGGAAGTTAAATCAACAAATTTTAATTGCAATAATACATGAAATTACAAGGAATTGAACAAACGAGAGGCCAAACGGCGAAAAGAGGGGAAGCACTTGCCTCGCACGGATCACCAAAAATTTCGCCGGCACAACGGCGCTATGGCGGATTTCCAAGAGCACGAAGGCTCCAACAAACCACGAAATATCACAAACCTAAGATATTACCAACTAATTAACAAATGAACAAGCTAAATTTAACGAAATCCAAACAAAATTAAAAAATGGAGATTCAACGAAATCATGGGGGAAAGGTTCAATAGCATACCTAGGATCGAAGCTCCCGGCGAGGGGAACGCGGATCCGGGCTCGGATCGGAAGGAGGGGGTCGGGGCTGCCGGCGGCGGGCGGCGGAAAGAGGCCGGCTAGGGCGTTTGCCGTCGGCTCGTACAGGAGAAGGGGATCGGGATTTCTGATTTAGGGAAGGCCGGCTGCTTTTAATCAAGAGGGGGGGCGGTTTTAATTAATTTTATAAGGGGGCCGGCTGGGGTTTTTATTAGGGGGAGGGGAGTTCGGCTGCTTAGGTGTTATTAGGGGGAAGGGTTTAAGTTAATAAATAACTTAATAAATTAATTAATAACTTAAGTGATTAACTAATATAATAACATCTAAGCTAAAATCAAACCTAATACTAATAATCAACTAAATTAACTCACTAACCCCAAATACTCCTATGTAAGCACTCACATAACAAATAAAAACACGCATATTAACGTACACCCGGGCACACAAAAAGACCAAATCCTAAATGTAGATACGGACACGCAATAAAAATTAACGCCCCGCACGCACGCACAAATATAACCTCACCCGCACAACACGCACACCGAACAATAAACCACACCGGCTCGCACGAGTCGCGCGCCACGCGACACATGCGCCAAGAGACATGCCGTCATAGAAAAAAATGACGACTCGCACAAATTAACTACCGCCAAAACGACGCGAAAACGCGACGTCTTCGGATTTCGACTAAAATCGCACCGTAGCTAAATACCCGGGCTACGAGAACAACGGCGAAGTCAAAAACGACCTCCGACGAACAAAACTCGAGCTAACCTCGCCCGAAGCCAAAACACGAGGATTCCCTGAAAGGCTCAACCGGGTCTCCAAAACAGACACCGGCTAGCTGGGGAAACCGCAAACAGGCTAAACCTCTAAGAACACCTAACGAGGTACTCTAACAACGGCTCGAGACGGAAAACGTCAACGTAACGCCGAAAAAGGATTTAAAATAAATCATCGAAAATTCGGGGGCGTTACAGTCACTCCCCCTAACAAAAAGTTTCGACCCGAAACTTTGCGAAAACTACTCCTACAACAGAAGGAAAGAAACAAACTACTAGAAAGGGAACGTACCCGACAACTCAGGGGAACAAATGAGGGTGAGCCTCCCTCATAGCCGACTCTAGCTCCCAAGTCGCGCTCTCCAAATCCTGATTCTTCCAAAGAACCTTCACCATAGGAATAGACTTCGTCCGCAACACTCGAGCTTGAGCTTCCAAGATGCGGACCGGCACCTCGACATACGAGAGATTGGGCTCCAACTGGGGCACAGCGTCCAAGACTTGCCCACTGCTCCGCACACACTTCCGCAACTGGCTCACATGAAAGACATTATGAACCCCCGGGAAGCTAGCTGGCAGATCCAGCCTATAAGCAGCCACACCAATACGCTCCAAAATCCTGAACGGGCCCACAAATCTCGGATCCAACTTCCGATTCTTGCCAAACCTCTTCACTCCTACCATCGGAGACACCTTCAAGAAGACCAAATCATCCACTGAAAACTCCAAATCGGACCTACGCCGATTGGCGTTCTTCTCATACCTCTCCTGAGCAACTCGAAGCTTCTCCCGAATGAGCTTCACGGAAACCTCCATCTCTTCGAGTGCATCAGGACCCAAAACAGGCCTCTCACCGGCCTCGGCCCAAAACAAAGGGGTTCTGCAGCGCCTTCCATACAACGCCTCGAAGGGAGCCATCTGTAGACTCTCTTGGTAGCTGTTGTTGTAGGCAAATTCCATGAGCCGCAAACGCTCATCCCATGCACCTCCATGATCAAGAATATAGCACCGGATCATATCCTCCACAATCTGATTCACACGCTCGGTCTGCCCGTTGGTCTGCGGATGGTAAGCTGTGGAATACCTCAAATCAGTGCCCAAACCCTCCTGCAAACTCCTCCAGAAACGAGATGTAAACCGAGAGTCTCGATCTGAAACGATGCTAACTGGAATGCCATGCAATCTGACGACCTCTTCCAAGTACAACTCAGCAATCTTCTTCATCGAGTAATCGATCTTATAAGGTACGAAGTGCGCACACTTCGTCAATCGGTCCACGATCACCCAAACAGAATCAAACCCTCTCGGAGATCTCGGTAAGCCTGTGATGAAATCCATCGAGATGCTTTCCCACTTCCAAGTCGGGATCTCCAAAGGTGCCAATTTGCCACCAGGCCTCCCATGGTCGGCCTTCACCCGCCTGCAAGTGTAACACTCCGAGACAAAACGAGCTATATCACCCTTCATCCCATACCACCAGGCGATCTGCTTCAGATCATGGTACATCTTCGTAGATCCCGGGTGGTAGGAAACACTGGATCCGTGAGCCTCTTTGCAAACCAATACTCTGATGTCTCCAACTGCGGGGATGCAAAACCTGCCGCGGTACTTCAAAGTACCCGCCTCGTCGATGGAGAAATCTGGCAACTCTCCCCTCTCAGCCCTGAGGTACAAGTGCAACAAATCCGGATCCTCTTTCTGATGCAATCTGGTGAGAGAAATCCATGACGGCTCTGCCACTACCAAACTGCTCTGCAACTCACAGCGTCCTGCGGTGATATCCATCAATAGAAACTCCTCCACTAAACGATCCGCGGTGAGATTGAAGACTTTCCCCGTCTTCCGGCTCAAGGCGTCGGCCACCACATTGGCCTTGCCCGGATGGTACTGAATCTCAACATCGTAATCAGCAACATACTCAAGCCACCGCCGCTGGCGCAAATTCAGCTCCTTCTGAGTGAACACGTACTTCAGGCTCTTATGATCGGTAAAGATCCTGCACTGGGCCCCATAAAGTAAGTGTCTCCACAGCTTCAAGGCGAAAATCACCGCTGCGAACTCGAGGTCGTGCGTAGGATAGTTCCGCTCATGAATCTTCAACTGACGAGACCCATATGCGATCACCTTCCCCTCCTGCATCAACACGCCACCGAGTCCAACGTGCGAGGCATCCACATAAACGTCATAGTCCTGTCCCTCCGCCGGTAAGGTCAACACAGGGGCAGAACATAACCGGCTCTTCAGCTCCAGAAAGGCCTCCTCGCACTTATCGCTCCAAACGAACGCCGCATGCTTCTGCGTCAGCTTTGTCAAGGGCGCTGCCAAGGTAGAAAAGCCCTCGACGAATCTCCTATAATAGCCGGCCAACCCCAAGAAGCTCCTGATCTCCTTGGGGGTGCTCGGCCTACTCCAATCCATCACTGCTGAGATCTTCTCCGGGTCCACTGAAATACCATCTTTGTTCACCACATGACCCAGGAAGGAAACCTGAGGCAACCAGAACTCGCACTTGCTCAGCTTGGCATACAACTGATGATCCCTCAATGCTGATAACACCAACCGCAAATGCTGATCATGCTCCGCCGCATTCCGAGAATAAATCAGAACGTCGTCAATGAACACAACGACAAACTTGTCCAGAAAGTCCTTGAACACCCGGTTCATCATGTCCATAAATGCTGAAGGCGCATTGGTCAGCCCAAAAGACATGACCAGGAACTCGAAATGACCATGCCTCGATCGGAAAGCCGTCCGTGGAACATCCGACTCTCGGATCCTAAGCTGATGGTAACCCGAACGGAGGTCTATCTTCGAAAATACAGAACTGCCACGCAACTGATCAAATAAGTCGTCGATTCTGGGCAGTGGATACCTGTTCTTGATGGTGACTTTGTTCAACTCTCTATAGTCGATACAAAGGCGCATCGAACCATCCTTCTTCTTCACAAAGAGAACCGGAGCACCCCAGGGCGACGAGCTCTGCCTTATGAAGCCCTTCTCCAATAACTCATCAAGCTGAGTACGAAGCTCCTCCAGCTCTCGCGGGGCCATCCGATACGGCGCCTTGGCAATCGGACGCGTACCAGGCTCCAAATCAATCACGAACTCCACATCCCTGTCTGGAGGAAGACCGGAAGATCGCTAGGAAACACGTCAGGAAACTCTCGCGCAACCGGAATCTCATCCAAAAGCGGCACACTGCTAACAGTCCCCAACACTGAGACTAGACAAGCAAAACAACCAGCAGGAAAACCCCTCTGAGCACATACCGCAGAAATCGCCGGAGAGTCCCGACGCGAATCACCGAAAACACTCCCGGGCTGACCGCTGTCCTTCCTGAAATCCAAGCGCTTTCCCCTGCACTGAATCACTGCATCATATCGGGACAACCAGTCCATACCCAGGATGACATCGAAATCCTCTAAGTCCAACACTTTCAGATCAGCCTTGGCCAGATAATCCCCCAACAAAATAGGGCAGTCCAGAATGCCCTGATCTGATATCACGGATTCACCCGAGGGGAACTTGACGCTAAAGGCACCACCAACACGATCAAGAACCCACTGGCACCGCTCGACAAAGGCCCTAGCCACAAAGGAGTGGGTAGCACCTGAGTCAAACAGAACGCGGGCCCAGCGGTTCCTTACCTTAAATTTCCCTATACACAAACAAAATATTAAACGCACAAGCAATTAACAAAACAATAGCAACACTAAAACTGCTACAACAGAGAAAGTCAAGCGAGGGGGGGGGGGTTACCTGAAATGACCTGCGTCGAAGTCTCAGCCTCCGCTGAAGATACCACATTCAGCTTCCCTTTACCCTTGTCCACCGGCTGAGGCGGAGGTAAAGCCTGAAGCGGAACAGCATGAAGAGCGGACTGAACCTGAGGGCACCTCGACTTAATATGGCCCTTCTGGCCACACTGGTAGCAAACACGATCCTTGGACCAGCACTGAGCAGCCTCGTGACCGGGTCGCTTGCAGACAGGACAAGGAACATCCCTCCTCGGAGCACTCTGGATAGCATGCACATGCTCCTTCTTCTGGACCCTTGCCCTCTTGAAGCACCTCTCAGCTGGGTGGCCCGGATGGCCACAGAAACTGCACACTACCTTGCTCTTCTTCTCAGAAGCAGCACCAAGAACCTGGGGACCCTTTTCCTCAACTGACCTCCTCTTCTCGTTTCTCGCCTGCTGCCCACGCTGCTTCGCGTTCTCGATAGCCTCTACCTTCAAAGCGGCCTCAACTGCCCCTGCATAAGTCACCGCTCCGTGGGCGACCGCTAGCTGCTGAACGTCGCTCCTCAGGCCACCAAGAAACCGCTTCACCCTGTCCTCCTCGGAGCTCACCAAGCTAGGACCAAAGCGACTGAGTTTGCTAAACTCAATCTCGTAATCGCTGACGGAGAGCTGCCTCTGCTTCAGATGAATAAAGTCATTCATCAGCCTGTCTCGCTCTACTGACGGTAGAAACTTCCTCATCAGGATCTCTTTGAAGGATGCCCAAGTACATCCTCCCACCATGCCTTCCTTCTCTCGCATCCACCAGCTCTTCGCTAGCCCCTTCAGCTGATAGGCGGCTAACATCACCTTCTGGTCCTCAGTCACCCCAGAGTAGTGAAACATCTCCTCTATGGAGATCACCCAGTCATCCAGTACCATAAAGTCCGCCTTACCATCGTAGGTAGGAGGTCGCAGCCGCTGAAACTGGGAGATGAAAGCCATCCCGGGGGGCACCACCACTGGAGGCACGAGAGGAGCAGGAGGAGCAGGAGGGGCTAGGACAGCTGTACCCACGGCGGGGTCCTGAACTCCCGGAGTCTGACCCGCCGCTCCGGATAAAAAGGACTGCATCTGGGCCTGCAACTCCACCACCTGCCTTGATAAGGCCTCGTTACTCTGCCTCAGGCTTTCCACCATTGCATCACTCTGAGCCCCAGAAGACTCGCCCTCAGACTGGGGAGTCGACCTCGTCACTCTACGCTTCGGCGCCATCCTAAAAGAAACAAACATCACAATTATTAGAACGCACTATAACTACTAGAACGAACAACAGACACGTACAGACAATATGTACATAAATATGCTCTTCTACTGCTATATTTGCTCTGGAAATTTATTTCATTTATTAATAAAGGAAATGATATGCTTAGCCTAAGATGGTTCACCACCATCACTGACTCTTGTGCCTAGATCGGGAATGCATGAATTTATATTCTTTTTGACTCAAAAAAATTATGTGTGTACACATGTCATCTTGCACGTCTTTAGCTTGGCGCGTTGTGCTTATGCGATGTTATGCTATGCATGATTATGCTATGCATTCTAAAAAGGCCCTAGTGCATGCCATGGCGGAGTACACATGAAAATGTTATGCATCCCATAATACATAACATTCTCATGCAACTAAAAAAGAAAACGTGCTAGTCGCATCCATGCGGTGAGGTTATGCACCCCATAATACATAACCCTCGCATGTTGCCCCTATGGTGGATCCATATACAACCACATATTATGTATCGCAAAATACATAATATGCCCCGTATACTTCATGTTATGCTTATGAGTGTAGTGCAGTGTTCGTGCTTCAGCCAAAACGTGCCGATGACATGTCGGTGTGTGTATGATACGACTCTAAACATCTAACACAAACAAAGGAAGGTTGCCCGACCAATTGTCAAGCAACCTCCCTCTGATACCAACTGTCACAACCCGCATTTTTCTCACTATTTATTAAATCAGAGTAAGAGAAAATCTACGCGCTGTGATGCCACGTCGAGCAGGGGATAACTGCCGACGTTCAGGCGACACTCCAAATCCTTTCAAATCATGACTTTATTGATTATAAAAAAAAAACTTGATTTATTTATGGGCCGTATCCCTCGGCTCAGTGGACCAAAGAGTCCACGGTTTCAAAACAGATTTTTATACGTAGCGGAAAATACTTCATTTATGCCAACATCCTAAATGAGCGCATAAGTGATCCCGAAGGACCCTTACGCTGAACCAAAACTCTAGTTTAATTTATACATATATAGGAAAAATCATTTGTTATACGCAAACAAGAAAGTACGCTAAATGAGTTCTTTTTAAAAATCATGCTGATCATGCTTTATATACATAATATAGTTTTTACTTTTATAGTTTTTAAAGTAACTAGCAACCTAGCATAAAACTTCCCAGAGCAAGTAACTAAGTCCCCAAAAACAGGGTAGCAGTAAAAGTAAACATATCTAGTGCAAAGGTAAAAACTATCAGGGGCGTCACATAAGACACTAACCCACTGGCAAGTACACATGTCTGTAAGAAGACAGTAAAACTACCTCACTATGACTCAAGAGAGTCTCAACAGCCAACAGAAAGGAAACCTCCAACAGCACCACAGCAAGCCACCTACTGGCTACTGTCCTGAACCTGAGGCATTCAGAAAAGTAGAACACCTCAGAGCAAGGAAAAAGGAATGCAAGTGCTAAAAAGAAAAGTAAGGTAAAAGCAGGTAAAGTGAAGTAAAGAGAGTACAACTAGAGTAGAACAACAATGCCCAAGGAAGGGCGAAAAGCAAACCTGCACCAGGTGCGGGTAAACAGCAACTACTCTGCCTAACAACCTGCAGAGTCAACATGGCCATGATGCCAAAATGCTGCAACACCTACGGAAGAAACGCCTAACATCCTAAACTGTGAGAGGCGGCAGTAGCAAAAACAAGAAACTTGGAATCAGGTTGAAAGCGTTCCAAATCGCCCAACCACTAATTCCGAGTCAACAAATTGCTCAAGGGTTGACACGTGAAGGCACAAAAGACCCATCACTCACTTGCCCAGAAAACTACTCGGGTCAAGGTAAAGAGTGTGGTCAAGGCTACATCACGCCACACAACCCCTAAATGAGCCATCCACCACCACTACTGACCACAACCCACGATTCGGCCTTCGAAAGGTAACAGCCGACAAGGGACTCTCGATACACGAGCAAAACACTCGGGGAGAAATCAACGCTAAGGGATTAGTCGTTGCGATTACGCAACGCCGCTGCGAGTGGGTACACTCACTCGATCCTAAGCCTAGCGTACGAGCACCGACATCGGGTCGCACGACTTAAAAGACGCACGACCATAGGCCGTGCGTGCACAATTACACCTAAACGCCTCAAATAGGCAAACTAGGCAAAATCCCCAAAACCTAGACCTACACCTAGGCCTAACATAAACTCAACCCGACGCTAACCCATATCTACGCGACACACCTACCGCGACGCCGTCCTAAATCGGAAGCTACTAGCGGGAGGGTAGAAATCCTAATTTTTCTAGCGCGTTCCAATGGGGATAAGGGTTAGGAGGAAGTTAAATCAACAAATTTTAATTGCAATAATACATGAAATTACAAGGAATTGAACAAACGAGAGGCCAAACGGCGAAAAGAGGGGAAGCACTTGCCTCGCACGGATCACCAAAAATTTCGCCGGCACAACGGCGCTATGGCGGATTTCCAAGAGCACGAAGGCTCCAACAAACCACAAAATATCACAAACCTAAGATATTACCAACTAATTAACAAATGAACAAGCTAAATTTAACGAAATCCAAACAAAATTAAAAATGGAGATTCAACGAAATCATGGGGAAAGGTTCAATAGCATACCTAGGATCGAAGCTCCCGGCGAGGGGAACGCGGATCCGGGCTCGGATCGGAAGGAGGGGGTCGGGGCTGCCGGCGGCGGGCGGCGGAAAGAGGCCGGCTAGGGCGTTTGCCGTCGGCTCGTACAGGAGAAGGGGATCGGGATTTCTGATTTAGGGAAGGCCGGCTGCTTTTAATCAAGAGGGGGGGGGGGGGGGCGGTTTTAATTAATTTTATAAGGGGGCCGGCTGGGGTTTTTATTAGGGGGAGGGGAGTTCGGCTGCTTAGGTGTTATTAGGGGGGAAGGGTTTAAGTTAATAAATAACTTAATAAATTAATTAATAACTTAAGTGATTAACTAATATAATAACATCTAAGCTAAAATCAAACCTAATACTAATAATCAACTAAATTAACTCACTAACCCCAAATACTCCTATGTAAGCACTCAAATAACAAATAAAAACACGCATATTAACGTACACCCGGGCACACAAAAAGACCAAATCCTAAATGTAGATACGGACACGCAATAAAAATTAACGCCCCGCACGCACGCACAAATATAACCTCACCCGCACAACACGCACACCGAACAATAAACCACACCGGCTCGCACGAGTCGCGCGCCACGCGACACATGCGCCAAGAGACATGCCGTCATAGAAAAAAATGACGACTCGCACAAATTAACTACCGCCAAAACGACGCGAAAACGCGACGTCTTCGGATTTCGACTAAAATCGCACCGTAGCTAAATACCCGGGCTACGAGAACAACGGCGAAGTCAAAAACGACCTCCGACGAACAAAACTCGAGCTAACCTCGCCCGAAGCCAAAACACGAGGATTCCCTGAAAGGCTCAACCGGGTCTCCAAAACAGACACCGGCTAGCTGGGGAAACCCGCAAACAGGCTAAACCTCTAAGAACACCTAACGAGGTACTCTAACAACGGCTCGAGACGGAAAACGTCAACGTAACGCCGAAAAAGGATTTAAAATAAATCATCGAAAATTCGGGGGCGTTACAGTAACCACATATATAAATATTTTACAATAGTGTTTAGGGTGTATCATTTTTCGCTAAATGTAAGCAGACATTAAGATCATGACGCCCCCCACTAACGACGGAAGTTACGCGGGTGGTTTTTCCCCGGAACGGACGGTCTTGACCGCGACGAGTTGATCAGATGACGGAGGAAGGGGGCGGCACTATGGCCAACGAAAGAGATGGTGAGGGAGGCGACCAGCTCTCGCGTCGGCCACTCCCCCCGGCAAGGAGCCGACCGACCACCAACCGTCAACGCAATGCTAGGCGGCCGAGGTAAGCGGACGGCCGGAGCCGGCGGGGTGGTCGCAAGTTGCGTGTCCAACCGACCAAGGACCCGGCACCGGCCGGCCGCAAGGTGCGGCCGCCCAGAGCCGAGGTACGCAGGGGCCAAGCGTTCCCAGCCGGAGGCCCGGACGCCACCCACACCTTCCTACGGTCGGGATGGACGTTGTGGGAAGGCGGTGCCCCCGCCGGTCAGGGTGTCCGGCTAGGTGGCCGCACCATGCATCCGCAATGGCGCGACTGCAAGGCGCAACCTCCGCGGCAGTCGGAGGCTGGGTTGGCACCGGGTCAGCCGACGGGTCCGAAGGAGAGGGAGGGGGCCGGCTGGTAACTTGTAGTGGGATCCCCCGCACGCGGATCGCGCAGGATCACGTGGGTGGATCGTGCGGCGGTCAAATCCATGTCCCCACTAAGATAGCGAGGACACGAGGAGTGAGTTATCCGCACCCCAATCTTTTTATAAAAGAAATCTCATCCCTATCATGTTAATTTTTCTCCGAGAAATGGACGAGAAAGGAAAAAGGCCTTCCTATGTTCCCAGTGGCCTACTATAGCCTCATCAATGCCCTCCAAAAAGCTCTACGGTGCGAAGCTGTATGCGAATTGTTCCGAGAACTTAGAGAAAAGTGTTAGTTTTTGTCTTTTAGGAATTTAATGGAGGCCCTGAAGATTCCATGAAGGAAGAGATTCACAGTGCTGCTCATCTTCCCACTCCATTCACATATTTGGTTCTTATAGATCCAGTTTTTGGAAAATCAATAAGATTGAGGCTCTGTTTGGCGCGGCTGTAGCGATTGGAGAAGCAGTGGTAGAATAATCGACTGTTTTGCAGAGTGGTGACAGAATCTGAGAATTTTCTTGGAAGAACAGCGTTTGCAATGTTGTTTAGTATTTATATTTTATAAATATTATTTAAATAATACTGTATTTATTAAATATATATTATTTTATAAATATTATATAAATAAAACATTATAAATATATACTTTATATAACATTCATATAAATTAATTAATAATATATAACATATAATATTAACCTAATATAATAATTATTAACTTAATTATAATAACTATTAACTTAATTATATAATATTAACTTATTATATAATGTAATAACTTAATTATAATAATTATTAACTTATAATAATAACTTAATTTTAATAATTATAAACTTAATTATATAATATTAATATAATTTATAACTTATTATTTTATAATTATATATTACATAATAAATAAAAAGGATAGCAGCTCTGCAGAGTGTTGCTATTTCCGAGTCGCGAAAAAAGCTCTTTAAAAAATTATTTTGCCGGAGCTTTTTAAAAATCGACGACTCCCTGCTCATAAAACGCCGCGCCAAATAGAGCCTGATAAAAAGTTTATTCATCTCAAGTCAATGGACAAGAAAGGCTTTCCTTTGTCCCCAACGGCCTACTATAGCCTCATTGATGCCCTTCGGAAGCTGCCTGTGAATTGTTCCGAAAACAAAGAGAAAACTACGGGTCTTCGTCTTTCTAGAGGAGTTTAATGGAGGCGCTGAAGATCCGTGAAGAAAGAGATTCATAGAGCGGCTCATCTCTGCTTTTAGTATTTTTTTCTTCAGTGTGCAAATAGCCATTTTAAGATTGTTTACTTTTTTGGCTGCAGAACACGAATTCAGCGGCTCTTCCCGGCATTTCTCCCAGCTTAGATCTCATCCCATTCACAGAACAAAGTTCCCATAGTCAATGCTGCCAGTGCCTGCCACGAGCCCTCTGAAGTTTAAGACTCTAATGCTGCTAAAACGGTCTCAGGCGTCGACCCGGAAGCCAACTCCTGGCCGACCCAGCCGCCGGCGCTCGACCACCACTTATTCGACCTCCCTCCACTTCCAGAAGCTCGGGATCTCGTCTCGGAGTTTGACGACCTTCCCTTACCTGATCAGATTGCCTGTCCTGAGAGCTTCCACGCAATGCGGCTCCCGGAGGCGCCGGCATTCTTCAACGTGATTGTTGGCGGCCATGACTTGAAGATAAAGCATCCCGAGATGCCGGAAAGCTTCTTCGACGACTTCTCGTCCGACATGTTCGACTACCTGGAACAGCCGCCTGCTGGGAAATGAGGATGTTTTACTCTTTAGTCGTTGCCCGTTTGTTTTTGTATGAAAGAAAATGGGAATTATTAGATAGAGATGATGTTGTGTTGGTCATGATTTTGATCCAAAGCGTGTATAGTGTTTGGTAGTGTGTATTCTTTGTCAAAGTTCTAATCTTTTTAGGTGATTTCAATTACCCTTCGTGTGAAAACTCTAATCTTTGTGGCGTTTAAGGAATTTGTCATTAGTATCTTCATTAATCTTTGCTGCTTGTCTGTGGGCAGTTCATAGTAAATTTGCGGGAGGAGGGAGGTAGCGCGTGCATGGTTGGGCGTGCATGCACGCCCGTGTGTGTGCAGACCTTGTAGCAAAGATGCTCGGTCAGATGCAATTGCCAACGTGTACATCCAAAAATTTATAAAAAAGCTCGCAGGCCTTCACTTGAAGACAAGCAACTCCAAATATTAGAGAAAGCTCTGAGATTTTTCTTCAAGAACGTGAGACTTATATTGTTCCTTCGGGCGGGATTCGCCCCGCTCCCTCTCTATCCACTCAACTCTCACATGAACGATTTAGTGAGCCAGGAAGAAGACATAGGGGAATGCTCTCATGGATAATTCATGGAAGCTCCGTAAACTTTGTTTTTTTCCTCTCTTCTCTGTACTCAAGACTTGTAATGGAGAGATGGTCCGACACCTTCTGAGAAGCACAAACACTTATACACAAAAAGAAAATAGTGAATTTTGATCGCACACATTTCTAGACATGTGATTTTTAACACTTTTCAAATTTTTGACGTTAAAAATATTTTTATTGTTTCATTTTCATTTAACTGTTTACACAGTCGGAGAAAAAGCGGGCGTCTGAGAACAAAATAAAAAGATATCTATATTGTGCTATAATAGTATAATGTATTATTGATTATAGATATATATTAATTAATTCAGATATTTATTTATTTCAGAAATAATTTTAAGCAAAATATAATTAATAATTTTTTAATTTTTTATATTTGCACGATGTTGTTTGGCTCCCAAAAATAGGAGGCGGTTCCTTGAAAGTGCGATTTTGCGCTTTTGTAGCCACTCTCTCCCTCCCTCTCTCTCTATCTAGATCTCTCCCTCTATCTCTCTCCTCCACCTCGCAGCTGTTCCAATAATCCAACCAATGCTCTCTCTCTCTCTCTCTCTCTCTCTACAGTTTTCTACAGGCTCTGTTTCTCTGATTTTTTTTGTTCTTCTCTTCTTCTCTAACTGGTAATGGTAATAGTAAAATCTCTTTCTCTAATTTTATCTTATCTCTCTAGCAATTTTTTTTTCTTTTTAATTTTCATCTGTTGCAGTCCCCTAGCCGCGGGAGCAAACTCCGTCAATTCAGTACCGGCGAACGAACACAAGGCCAAAAGGGGCAAAAGGAGAACACGCTCTGTTTATGGGGGCAGTGCTTTCCACCGTCCACAGATGCCAGCCTCCAGCCTGATAATAGGCCGCCAGGCGGTGGCAATCTCACGGCACATGGCGGAAGCGCTGTTTCCGGCAAGAACAATGACCGCTCGGGGAGAAACGCGGCCGTCCTCCGCCGTCCGGCATTGCCCTGTTCCATTCCGACGGGGGAAAGTGCAGTCCCGGCGAGCGAGCTTCTAGCCAAAGGGGGCAAAAGGAAAACATGCTCTGTTTATGGGGGCAGTGCTTTCCACCGTCTTCAAATGCCAGCGTCCAGCCTGATAATGGGCCGCCAGGCGATGGCAACCTCACGGCACATGACGGAAGCGCTGTTTCCGGCAAGAACAATGACCGCGCGGGGAGAAACGCGGCCGTCCTCCGCCGTCCGGCATTGCCCTGTTCCATTCCGACGGGGGAAAATGCAGTCCCGGCGAGCGAGCTTCTAGCCAAAAGGGGCAAAAGGAGAACACGCTCTGTTTATGGGGGCAGTGCTTTCCACCGTCCTCAAATTCCAGCGCCCAGCCTGACAATGGTCCGCCAGGCGGTGGCATTCTTACGGCACACGGCGGAAGCGCTGTTTCCGGCAAGAACAGACACCACGCGGAGAGAAACGCCGCCGTACTCTGCCGTCCGGCATTGCCCTGTTGCATTCCAACAGGGGAACATGCTGTTTCCGGCAAAAATTAATTACCTGACGATGTTTTTTTAATCTGATTCAACGGCAGCATGGCGGCGCTAAGTGTTTATTCCGACTGGGAAAAACCAGCAGGCTTTTCGACCACCAGCGAGTTAATCGCATCGTCCGAGGTAGCCGAAGCTCTGATTGGCTTTCTCGAACCTTTAGACTGTCCTCTCTTCCCCATCGACGACATCTTCAACGCCGCCTCCGACAACGCCCTCGTCGACCCCGTCGATTACTTCTTCGCCGACAACCTCTCCGACGCCGCCAACGACAGCGTCTTCGCCGCCGTTCCCGGCAACCTCTCTGACGCCGCCCATGACAGCGTCTTCGCCGCCGTTCCGGACAATCTCTCCGACGCAGTCCCAGAAAACGACCTCCTTTCCTCGCACCCACCGCCGGACCACTGCTCTTTGCACTGCTGCGCCAAACGCCACCGCTGCTGCTATTCCGACGAACCCCAGCAATCACTCTGTTTCGAGTCAAATCTATTCGCAGCAGAGTTTGCCCCCGCCGAACTTCCGGAGCCTCACTATTTCCAGCCAACTCCATTGGCAGAGCGCCCCGAGCCGCCGCCGCCGCCGCCACAATATTTTGATCAAACTCCATTCTCAGCAGAGTTCGCATTCGATCCGCCTCCCAAAACTACGGCAGGCTTATCGGCGCAGAGCGCAGCGGCGAGGGAGCGGCGGAAGCGTATCAGCGACAGAACACATGAGCTCAGCAGGTTGATTCCAGGCGGCGGGAAGATGACCACCGCCGAAATGCTCCAGGCGGCGCACAAGTATGTCCGGTACCTCCAGGCCCAGATAAGCATCCTCGGGCTCGACACATCCGACAAGGTTCGTCCTTTTCATGCTTTCTCTTTACTCTGTAATCACCGATTCTGAAACAAATTCATGCGAAACATACAGGAAAAAAGTGGGGAAGAAGACGAGCTTCTCAGAGTTCTTATATCCTCTGCAGCCATTCAAGAGAAATTATCAAAACAGGGGATGTGTTTGGTGCCTAAAGAGATTGCAGAGGAGTTTGTGGCAGATCCTCTGCTTAAATTCAACCCATTCATGAAAAAAATTCAGCGAATTATTAATACGGGGGAAGAAAGCTTATTAGCCTGAGTAATTTTTATTCTATTGTTTCCGTTATTTATTATTTATTTTTCATTTATGGTTGTAAATATTTGTGCCCTTGAAGGCTAGAAGCATCCGGTTCCATTTCACCGATTTTTTTGTCATACTCTCATTTTAGAAATGTACATTTACCTGCAGCTCTATATTTAACTATTTCTACTTGTTGCCGTCAAATTTAGGCATTGTTAAATCGGTCTAGATGTGACTGTCTTAGTCGCGAAACGGTCGAGCGTGCAAACAGTCGCAAAGTAAGAAAATAAATGCATAAGACGATTTTTACGTGGAAAACCCCCTCAATTGGGTAAAAAATCACGTCATCGGATCTGTGCCGGTCAAACTTCACTATGTGCTCTGTGTTACAAATATGTTGAAGAATCGAGGACGACAGGCCGCTTCTCGTTACAATCTAGGGATGAGAGAGTATACACGTGCTCGATGAGCTTGGATTTAACGGCTTTTGGCGGTGTGAGCTCTCTCGGATGCCGCGTGAATGTTGAATACGACAGTGGAACATGAGGAACGATATTGACGATGTGTGCGACGAGGCTTCTCTGAGCGGTTGACGAATCTTGCTCCTCGAGGCGGACTTGGGTGAATCCCTGATAGAGTGACGGTGGCTCGTACGGAAATTCTGGTGGAGCTGTGGCTCATAGGCGAATTCTGGTACAGGAGCAGCGGCTCGTAGGCGAATTCTGGCAGAGCTCCGGCCTGAGGAAGAAGAAAGTATGTTGGAAAAATATGAGAAATGAGGAGGCTCGGCCGCCCGGTGGCCTTTTACAGCCTCCAAGAGGTGGTTATGCGTCTATCCGTACACTGTAACCATCAATATTACTATATTAACCATAGTTCTGGACGCACATTAAACATGCAGTATTTAATAAATGCAAACTGTCATCACGACCATGATCCCCTACTAACGGTGGAAGTTACGCGGACGGTTACCCCCGCAACGGATGGTCGCGATAGTGGCGGGGCCGATCAAACGGCGGAGGAAAGGCGTAGCATCGCAACCAATGGGAGTGCCGCCCCTCACAGGCGAGGGAGGCGCCAAGCTCCCGCGCCAGTCGCAAATCGACCACCAACCACCGACGCGGCGATGGTCAGCCACGGGAAGTGGTCTGTCGGGGCCGGTGGGGGGTTGACGCAGTGGGTCGGGCGCACCCGGTTGGTGCGCCGGCTGCCGGTTGCGCGGTCGGCGACGGCCGGGAATCCGGTACCGACCGACCGCAAAGTGCGACCAGCCAAAATCGGGGTGCGCTATGCGCGGTTGGCCAAGCGCTCCCGACCGGAGGACCGGCGTGGCCAGCCGCGGCCTCCCACAATCGCAGCAAAGACCGTGAGAAGGGGGTGTCCCTGCCGGTCGGGGAGATCGGCGGGGTGGCCGCGCCATGCGACCATAGAAGTGCGGCGGAGAGACACGACCTCCTCACCGGTCAGAAACTGGACCGGCTTTGGCCGGCCGGCCGGAGGAAAGGGGAAGAGAGGGGGGAGGGGCCAACTGTCTAGCCGGCCCCGGTCGGATAACAAGAGTGGGACCCCGCGCGCGCGGATCGTGCCTGATTGCCCATGCTGATCACGTGCGCGACGGTCAAATCCTTGTCCCCACTAAGTTAGTTGGGATCATGAGGAGTGAGCTATCCGCACCCCAAATCTTTATAAAAGTGATCTCATTCCTATCAATTGCCCCGCGAAATCCTCGGTATTAGAAACTAGTACTGGAAAAGAGCGATGAATTCTCTTTCCCCTCAAGAAATTTTCATGGTGACAACGGTGATGGCAAACAAAGAAATGTCAAAGAGGACGGACGACGGCGTTCCACAGGCCAAGGTAAGCTGAAAAAGATGCGGAGAAAATGGTGCATTCGGATACTGGAAGTTCGACGTGGCATGCCGGCGAACGGAGGAGCGGAGTCTTACACGTCTGCTCGCCGGCGCGAGGTTGGGCTCGCCAGTCTGGGCGCCCATTGCGCGCATGTGCCCCTCGGGTGTGGACACGCACGCTTGCGCGCACCAGGGTGTGGATAGGCACGCCTATGCCTGGGTTAGCGCGGGCGCGAGTGCACCGGGTGCCATCGGTATTGGACTACCGATGACATTAACACTTGCTAAATCTGGCTCAGCCCAACATTCCTTTTTTATCACGTCAAAATTGCTACCACTGGCATTAGTGCAACTGTCAGAGTTAGCTACTACTGCCGGCGCTAGGGAATCCTTTTCCAGCTTGTAGTTGTCACCGTTCTCTTTCTGAAATGGGGTAGCACGTCCCGTAACTCTTTCCATAATGAAAGTTATGATCGTTTTAGTATTCAGCTGTCAATGTTCATCTTTTTGCTGATTCTTAAGTATACACACCCATGACAGAGGGTTTGTCTCATTTAATCATTGCTTGTACATTTATTAACTGTACACTATAAACACACAAAAGACTAGATCAAATACATCTCGATATTAATTTGTTATTTTCAAACTAAAAGATGTGTAACGCATACTCCAAAATTTTCAATTACTTTTAAACATAATTGTTGCATCTTACAAGACCCCATGAAGAAGATTTCTAAAGAGTTAGGACAGCAGATTTGAGGGATGTATTACTTCTCTCAGGATCTTTTCAACAATGCTATTCAGAACAGCTTGAGGCATACAGCAGCCAACATTACAGAGACCTTCACAAAATAATTTAATAACAACATAGATTGAGCCACATTCTAACTGATAGACTCAGAATTTTAACATATTCCAGATTTACATGGTATAAAATACTATGATTGCACAATTTTTTCTTTAGCAAAACAATTTAGATGTCCATTTAATAAAAGATATGTTTTTTTTTCCGAAAAGATAAATTGCAAATTTATTCACTAAAGGTTTTGGAAAAGTGAGTTGCAATTTTTTTTCCCAAGTTAGCCATTTGCAACAAAATCCAAATGCCAAATTGAAAGCAGGTGTTGAAATAATATATGTATATGTATGTATTTCATTGTTATATTTCCTTTTATGTTTTTCAGTTAGGAGTTAGTTATCACTGTTCTGTGACTGTATAAATAGATGAACTTTGTATCAGACAGATTATAAATGTTTTTTTGTTTACACAATTAAAGAAACTCTTTTTCTTGCTTGTCGTTTTTCGTTTTCCCTTCACCGCTGTCGTCTTAACAGTGTTAAGTTGAATATGATCTCGATTTGAAGTCAAAATAAAATGAATCTCGCAATAGGTTCAATCCAGGGAGAAATTTATAGGTTTGGAGATTGGACTGTCTGGGGCAAGTGGCGTTCCACCTCATAAATCAGCTCGGGTCCGCACATAAAAATCTATGTCAGACTTTTTACTGTTCGCACATCCGAGATGTCCACAAAATGTCCTGCCTTAGTTGAAAAGTGTATCTAAGATGTCCTGCCTAAGTTGACGAGGGTATCTAAGATGTCCCAGACAAAGAAAAATTTGGATCCGGGAGCAAGACCCAAAAATCTCGTCAATCTCGGTCGGACCGAACATCCTTAAATTAGATTGAGCATTGTTGTGGTCACCAAGTTTTCCTTCGGTCTGGAGAATCGGACACCTTGGCTCCAAGTCGGATCGGGTGCACAGGCAGTCAAAGTAAATCAAGCAGCAATGACATAAAGATGTTTTAGTGTGGAAAATCCGGTAAAGGTGAAAAATCACGTGACAGGATTAATGTCGGGACAAAATCCCTATGTAGAATATAAGATGAATAAACTTTATAAATAAAAACTCTTTATGTACAAGAACTCGAAAGAGAGGTTGAAGGCACGCCAAAGAAATCGTTGGAGTCGATGCGTGCGTCCTTGACGTAGTATGAGCGTTACAAATCCTCTTTCAAATTCTTGATCTTCACGAACGGAGTTGTGAGTGCTATGGACATTAGGGGAGAGAGCTCTCACAAAAGATCATAGTTGTAGCTCAAGTTCCCGCCAATTGGAATGTTGGGATCCGCTCTTTAAATAGGCTCTGAAAGCTACTGCCATTGGTAGAGCTACCGCCCCACGACACCTTAAATGGTAAGCAGGAGGCACATAGATCGCTGTAGAAATAGAAATCACGTTTCTCCAATTTAGGCATTTAATCTCACCACACTGCGATAATGGCTAGCGCGCCACATTAGCGTGATATACGCTGCTCAGCCGGATCTCCTTCTCAGTTTGCTCCTTAATCAACTGTGGATTGATGAGCATTTCATAAGTTACTGTCGGGCGTTAAGGTTTCCGCGTTGTGGTAAAGATTTGCTAAGTATGGCCTTCATCCCGCCATTCAGTACATTCAAAACATTTTGATAGTTGTCCCTCATTCGTCAGGGCTAACGCCAACTGTAGATGTTATCGCTGAATGCTAGCTCTCTTTTCAATGCGTTGTCTTCATTTTTCATCGTACACATGGGAAAATTGTGCTCGTAGTTCCTACATACTATAAACACATGATAAACATGATCAGATGCACAAAGAGATTTATTATTCTCAAATCAAAAGATGCAGAACGCATGTTCCAACTACACACTCCTCTCTATACAGTGTTATTGAACGAAGCTCTGACACATGAAAAAATAAATAATGCATCTTTAAAAAGTTGTCACAATACTCATTTTCAAAGCAATATATAATTGTGATGCATACAATGAATCTCCATAGTTACATCAAAAGATATTTATCTTGATGATGATTAGAACTTCGTGCATCCGGAGACGTACGGACAAAGAGCACAAAATCAACGGTCCGACATGATCACAACTCCGATCATAGAGTCAGTTACTCATGATAAACAAAATTAATATTTTGAATTCATAAATTATTATTTCAGTTGAATTCGGTATCACTGTTAAAGTCAAAAGTATTGTTCTACAAGAATTCATTTTGTACACAGATCATAAATAGTTTCGCCACAAAAAAATAAATGATTCCCATCACTAAAAACAACAATAATAACACTAAGCCTTTATCCCATTATAATGGAGTCAGCCATATGTATTTTTTGTGGCCGTCCTATCTTTTGTTATTGTTGCGGTCTAACTCGATGCTCCGGTCGGGCCGGATATTCTTGGACCGCCTTAGCTCGCGGAGCGGTCGAGCGCGCACACAGTCAGTTGAAAAATGGGGGATGGACACGGGACGTTTTAACGTGGAAAACCCTTCAACCGGGTGAAAAACCACGTGACCGGGTCGGTGCCGATCAAAAACCCACTAGCTTGTTGGAGTTTACAATTTGACTGGGGAAATCGGGGCGACAGGCCGCTCCCGTTACAATCTTGAGGAGAGAGAGAGTATATGCGCTCGTTGGTGGGCAACAGACTGCCTCGCCAACGGGACTTGGATGGTGGAATGGGCGAGATACTTCAGTCGCATGCGCTCAGAGGCGACGCGTGTCCAGGGGTTGTCACGGCTTCTTTGTGCGTCCTTCTCAGTCCTGGGAGTGCTCCCCTTGTAACTGAGCTCTGGTGGGGTGCCAATAGCCGATGGCAGGTTCTGGTAGCTGTTGGCGGGTGCTAGTATCCGTTGGTGGCCGCTGGAGACTGCGGGTGGCTGTCGGTGGTTGGCGGCGAAAGGCGGCCGCTGGTGGTTGACGACGAGGGGTGGTCGTCGGCAGAGAGAAAACGGGAGAGCTCCCACCTGAGGAAGAAGAAGAAGGGAAGCGTAGGAGGAGAAAGTTAGGAAATGAGGAGCCCCTGGGGTCCTTTTATAGGCTCCAGGGGGAAGTTATGGCGGCCCCACCACTAACCTAGTGGGTTAGTGAGTGGTTTTGTCCCGATCGGACGGCCGGTGGGGCCTCTCCCTCGATCGGACGGCGGGGAGGGCTTCCCATGATGGCGGGCCGTCATGACGGCGGCGGCAGCCGGGCGGCCGACGAGGGAGGCCAGCGGTGGCCAAGTTCACGGCCGGCCGCGGCCACGGCCGCCCAAGGTCGGGGCGGCCATGGCCATGGCCGGGGCGGCCATGGCCGGGCGGCCATGGCCACGGCGGCGGCCATGGCCGGGGCGGCCATGGCCACGGCGGCGGCCGGCCATGGTCGGGGCCATGGTCGGGGCCGGCCATGGCCGAGGCCGGCCATGGCCATGGCCGAGGCCGGCCATGGCCATGGCCGGGGCCGGCCATGGCCGAGGCCGGCCATGGCCATGGCCGAGGCCGGCCATGGCCATGGCCGGGGCCGGCCATGGCCGAGGCCGGCCATGGCCGGGCCATGGCCATGGCCGCGGCCGGCCATGGCCGCGGCCGGCCTTGGCCGCGGCCGGCCATGGCCGCGGCCGGCCTTGGCCGGAGGGGAACCGCCGGGGCGCGGTTCCTTCCCCTAATGGTGGGGAGAGAGGGGGCCCACTCCCATAATCTCCATGAGAGATCATGGGGGTTAGGGGGGCCCGCCCATGATCTCCATTCATGGGGATCATGGGGGCCTCCTTTTTCTTATAAATTAAGGTGGAGCCCATCAGTTATAATCTCACGAATGCCTAAATACAGTCTTTCCTTGTAGTTTCATTCCAAAGTCTTTGCTGGTTTCCCACGGCAATGACTTCGTTTAAAGGGACTTAGGCTTCGTTTGGTTCAGCGTTTCGCTGCCTCCGTTTGAAGCAAATGCCACCGGACAGTAAATAAACGGCCGCCGGCAGCGTTTGCTCCGTTTGCACCAGCAGCAAGGAGGAAATGACCCCGATCCGTTCCGTTTCTACCCGCACCTCTCCCCCTCCGGTTCCAAAGTGGCGTTTCGACCCACCGGATGCAGCCGCCACCGCCGAACCAAATATAGACTTATTTTCACCAGTCAAACGGTTACAATCACATGAACCGGAGTCGATGAAAATTGGCTTCATTTGACGCAGCGTTTGGAGCTCTCCGTTGGGGCAAACGCCGCCGCACGGCGGGTAACCAAAGGACCGGCGGCGGCGGCGTTTTCTTCGTTTGCACCCGCCGCATCATGGGAAATGAAGGAAATGAATCTCCGGCGGCGTTTGTTCCGTTTTCATCCGCCCGTCTGCCTTGAGAAATGCTCCAAAAAGCTCCGTTTGGAACAACCACCTCCCCCCTTCGATTCGAACACTCCGTTTTCACCTGCTAGATCGACCCGCCACCGCCGAACCAAATGAAGCCTCAAGTCACACCAAACGGAGCCATATATTATGGCTCCGTTTGGGGGAACTTATTTTCACCGGTACCGCATGAACCGGACTTTAATTAAGTCCCGATTCATACAGACGTGACCGCTTGACCGGTGAAAATAAGTCCCCCGAAACAAAGCCTATAACAGTCCCGCGTTCTGATTTTGGAGATCCCCATTTCCTTATTTTGGAGGCCGGTCCGCCCTCAGAAATTTCGCGCTTGACTGACCGTAGGCATCTATGGAGGCGCCTCCGCTCTCCGTCCAATCCACCTCCTCATCGCCGGTCCCCGAGAATCCGCCGGAGACATCACAGATTTCCCAAACTCCGGCGGCATCTCCAGTAAAATCAGAGAATCCTGATCGCGAATCGATCGAATTACTGCCATTCGCCGCCTCCTGCCCGGCGGATCGCTCCCCTCCGGCATCATACACAATCACAATACCCAGTTGCTCCGGTAACCCGATACGCCATAGAAACATATCGTCGCTCTCTCCTTTTCTTCCTTCCTTGATAAGATTTCCTTACACTCCCTCCAGGCTGGTTTTCATGGGACGAGGTTCATGATACAGAGCGGAGAATCCTTCCTGAGTTCTTCGATGGGAGGCGGCCTTCCAAAAACCCTAGCGTCTACAAACACTACAGAGACTCCATTGTCAGACGCTTCAGAGCGAATCCTTCGAGGAAGCTCACTTTCACGGAAGCCCGGCGCGGGCTTGTTGGGGACGTAGGATCCGTACGAAGGGTTTTTGACTTTTTGGAGTTGTGGGGTTTGATCAATTACACTCCGTCTTCCAGGACGACGCCTAAGGAGAAAACAGAGTCGGGGGATCTGGCAGAGAGGAAGGATATCTCTAAAAAACTCTGCAGCAATTGCAGATCGCCCTGCGAGAATGTTTGCTTCGTGACGGACAAGGTCAGTATTGCCCTCTAACAAATTTGACATATTATTCATTTTTTTGATGTTCTTCTTCTTCGTCTCCATATTGTTGTTGCTATAGAATTTAGTTCTATTTTTAGCATTTGCTTAAGTAATTGTGTGTTAAACTATTACTACTTTTCAAATCTTAAGCATGTTGATAAACTCCTTTCTCCCTATTTTCTTTGACCAATTATGTTGATAAGGATTAACAAGCAAATAGTATTTAATTATGTATGATTATTCTTGCTTACAACCCTTTTGGAAGTTGGATAAATGGGGAATTGAAGGTAAATTTTATAAAACAAAAATAAAGCTGACGTATACATTATGGATCTGTGTTTCACAATGAAAAATCTCTTTGCTGTCTAAATTCAAAAGGACTAAAATGAGAAGTTAAGATGGAGGTGAAGTATATGAACGGCAAATTGAGCAATGATTATATTAAAAGAATCGTTGCAGTAACTTGTATCGGTGATTAGGGGTTTGTTTGGGACAGCTCTGGCGGATTGAAAAGCTGCTGTCCGGATAGAGCTGTTTTAAAATAGATCTCTGGGGAGCAGTTTTGAAAAGCTGCAGACTGTTTGGGTGCTATGTGCTGAAGTGCGCTTTGAAGAGCGATTTTCTAATTTGCTGTTTGGAGAAACAACTTTTGAAAGCTATTTTTTTAAAAACCCCCACACATAAATATATAAAAATAACTGATAACAGGAGTCTTCTACATAGTTCTAGAACATAGAAAAAAGGTCTTCCAACATCCGGCGACTGCTTTTTCCAATCCTTCCGATCACCTGGTCGAAAATAAATTGATATGAAACAAACTTTTGATAATTTAAATTGTTTAAATTTTTAGCAAAAGATGGATCGAATCTTGACCTGCGCGCACTGTATATTTCTTCGGCAATGCTATTTCGGACTGTAGACATATGTTCTGCTCCAGTAGCATCACACATATCGCCTTCAATATCATTCTCTGTCACAGTGTCTTCATCCTCTGAGGGAACGAAAGAAGCCGCATCAGCATCACAAACATTAAACTCAGAGTCCCAGCGAGACGGATGTCTCCGGATGAAGTTATGTAAGGCCATTGTTGCTAGCACTATTGAACGCTGTTTTTTGAAGTTGTACAGTGACATTTTGCTCAAAATGTGACACTTTTTTTTCCACACTCCAAACGTTTGCTCGATCACACTGCGAAGAGATGAATGCGCCTTATTGAAATGTTCTTGCCTTCCTTGGACAGGCCGACTCCCACGGACAAAGTCTGCCAAGTGATATCTTGTTTCTGGATACAGCTTCAAATAACCCATCTTTAACGGGTATCCAGCATCCACTAAGTAATATTTACCTGTATTTATTTAGTTTGTTAAACAGATAAACATTCGATCATACGAAAAATTAGAATGAATGTAAACATATTCATTAGTATACCTTGTGCGGGATGAGGAAACTGCAATCTATCGTCTGCCAATGCGCGCGCGAAGATACGATTATCATGAGCAGATCCCTCCCATCCAGCCAGGGCAAATGTAAAACACATGTTAAAATCACAAACTGCCATTACATTTTGCGTCGTCGTGCCATGACGTCCTATGTATCGTACTTGGTCTTCTACGGGTATCCTCGCATCAACATCTGAGGCAGCTATTGTTCTCTTCTCCGGGTCCCACCCTAACCCTGTCTCTCAATGCTTCAACTCTTTCCATAACTTCCAGTCCTTCTTCAAGTGATCCCATTTGTTTTTCATTTGCATTATATCATAGCTTTTTCCAGTTCGCTCTTTAAACCCAGATATCAGGTCTTGCCACCCCTCTTTGCTAAAGTGTGTTGTGGGTTGATTTCCCAATCCAATCTCCTTAATGCAAAGATCACAAAATAGTAACACCTCGCTCGACTCCCAACTCGCTACGAGTCCTTCTTTTGTTTTTCCCATTACACTATAAACTTAAAAAAATTAATAAACATAAATATACAAACAAACTCAAAAAATACATTACATGCACACACATACATTCGTAAATACGTAAACACACACACATCCATACAAACACACATGCACTCATTCATCGCATACAAAAACACACACACTCATTCAACAAAATCCAAAGTACACAAACAAACACATCCATACAAACACCCACAGATATTAAAGAAAATCAACAGAAGGATTTCATACCAGACATGAGATCTATATTGTGCAAAGAAAATCAACATGAGTTTGGCAAAATCAACAGAAAATCAACATGAGTTAGACAAGATATTAAAGTAGAAACTTTAGTTCTAACATACTGTTCAACATTGGGGCTGGACAGTCCGGATAGGCAAATTCACGGCCCAGTGTCCAGGTTTTATTAACTTCAAAAGAATAGCATCTTCATATAATTTATCACTCACACTACTGCAATAACTGGGATCTCACCACCAGAGAGGGGAGTCAATCTTACTAGACAACAGTGTGTTTGTGATTTAAATTGGCAAGTCAAATCAATTTATACAGCTTGTGCAAGCTAAATCAATTTATATAGTTTGTGAAAGCTAAATCAATATATACCCTATGCAAGCTGAATCAACAGATTCAACCAACTTTCATTGTATCAAATTCCAAACAAAGGAACACGTGCTGTCAAATGAGAACAAAATATGACAACAAAAAAGGATACATGGCTCCAAATGATGAAAAAGGCAGCAGTAACAAAATGATACAGGGACATGCATCTATGAACCCCCCAAAAAATCCCATTTTGCTACTTCCTAAACAGAAGGATTTCATACCAGATTGAAGAAGAAAGCATAAGGATTTCATACCAGACGACGATGAATCTCGCAGGCAACGCTCGGCTAGGGCTTGAATCGGCGGAGAAGAACGGCGTGCACAGGCTCTTGCGGGATCGCGAGAAGAACGACAGCGACGACGGGGAAGAGCACCGTCGTTCTTGCGGGATCACGAGAATAACGACAGCGACGACGGGGAAGAGCACCGTGGTTCTTGCGGGATCGCGAGAAGAACGGCAGCGACGACGGTCGACGCAGGATCGCGAGAAGAGAGGAGCGTGTCGTCGTTCTTGCGGGATCGGGGAGAAATTGGGAAGCAGCGGGATCGGCCAAGCGCGATTTTGGAGCGCCAGACGCGAATGCCAAGCAGCGCCCTAAAAAAGCCCTAAACCGTGATTTCTGAGAAATTGATTTCTCATCCGCTGTGTACCCAAACACCTGAAAATAGCGGTTGCGGATCAGAAAGCAGCTTTCTGATCCGCAGCCGCTTCCCCAAACAGAGCCTAGGTTTCCGTTTGGAGGGGTTTTCCCCGACGAGCTTTGGACAAAATCCACCGTCATTGGTAGAATGTATGTTTGACCTGACGACAGTTACGACTGCCATTAAGAGAAGAAAACTAGTTTTGAACATAAAAGTGAATGAAATTTCTTCGGTAAGGTCGGACGTTCTCCGCATTCATGAACACGGTGGTTATGTAGCGTCATCCGTGAATGCCCAACCTCACCTAAGGAGCTTCATCCACTTTTATGTTATGTTGAAATAGTGGAAAAGAATATTCAGTACATATTATTCATCCATAAAGGGGCATTAAATAAGACATACATGAACACATAAATAAAAAGACTATGTGAGACTAAACCCATAGACTCTTAGAAGTCTATACTAATACAATAGTACTCATAACTTCAACACTTCCCTTCCAGGTTAAGAGAAAACCTCCATCTTGAAAACATCATAAAAAGAAAGGTACTTGTGGTAGACTAAATGAGACAAAACAATAGATGAGCTACCAGGGGAATTCTATATTGGGGAATCAAGTCGGGAACATAACCACACAGGACGTAGACAACCCGCTGGATAGAAAGGTCAACCAACAATGAGCATACCACACCGACCCAATAACAAAGAAAAATAGGGAGACACAAACAACATAAAAAATATGTTTGGTGGCCATTTGAGATGAAGGTGAGAGTCGAGAAATATTATCCGAGTCGCATTCGTCTCAAACACTTCCCCTCACATGGAACACACATGTATGAAGGCATGAAGACACGACAATCAACGAACCTTAACAATTCAATAAAGACTTAATAAATAACAAAAACATCACAAAACTTCAACATTTGCAAGAAATTACCACAAAAATGGGCATTCAACAACTGAAATCATCCAAAATAGGAAGGGTAGTGACCAAAAGTGTCGAGAGGCAGTGGTAACGCCAAAAAAATTGGCACAGGGATACTGCAACCATCGACGGAAATGGAAGATGGAGACGTCGGCAGAAGCAACATCGTCGATAGAGCCAGGGAAGAAGACGCAGATAGGAGTTCTATAAAGAACAAGATTCCATTGTGGTTGTCGACCTTTGGATCAACACAAGAGTACAACGACAGATCATTAGAGAGATTCGTCGAAGGGATCTGTTTCCACGATAATGTAAACCGGAATCTCAAAATCGATTCTAAAATAATAAATTTGATTTCTCTTTTGTAAAACGAGCTAAATAACGGTAAATTTTATTGCTCCAAAAAGATAATTATTACATAGGTATGCCCCCTTATTTATATAAAATGGGGGAGATGAGAGAGTACAACAATCGATGTGAGACTAAATACAAGTCGGACGGCCTATGCGGTTTGACATTGTCAAACCACACACTATACAACGAATAACAGAACACCCAACGATAACTAAGGAAATCCGTCACAAAGCCAGGGAAGACCATTGGTCCAGGCCGCTAGACCACAACTGCGGGTTGCCACCAGACCGCAGTTGCGACTAACTATCAAACCGCAACTGCTGGAAGCCACCAGACCGCAACTGCGAGTTGCCACCAGACCGCAACCGCGGGTTGCCACCATACCGCAGTTGCGGTTAACCATTTGACCGCTGCTGCGACTTCCTCCAGACTGCTGCGGTTAACATACACTCTGCTGCTGCTGCTATATCCAGGCCGCTGCGGCTAACCTCCAGACCGCTGCGGCTAACCTCCAGACCGCTGCGGCTACACCCAGATCGCTGCTGCGACTATCCCTCAGACCGCCACTGCTGTTGTCCTCCTGACCGCTAGCTGAGGTTCACCATCAGACCGCAGAGCCAAACCGCCAGACCGTTGAGAGAAGCAGACCGCTGCGGTTAGACATAAGACTGCCCGGTCTCCTCAAGCTCCAACACTCCCCTCAAGCTGGAGCATATATATCTACCATGCTCAGCTTGCTACAAACCTCCCCAGAAGGAGTAACTGGCTTGGTGAAGAAATCAACTAGTTCTCTTTCTGAGGTAGCAAACGAAGCGCATATCTGATTCTTCAAAATCTTCTCTCTAATAAAGTGACAATCAATCTCTATATGCTTCGTCCTCTCATGAAAGACAGGATTCATCGAAATATATATGACTGTCTTGTTATCACAGAACATTGACAGAGAATGATCATAAACCTCTCCAAAATCAAGCATAAGTGTCTGTAACCACTTCAGCTCGCAAGTCGTCAGAGCCATGCTCCTATACTCAGCTTCTGCGCTTGACCTGAAGACTACAGCCTGTTTCTTGCTCTTCCAACTGACCAAATTCCCGCCAACAAAAATACAGAACCCAGACGTGGACTTCCTATCTTCCTTATCATCTACATAGCTGACATCAGAATATGGCTCAACTTTTAAATGTCTCCTTTTCTGAAACAAAAGTCCTTTCCCTAGAGCACCTTTCACATACTCTAGAATTTTCATTGCCGACTGAAGATAACACTCCTTAGGAGCTTGCATAAACTGGCTCACTCTTCCCACTTCATAACAAATATTCGGTCGCGTGACTGTCAGTTAAATGAGTTTTCCCACAAGCCGTCTGTACCTGGTGACATCCTCAAGAAGAGGTGAGTCCTCCTCATCTCCAACCGACATCGGAGATTGAACAGGTTTAGCCCCAATGAGGCCTATCTCTTTTAAGAGGTCCAAGGCATACTTTCGCTGTGAAAGAACAATAGACCCTAGTTTCCTAGATATTTCAATGCCCAAGAAATATTTCGGAGATCACATATCTTTAGTAACAAAATGCTGAAGAAGATGTTTTTTTGTCATATCCACACATTCTCTATCATTCCCTGTAAAAAGAATATCATCAACATAAACAGCAAGAACAACAAGTCCAGCCGATGTCTTGCGAATGAATAACGAGTAATCTGCAGCACTTCGAGCAAACCCAACCAAAGAAATAACCTCATTAAACTTGTCAAACCAGGCCCTGAGACTTTGCTTAAGATCGTAGATTGCCTTTCGCAGTTTACAGACCTGAGACTCCCCCTGAGAAATATACCTAGGAGGTTGCTCCATATAAATAGTTTCATGTAAATCACCATAAAGAAAGACATTCTTTACATCCAACTGAGATATCTTCCAGTTTCTGTTGAAAACCACTGAAAAGAGCACACAGATTATAGTAATCCTTGCCACAGGAGAGAAAGTATCAAAGAAATCCACATCATAGGTCTGCGTAAAACCTTTGGCAATAAGCCGTTTCTTGTAACGATCAATAGAGCCATCAGGGAGAAACTTAATGACAAATATCCAGCGACAGCCAACCACATCAGTGCCTGGAGGAGTAGGAACAAGTGTCCAAGTACCCCGTTGTAAGAGTACACATATCTTCATCCATAACAACCTTCCAATAAGGGATAACAATGACATCTTGATACGAGGCTGGAACAACATTTGCAGAGAGGGCAAGAGCAAAGCTCCTAGACAAAGGAGAGAGCTGAACATAAGAGACCACAGCCCGACGAGGATGCTCGGTGCAGGAGCGAACACCTTTCCGAAGAGTAATCAGAAGATTCAGATCTGACCTGTCTACTGTATCAGCCCCATCCAAAGAAGAGACTACTGGCCCGGGAGCTGGTTGCAGCGGCTCAGGAGAAGAATCAGGGACAGTAGAAGAGTCAGAAATAGAAGAATCAAAAATAGGAGGAGAAGAAAGCAGGGCAGAGTCCGGAAGAGGTGCCGATACATTGGGAGAAGAAGAACCATCAGAAGAAGGAAGAAGAGTGGGAGAAGAAAAGAATGGAGCATCCTTAAATAAAGTAACATCTGCCGACGCATACTGTCTCTTAAGAACAAGATCAAAACAACGATATCCTTTCTGTGTCCGACAATAGCCCCAAAAGACACATTTAATAGAACGAGGAGAGAGTTTGTCGCGTCAAGAAGAAGGAAAATGAACAAACACAGTGCATCCAAAGACACGATGAGGTAACAGAAATGGTGTCCCATCAGGATATAGCATAGAAAAATGAGTCTTGCCACCGAAAACCGAAAACGAAACATGTATATGACCCCAATAAGACCGGGGAACATGTATATGAGTGAGAAGACTACGAGTCACATACAGAAGATGACGATCTTTACGTTCAGCAACGCCCTTCTGTTGTGAAGTGTAAGAGCAAGTAATTTGATGGACAATGCCATGATTCAAACAAAACGAAGTAAATTGATGACTAAGATATTTCTTAGCATTATCAGTGCGAAGAGTTTAATAGGGGTATTGAACTGTGTACGAATTTCATTATAAAATGCAGAAAAAATATAGAAAATCTCAGAGCGTTCTCGTAACAAATACAATCATGTAGAACGAGAAAAACTATCTATGAATGTAACAAAATGCAAACTATCCCTACCAACAGTTGGAAGGGGAGCAAGACCCCAAATATCCGAATGAATCAGGTCAAACAGACGAGAAGAACTACGACCATGCTTAGCCAAAAAAGTAGACCGGTGATACTTGCCAAACTGACAAGCTTCACAATTAAGAGAAGAGTCACCGCGAGGTAAATTCAACATAAGCTGATAAATAATCTGAGGAGGAGGATGCCCAAAGCGAAGATGTCACTGAAGTAAAGAAGAAGACGCAGAAAAAGCAGAAGCAATATCAAGATAGAACAAGCCGCCGCTCTCAGTTCCAGTAACAATCATTTCCTTGGAATGAGGAATCTGAAAAGCACAAGTAGAGACAGTAAAAATAGCTTCGCATTTCAACTGTTTGCAAAGAGCAGTAACAGAAAGAAGATTGCACTTAAAATTCGGGACATAAAGAGTGTCCTGCAGCTGAAGAGAGTGAGTAACATGCACGGTGCCAGAACCACAAACTGGAGATGGAGAACCTTCCGCAATAAGAACCGGAGGTAACCAGGTGCTCTTGTCAAGATAAGAGAAAAGGCGATAATTGTCCATCATATGATTAGTAGCACCGGAATCAATGAGCCACCTACCCGTTGTCGCCAATTGAGCAGCACCCGAAGTAGCGAGAGAGGAAGTAGATTGCTTGGAGGAATCAACCGACGTTGGACGAAGATGAGGATGTTTGGTCAAACAACGATCAACCAAGTGACTAAGGCGGCCACAATGAGAACAAAGATGCTCAGAATAACCACGACCACCACCACAGTCACCAGAACGACCACCACGACTACCAGAGATGTCATGACGAGCAGGATGAGCAACAAGATCAGGAGACAGTGAAGGAGAAGGAAGCAAAAGACGCTGAAGAAGAGTAGTAACAACAGAAATTCTGGCAGCAGTAGCATCCAGAGTCGGAGTATCCGCCTCTCCAAGAATCTGCTGACGGATCATATTATAAGAGTCCAGTAGGCGAAGAAGATAACAAACAACAAGAAGTTCCTGAAAATACTTGTGTTGTTCAGCCAGATCAGCAGAAAAAGGTTTATGCTGAAGAAGTTCAGCACCAAGAGCTTGAACCTCCTGATAGGCAGAAGGAGTCATGACTGGACGAGCAAAAAGATCGGCGTACAAAGTATAAATGCGCGAAGTTTGAGCTCCCTTGGAATATAAAGCGGCAAGATGATTCCAAGCAGTCTTGACGGTCGGATCATGTCGGATGACAGGAAGGCACTCATCAAACAAACTGTTGACCCACCAGGTACGCACCAAAGCATCAGAAGCATCCCGATCATCAAAACCAACAGAGCCAGAAGGAGGGGGATCATCAGTCAAATGATGATGTTTGCGCCGAGACCGTAACAAAAGAATAAAGGACACACTCCAGTCAGGGTAATTGGGTCTTGTAAGGTTCGAAGCAATACCCAAATTACCAGAAATAGAGGAAGAAAAGTAGAAATAGAAGAAGGGGTAGAGACAGTAGAAGAAGAAGATAGAGCAGGAGTGTCCATAGAAAATAGCAAGAAACCGCACGGGTAGAGAGAAACAACCCTCGTGAACTGAACAAGTCGCAAAGACAAGCGACTACGGGAGGGAAACCGCGCGAACAAAAAAGAAGCCGCGCGAACAAAAAAGAAGCCGCGCGAACAAAAAAGAAGTCGCGCGAACTGGAGCAGAAGACCGATTAGCTCTGATATCATGTAAAACGAGCTAAATAACGATAAATTTTATTGCTCCAAAAAGATTATTATTACATAGGTATGCCCCCTTATTTATAGAAAACGGGGGAGATGAGAGAGTACAACAATCGATGTGAGACTAAATACAAGTCGGGCGGCCTATGCGGTTTGACATTGTCAAACCGTACACTATACAACGAATAATAGAACACCCAGCGACAATTAAGGAAATCCGCCACAAAGCCAGGGAAGAACGCTGGTCCAGGCCGCCAGACCGCAACTGCGGGTTACCACCAGACCGCAGTTGCGACTAACTATCAAACCGCAGCTGCTGCAAGCCACCAGACCGCAACCGCGGGTTGCCACCATACCGCAGTTACGGTTAACCATCTGTCCGCCGCTGCGACTTCCTCCAGACCGTTGCGCCTAACATACACTCTGCTGCTGCGGCTACATCCAGGCCGCTGCGGCTAACCTTCAGACCGCTGCGGCTAACATCCAGTCTACTGCTGCGGCTACACCCAGACCGTTGCGGCTAACCTCCAGACCGCTGCTGCGACTATCCCTCAGACCGCCACTGCTGCTGCCCTCTTGACCGCTAGCTGAGGTTCACCATCAGATCGCAGAGCCAAACCGCCAGACCGTTGAGAGAAGCAGACTGCTGCGATTATACATAAGACCGCCCGGTCTCCTCAAGCTCCAACATCTTTTAAATACGTAACACCAACGTGATGTTCTCGAGCAAACAGTAAGCAATAATCGATCTAAGTGTCGCACGTGCGCATGAGTGCTAACATTCGAGTGTAATTATCAACACAAAAATAACTCATTCACAAGCATATAAAAATCAAATAATAAGGAATATTCAAATTAACAAAAAAGAGGTCTAGATAATTAAGGCAAGCTCTGAATTTTTATACCAAATAAATGTTTAGCATATCCTTATGCTAACGAATTAAAGCGAGAGAGGATGAACGAAGATATACCTTCAACGCAAGAGTGCCACATTAAATTCCTTGGGGTCACTGATGACATATGGCTGGAATGAGGAGAGAGGGGGAGGGAATCCACCTTTATGGATGCAGAGGAATAATCGGTTCAATAGAGGCTGTCTACTTGAGGCTCAAGTTAGCTCAGGAGTGGTCATATAGGACACATATGGGATACGACCGTTTGCCGGAGCCCACAGAGGCTAGCGGCGAGGAGACTGACATCAATGACAGTGGAACTGGCAGGTGGAAAACTCAGCGTCGACTGGAGCTATAGATCCAACGAAAGACGGCGTCAAACCTATCAGAAGGCGGTTGAGGAGGGGTCGCCAGAACCTAGGGAAGCCGACTACGGCAGTGGAGAGTACAGACGAAATGATGGCGGTGGCTGGAACTAGGGCTCGGGTTTGCGTCCTGTATGGGAGGAAGAAGGCATGATGGACGGGTTGGACCTTCTGTGAAACATAGAATTGATTTGTTTGTTCCCAAATTTTGTCCAAGCTGCCATTAGAATAACAAAAAGGTCTTTTATAAAGAAGAAGATATTAAATCTCTTGGGGGGGGGGGGTGTGGACTTCCTTTAGGGTTTTTTTTAAAGAAAATACATTAAATGCCTTAAAAAAAGGAGATCACGTTTTTAAAGCCTTTGAAATAAGGAATGGGATTTCCAAAAATCTTATGCGACTGAATTAGAATTTGAAATGTTGCCTAAATTAAAATATGCTGAATTTTAATAAATCATTTTTGAGTTCTTGCCTTAATTAGCCTATTACTTAATTTGACGGATCTTTTTATTCAAGTACATAATTGGGCGATCACACCAATAAGTCGTTACAACGAGCGCGGATGATGTGTGCGATACAAAGTCAATAATACATACGCGATAAACAAAATAGACGTGCACGAGGACATGCGCTATACAATGAAAATACAAGAAATAATAGTAAAATAAAGATGCGCGAAGATGCGACACAGGTTACATCACACGAGTTGCGATAGGAAAGATGGGATCGACCAATGACGGGCTCGACGAGTTCTGCAACGGAAAGCAGCGGGATCTACGACGTAGTCGTCATAGGAAACAGACGCATCGATGAGCACTCCGTTGACGGGATCTAAGGATTAGAGCAACAACCTTACACGACAACATGATCAAAGGAGAAATCTTCATCGTCGAGGGGATTAGGAGCCGCTCCCGTCGACAAAATCAAAAGCCGGTCTTGTAAACAGGAGCATAAGCTGGACTGCTCGACAGGAGCGGGGGCTGGACTTGTCGATGAGAACAAGGGGAGTAAATTAACAGACGACACGAGCAGAAGCCATCTAGAAATTTAGGTCGTCAGCAATTTGGACTGCCAAATTTCAGGGAGGAGTCAAATCTTGCTCTGATACCATATTGAGATAGTGGAATAGAAATATTCAGTGCATATTATTCTTCCATAAAGAGCATTAAATAAGACATACATGGACACACAAACTCAGACTCATGATGTGAGACTAAAACCATACAAACTTAAAGACCTAAATATTAATATAAAACTATTACTTCAGCATGTTCAAAACTAGTTTTCTTCTCTTGGCGGTGGTTGTAATCGTTGTCATGCCAAACATACATTCTATGATGGTCAGGGGCGGATTTAGGAATTTCAACAAGAGGGGCCGGACCGTTCAAGAAGTTTGAGAAACTCGTAGTCAACGAATAAAGTGTTGGAATTTGATTTTCAAGAATAAATGAAGTCATATAGCGGCTTATTTTTTCTGCATGAGGGGTACTAATTAAAAAATTTAACCGAGAGAATATTTATATATTTAGTACACATATCTATATAAAAAATATTAATTTGAGGATTACATAAAAATGCACTAATTAGAAATCATGCTCCTAATTCCTAAATCCCACTCCCATGAAAATCGTCCCTCTACTAAGTTTGCGCACTTGACACCACGCCTCCTGTGTCAAGGAAATCACAACCCCTATCCTCGTCGGTGGCTGCTTCGTTCTAGCATTCAGCTAACTATGTCCATCTCTATTATTATTTATTTTTCAAAATATTTCTTTCCATATATTTTAAGATCAAAATACGAAAAAATGAATAAACATTTTAAAAGTATTAAAGCTTACTATTTAACATATTGTTTCTTTTATGAGAAAAGCTCATTGATTGACCCTGATTAGCCGTGTTCAAAAAGATCGGGCCTGACCCAGTAAAAGCCCGCTAGGCTCGGTCTAGCCTGCGTCGGGCCCAGGCCGGGCTCCGAGGGCCCAACTTGTTTCCCATATCAGCTTACAACCCGACCCGGTTCTCGACCCGGTTAAACCCGGGCACTGGGCCTGGCCTAGGCCCGACACCCAGGCCGAAATCTCGCCTGGGATTTCCTGATGGAATCCTTATTGTAAATCCTACCAGCACTTGACACACCAAGCGGGATTCCTTATTGTAAATCCCACCAGCAGGCTGGATTTCATATCCGGGCCATCCTGGGTCCGACCTAGCCCGGGCCGGCCTTTGGGGCCTTAGCGGGCCCCTTCTTTGAGAGGGGGTCCGAGCCCGGCTGAAGACAGGCCCGGGCTCGGGTGTCAAAAGCCCAGGCTCGACAGGCTCGGTCCCGGCCCGGGCCTGCCGGGCTTTTTGGACACGACTGACCCTGATCTTGTATACTCTTAGGGTGTAATAAGGGAGATACTATTAAAATAAACAAAATTACAAGAGTTGAGTAAAGAAGATGTCGCGCTATATCGTGTCGAAGATGCCGGTAGTGTTTCTTTCAGAGCTTCTAAAGAAGCTATGAGTAAAAAAGGTGGTGGACTTGACGAGGTCAAAATTGGTTCCAGTTATCTCAACTAGATTTATATACGTCATCTCCACCTTTCTGAATCCTTTTCTTCTTTATCCGGACACCGTTTTTGAAGTATAAGTAGTCAAAATTCATTGACTCAACGAGAAGAATCTAAATTCATCATCTTTTACAAAAATTCTTGGGGGAGGGGGGAAGGGGGTCCGGGCCCCCACCGCCCCCTAGATCCGCCCTTGATGACTGTGGCGTTTTTGTCTAAACTCACGTGAGCAAAAACGTCGTGCCAGAGAGTGCCTAAGTGGTTGAATATTGACTTAAAAGATATGAAAATGTTCAACAACGGGCAGAAACGGTAGACATTAAATTGAAATTTGGGTTGGATGAGTAGGAATAAAGATGAGTACGTGTAAGGTAACATAGATTGAAGTGCGCAAGTTTTGTGTGTGTAAATAATTGATTTAGCAGCTTCCGACATGGAAGTTGGAAACTAATGATTCATAAAACCAATTTCGAATAGTTGGGAGAAGACAAAACATGTTGATTGATGCATAAACGGATCAATTCCTGTTCTTTTACCCAAGAAAATGTCATCGATTCCTGTTCTTTTACACAAGAAAATGTCTTTCTGTTCTGTATGGTCCAATCATTGATCCCTAAATTTCTACGTTAAATTCGATAGGTAAGATTATAGATAGTAAAATTACCTATCAATAAGTTTGAATGCCATTTGTTTGAAAGCTTGTGCATTTATTTAAGGACGTTGTTATAAACAAACTGATGCAGCACGAATCTAAAGGCGACGAGGAACCGATGCCCTAACTCAAAATGCAATACAAATGACTACACAACACATATGAATGAAGTTATAATGGTGCAAACAGTCCGGTTACAAATCATTAAACAAGTAATTAAAATTCATTAAAGCAATTAACATCAATTCGCACAATTGGATAATAAGCAATGAAGAGTAAAGAACAATTATAATTAAGCTACGAGATGAGGCGCAATTTCATTCAAGTGCGCCAAATACGCTCCGTAAGTTACACCACAGATAAAGATAATGAAAGACTTATGCAAATTAAATCCCAAAACAATAGTTTATTACCAAGACATACAATGCAAAAAATAAACAATGTCCATACCTAGATTTACTCGTGCTTGTGGCGGCTAGCGTAGGGATGGGGAAGAGGCGCCAGAACTTGACCGGGGTATGCTAGTGTCTCCGCGACGGGGCTGAATGGGGAAGAGTTGAGGAGATCTGGAGGGTATAGGGCTACAGGTGATTGGATCGGGAATGGTTCATATTTAAGGGAGGGGTGCGGGTTCAAGAGTGAAAGAAGGGTGGGTGTTGCGACTATTGACTGGAGGCCGGTGGGGTGAGGGGGTTGCTGGGGGATTCCGACGGTGTATCTGGACAAGGGGGAGGGCTTCTGGACAGTGGACATGGAGGAAGAGGGGAGGCGGGGGCTGGGTAGGCACCGAGTTGCGTGGAGTGGTCGGAGGTGGGTTGCGGGAGACGGGAGGAGTGAGAGGGGAGGCCGACGAGGGCTGTGGCAGTTTGCTGGAGCCCGGGGAGAAAGGGAGGAGGGTGGGGAAAGGCAGGGAAGTATTACCGGAGGCCCGGGAGAGGGAGAGCGGGAGAGGTGATGGTGGGATCTTATCGGAGATGGGGAACGAGAACGCCGCAGGTATCGCACGGGACGAGCAGAACTCAGAATCCACCGAGTGTGACCAGCCGGTTGCAATAGGGCAACCTCCGATCCCTAACATCAGCCGCACAAATGAGTATATATAGGGGAAATAAAATTAGGGCATCTCGATGGATGACCCATAACGATTGGGCCAATCGGGGATCAAAACAACACAAAATATCTAAAGTAATATAGTAAAAAGATTCGCAGCGACCATCCGAGCGCATCCGTGAACTCGGATTGGCCAAATGGGTCGCCGATCACCGCCTCCTGCGGGAATGAGCACGTGTGGGCCGTCGATCGCCATCAACTCCCCCCGACTTGAAAGCACTCATCTCCGGTGAGTGAGGACTATCGTACTCTCGGCGTAAGTCCTGGGTGAGTCTCTCGAGCTCCTCAACAACGATCCAAGTGTCGTCAGAAACCAGGCGAGCGAGCCAATGAACCAGGTAGCGCGGAACCATCTGACTGCCCATCGTCGTGAAGTCGTGACCAATGATATGTAAAGCATCGCCGGTGAGCGCAGACAACCGTCAAAGCGATGTATCTCCGTCTGGGTCTGGTGCTGGGGGTGCTGTCGGCCGGGTAGTGTGGTCCTCCGAGGGGTGATCAACTGTCCGCGCCTGCCTGGGCAAGGTGGGTACCAAGGTGCCCAAGGCGGGTGGGGCAAGTTGTGGCTCAGGGGTAGCTGGGGACAATGGGTCCACATACACTCACTCCTCATAGTATGGAGTTAAGTCCTTTACATTGAACACCCGACGAATCCCCATTGTCGGTTGGTTATCAAAGTCATAAACGTTCACAACAATTCGTCGAATGACTGTATAGGTGCCCATTCGGCGGGCACGATACACTGACATGCTCCCTCCTGTGTGAATCAGCCTGAGCTTTATAAATTTTGTTACAAGCTACAATCTTTCTTCGGACTGTCTCATGAGGTGCATGCGAATGATAAAGAAACGACTCAACAGACTGATGTAAATGATGAACTCAAAAGATGACATGCTCGCATGAATGATGTATGAAAAACACGACAGACACGATACACTGACATTCAACTCGCTTTATGTGGCGAAAGTTCCTTGCAAGAGGTGGTTTATCGAGGGGTTCGTCGGGAGAAGTGTAGTAAAACTCAGTGAGCGTGCGATGAGTGTCAGAATGATCGTAGGAGACGCCAACACTCCAATACGAACTCACCAGGACCCTAATATCTCTCAAGGAACACGACGCATCAGGCGGATCAACAGGAGGTACGTATGAAAATTCGTCGCGAATGTGACGGTCACCTGAGTGTGTAGCAGAGACCCCTATAATAGGATGAAGCACTCGAGTGAGGTGAGTGTCGCAAGTAAGCAAGAACTCATCAGGTGAGTCAGTAAGCGGTAGGTCTACGAACTCATCACGAGTGTGGTAGATCGTATGCTTAATCCTCAATACATCGGGAGGATGCTCACGTGCATCTAAGAAAATCCTGACATACTAAGTGCCGCCCTCACGACCCGCTCTCCAAAGCAAAATACGGGACGTGCATTGGAGAGGTCAAAAAGTGTGTGCTCACAGATGGCTCGCTCAGCGGGATGTCAATATCACAGGGAAGTGGTGATTCATCAGGTGGCTTGTGAGGGGGGTCATTAACGAACCCGTTAGTAGGGTCATGATCCTCTAAGTGAATGCTTCTAATTAGGGTAGTGTCCCCAAAAGCGGGTGAGACGACCACCAAGACATCGACATTAGGCTCGAGGTTCTCGGTCATGACGTGACTCAAATTAAGGCTAAAGGGTGGGTGAGAAGAATTCATACTCAAGTGGGGATTAGTCGACGAGGTGTCAAGAACGGGGTCTGTAACAAAGGGGGTAATGAGGCCAACATAAGGTGCAGACGATAGATAGACCATCACAGTGTCACTGGGTCGCTCGACCTACTCCCGCGACCAAACTCACTAGACGTGCTAATGACGCTCTCCCCCTGTGCTACACGGCCATGATCATACTCTACCTCGATATCGCATGGGCATGGAGGCTCATCAAGGGGAAGAGTACCAAAATCAGGTGACGAATCGTTCATAACTATGGGTGTACTGCACGCATCAGTGGTTTGACTTGAATCCTGATGTGTCGCACTATAGGTTTCCTCAAGGGCAGATTTCAGGCGATCCATTTGAGCATGTACGAGATCAAACTGTTCTAGAACCAATCGCTGAAATTCGGCTTCAGGCATCTCTGTTGGTGGAACAATAGGGGAACCCAAATGCGTGAGGTTATCCACATAGTGGGCACCCTTATAGGGATTCAGATAGTCATCAAAATGCTCGTCCCTAATAGACTCACGGTGTGTCAGAGGGTGATTGTGATCCCTACGAGCGCGTGTGTGCCGTCGATCGCCATCACAAACCCTCTTTGGCTATTAGCAAACCATCATTTTTGCAAATGGTTATTAACAAACATTTGTGTTTGTAGCAAACCATTACAAAAAAAAGTTTCTAAACAATGCGTATTACTAGCTGCCTAAGCTCCCCCACCCAAGCCATATTCATCCTCGGCGGCGGCCAAGAGCGAGGGATTCAGTGCTCTGGGATAGGAGAGATCGAAAGAGTCGTCATCTCAAATTGTCCAGAGTGTTTCAGTGTTCCGAGAATGTTGTTATATATGAGCAGATTGGGAATCAAAATGTCGCCGGAATCTTCTCCCATCTTCTTCGGCGGGATCCACTTTTTTGTCTAACCTGATTGATTTTGAATATCCGATTGATTTTTGCCCTCCACATGCCATGAAAATTGAAAGATACTACTAATAAATTATAGATTTATAACTAGGATCGTTGAGCTTGAGGGTCCGAAGCAGATGCCGTAGAGAGCCTTGTCGAGAACCATGCACTTTCCCACATTTTACACCAACCGGTGCACTGACAGCGTCGCGTTGAACGGCTCCACCATCGTGTCTGACACCTTCGGCGATGGGAACACCGAGAACGTCATCATCATCCGATCCGGATACTCCTTTCGGATTTTTGGTATCAGCAACACCCCCATCCCGACCCACGCCCCCCTCCCAGCTAACGACAGTCTCGTTCGCAGGCGGCGGTGTCGTGGCTAACTCGGGAGCTGGAGACGTCGTGAACGGCGGCCTGAGCCTCACTCCTCTAAGAAATCGTGTGGGAGAGAAGAGAACGGGTGGTTTGCGGCTGAGGAAGAATGAGGAGAAAGAGGGGTTTGCTAATAGAGAACTTTTAAGATTGAAAAAAGGGCTTAAATTCATTGAACCCAATTTTTTTGGTTTGCTAATGGCAAAATAAGTTTGCTAATAACAGCGTCCTTATTTAAAGAAATAAGGTACTTTTCTTATGCATCCATCAAACATTAAAATTTATTCAGACAAATTTTGTTATCAAGTATTTGTTTGTCGGCATTGGGATTGGCATTAATTATTGAATTTTTCATCCTGCCAATGTCCATTTTGTTGTGTGAAGGAAAACGTGTTTTTAGAAAATTATATAATTAGTTGGTTCCATTGTTTTGATGATTGTAATTGAAATTTAACATTGGCTTCAATTTCCACAACCTCTCTTTTAGTTTCCTCAAACATACTAAATTCTTGATTTCGGAAAACAAGTGTTTATGTTGTCATCCTTTTTGGTGCATGTTTTTTATCTGAAAGCAACCAATTGCGCCTTGAGAGTGATTTATAATGTTCAAGTACTGGAGAAAACTGGCCGACTAAGTGATAATAATATGCTTGCCCTTAACATCCAGGTGACCTATTTTTTTGAAGGTATTTACCACTTCAAATGCCTATCATCATGCCATTATCACTTTGAACTTTACACACCTGGGAAATTCAATGCCAACTATTGTTCAGTTGTTCTTATCTCTTGTTGATATAAAAGGTTTAATATTTGATCTCTTCCAATTGCACTCCTGATTTTTTTTCTTGCACCCCATTTAAACTAACAATTTCATTTATTTTCTGGAATTACTTATTAGACTAATGCTATATTTTTCAGAAATGTGTTTGCATCTGATTACTTTTTTCTTTACCAACTGTTCTATCAAACCAGGCAGATATAGTTCTCTGTACAAGATGCTTTGTCCGTGGTAACTATCGTGCTGGCCTTAACTCCGCAGATTTTAAACGTGTTGATAGTAGTGAAGAGACAAAGACAGAGTGGACAGACAAAGAGACCCTTCACCTTCTCGAAGCTATATTGCATTATGGTGAAGATTGGAAGAAGGTTGCAGAACATGTTGGCAGTAGAGGTGAAAAAGAATGTGTTGCCAGGTTCATTAAGTTGCCTGTTGGGGAACAGCTCTTGGGTTCTCCCGAGTTTAAAGAAAACGATCATGTCGATACTGAACCTAGTGGCTATAATATTCCAGAACTGAATTTCTCAAAACGAAGACGTTTAACACCTTTAGCTGATGCAAGCAACCCTATAATGGCTCAGGTGTGCCTATCGTCTTTCTTTACCATGCATTCCAATTCTGCATTTTGTCGCTGGATTAAAAATCAACGATAATAAAATTATAAGTTTTTTTAAATATTTTTTAGTTTTATATATTCAACTTCCATGGGCACATTCATGAAGTGTCAATGCGATTGGTATATAGAAATACGCCATCAAAAGAAGCAGGAGATAGTATGACATCACTACTGACATAATTAGGAGGTTTTGATTTGGGGCTAGAAAAAAATGTTCTTAGAAGCTATTATACTGAAACAATGCTATTTCCTACTTCTTAGCCACATTTCATGTTTAAAACTACCAGATTGGAAGAATTTTTTTGATGTAATGTATTGATGAATAGATTTGAGTAGAGAATGAAATTGATGCTATTTGTTAGAGAATATTAGGAAACATGATGTATTGGCCCATTAATATGGCCCACTAGGAAGCACCGGTACGGATACGGGTACCGGGTACGATATGTACCGGGTGCGGTGGTACGACAAAATTTTAAAAACAAAAAAACGGGTACGTCATGATACGTTATAACAAATATAATATATATATATATATATCACAAGAGCAATAAATAGTTTTCAAAACATCGAAACATCAAACATAAATCATAACTTGAAGTACAAGTTCACAAATCAATGCAACGTAACATGAAATTTTCAAACATTAAGCATTTGTAAATATTATAAAATTAACATCTTATATGTTTAACCAAAAGAGATAAAATTAAACTTAAGTCTACTCATCAGTCTTTTTTCTTTTTCTTCATTGGTGATCAACATCTTCAATCTCTGGTTAGTCTAGAGACAAGTTAGTCGTTTTGTTAATAACTTGTGTCGTTTCAACATGTTCAATACATGTAATTGTAACAGAAACGTACTAGTACCAGAAACATACTCGGTACAGATACACAACTTAATTGGACGTACCAACCATTCCTAGCATAGAACCAACGTTTGTTTACTCTAGAAAAACAGACTTCTATCACAATATGCAGAATGATGTGCTAAGTCCAAGTGTGTTCACATAGGTGTATCCGTCGAGTATCGGGTACGTACCGGTACCGGATACGTATCCGGTACAGGTACGCTACCTTCGGGGAAGTATCTGTGCTTCATAGATGGCCTATATAGGATATAGTGCTTAGTCCCACATTGTTTGTATAGCTTATTTTTCCTCTCATCTCTCCTATATATTTGTACTCATACTTGTATATTGGTATTCAAGAAGTATATACAAGGTTTGGACCTTTCTTTACATGGTATCAGAGGGATAAGGTCCGGCCTGTTTTTCTCAAACCGCCCAGTTCTCCTATTTACCGGGCGGCTTGTGTTTCTGCCTAACCGCACGGTCTTGCGGCCTCCCCTTTTTCTACCCGCCTCCATCCCCTTCTCCCGTGGATCCACCACCTCCTTGTCTACGCTCTTTTATAGCCTCCTTTATCTCTGGCTCGTGAACACCACTCCCGTACGGATTGGTCTTCTTAACCGTCACGGGTTTCTTCCTACCCGCTGCGGCTTACCCTGTTAACCGAGTAGCTTCTTCCTTCTCGCGGTTGCTCTCTACTATCTGGCTACCCGCTCTACCCTATGCGACTTGATTCTGCCTGCTGCGGTCTCTTCCCAGTGTTTTTTCGCCGCGGCCTCTTCTCTTGCCGCGCGATCTCCTTCCTTGCCGCGCGATCTCCTTCCTTGCCGCGCGATCTCCTTCCTTGCCGCACGATCTCCTTCCTTGCCTCGCGGTCTCTTTGTCGCATGGTTTCCTTCTTGTCGCAGGGAGCTCGTCCCTCTCTTGCCGATTGCCTTGCTGCTTCTCGCTTCTCGGGTTGATCTTCTATTCGCGTGGACTGTCTTTACCGCTCCGGTATGGTTTGCTTCTAACCGCACGGTCCGGTGACTATTCGCCGTGGTTGCTCTTGGTGCGGCCTGCTCTTAGCCGCCCGAACTAGTTCCTATTCGCTTGCGGTCTGCTCCTAGCCGCCCGAACTAGTTCCTGTTCGCTTGTGGTCTGCTCCTAGCCGCCCGAACTTGTTCCTGTTCGCCGTGCCTTTCGGCTTGTTGCGGTCTTCCTCTAACCGCACGGTCTGGTACTCGCTACAGGCCTGTTTCCGGCCTCTGCCATCTTCTTCTAACCGCTGCGGTCTAATGGCGTCAGAGAATTCCAATGCTTCCTCTGTTCTTCCTAATCGTGTTGTGGTCCCCAGTTCCCGAGCTTCGCGACGAACTTCGCATTACTACTATCTTTCTCAATGGGAAGCGCAATTTTGTCGAATGGGTGCACTCGGTTCATTGTGTCCTGCAGACCAAAGGTCTTCTTCATCACCTCACAAAGGTCACACCCACTGCTCCCACCGATGAGTGGCTTCGCGATGATGGTCGCGTCCAATTTGGCTACTCAACTCTATGGACACTGAGCCCTATAGGATGATTATGTATCATGACACGACAAAGGCCATGTGGGAGGAACTCCACTCTTTTTACTCGGGCCAGAATAGTTTGCAACACCTGTTCGACATTGTCTCGGATCTTCAAAACCTTGATCCCGGGGGTCCTGGTGATATGATCTCCTTTGTTGCTAAAACGAAGACTCTGGTGGAGACCTGGATCCAGCATCAGTCTCCTACTACAGATCTGACCACTCAGCAGGCCCAAAAAGAGGCTGTCGGGATCGCGATGATGATGTCCCGGGTTCCCTCTCACCTCCACAATGTTCGGGCCCAGATTCTCTCATCCACTACCACACTATCTTTCTCTGCTGTGTGATCCATGCTTCTGAAGGTCACCCCGCTCCCGGATACTCCTGTTCCTCTCTCCCCAGCGCTTCTGCAGCACTCTTCACCAGCTCCGCATGCTCGGGGGTCCTCAGCCCGTGGAGGCCGCAACACGACTCGGGGACGCGGTCGTTCTGGCAAACCTCTGTTTAAGTGCACCTATTGCGGACGGGATGACAATCTTGAGGTCACCTGCTATCGCAAACATGGCCTGCTACCACATCTTGCTGCACTTGCTCTGGTTGATCCTCCAGTTGCTCCTACCACTCCTGCCCCGGACTCTGCTGCCTCTGCTGGGACAGACATTGATGCTCTACGCACTCAGCTCCAACACCTGCAAGGGGTGATCTCTCGCTCGTCTGGCCTTGTCGCCTCTATTTCCAATGAAGGTATTTCTTGTCTCTCGTAAAGCTCTCACTGGATTGTGGACTCGGGTGTCACGCATCACATTACTTCACAACGCCCTCCGCAATATTCAGTGACTGCTCACCCCAAGTTCATAACTGTGGCGAATGGTTATACCACCCCCGTCTCTGGTGCTGTTGATATACCTCTCACACCCACTCTGTCTCTGACCTCTGCTCTTCATGTTCCTGGTTCCCCATTTAACCTACTCTCTGTTAGCCGCCTCACACAATACCTCAATTGTTGTGTTACTTTCTCACCCTCTACTTTTGTTGTGCATGATCGGAACACGCAGAATATCATTTGTAAGGGACGACTGTGAAATGAGCTCTACCTCCTCGATGCCCCTCCTTCCTCCTTTTCCGCTGTCTTTACTACCGACTGGCACCGTCGTCTTGGGCATGCTCCCCTCTAGACCTCAAGAAGGCTTTTCCGGATGTCTCTCTGCATGAGTTTTCTTGTGAGTCGTGTATCTTCGGCAAACAACTTCGTGTTTCTTTTTCTCCTACTTGTACTCAGAGTGATACTCAATTTTCATTAGGACATTCTGATATTTGGGGCCCTTATAAAACCCTTAGTATGTTTGGCTATCGATATTTTGTCACCTTTATTGATGATTATTCACTCTTAACCTGGTTGTACTTACTTCGGGATCGTACTGAACTTACCACTACATTTCGTGCCTTAGCGAAATACGTACACAGTTCCCCTCTCCTTTAAAGGTTATTCGCACGAATAACGCTAAGGAATGCACTAGCCGTACATTTGCTAACTTATGCACCGAGTTCGGTATTATACCTCAAATCTCATGTGCTTATACGCTTCAACAAAATGGTGCGGCAGAGCGGAAGAATCGCCATCTTCTTGATGTGGCGCAGTCCCTCATGCTTCAAATGCATGTTCCTACTCGTTTTTGGAATTTTGCTGTCTCTACGACATGTCACCTCATCAATCACATGCCTTCTTCTGTGCTCGATCATGCCACTCCGTTTAGCCTCCTCTTTCCGTCCCAATCACCGTTTACTCTCATGCCTCGTGTGTTCGGGTGTATCTGCTATGTTCATCATCTCGGTCCAATCACGGATAAGCTTGCTCCCCGGGCCCATAAGTGTATGTTTCTCGGGTACTCTCGGACCCAGAAAGGCTATGTGTGTTATTCTTTGCCTCAGGACAAAGTCATTATCTCTGCTGATGTCACCTTTCAGGAAGCTCAACCATTCTACGACTCATCGTATGTAATTGCTCCTCCTTTCTCCCCTTCAGTTCCTCATCCGACTGTTCCCGTCACCTCTTCTTTACCACCGCTACTTCCAACCCCCCTCCGACACATGCTCCACCTCCACCAGCCAAACTACCCCTTATTCGTGTCTACACTCGTCGTACCCCGGTCTCTGGAGCTCTGCAGCAGCCTCTCTGTACCAGTGCTATCCCGCGGACTGACGATCCAACAACATCATTTACCGCTCACCTCTTAGCGAATTATGTCTCTATGCATCGCCTTGTTCCATCTCTACGCAAGTTTGCTCTCTCCCTCTCCTCCATTTTTATTCCTAACTCAGTGCAGGAGGCTCTTCTACATCCAGGGTGGCGCGCGACCATGGACGAGGAAATGACTTCTCTTTGGTCTAACCAGACTTGGGATCTGGTTCCTCCTCCCAGACAATCATGTGTCAGTTGCAAGTGAGTGTTTACAATAAAACATGCTCAAGATGAGACAATTGACAGGCTCAAGGCCCGACTTGTGGCGCGTGGGTTTACTAAAAAGCAGGGACTCGATTATGAGGAAATCTTCTCTCCCGTTGCCAAGTTGAATTCTGTTTGAGTTCTGATCTCCTTGGCTGTGCATCGCCACTGGCCTCTCCATCAGCTCGATATTAAAAATGCCTTTTTGAATGTCGACCTTCAAGAGCAGTCTGCATGCATCAACCGCCCGGGTTTGAGACCACGGGGGAGTCTCGTGTATGCCTTCATCGGAAATCTATTTATAGTCTCAAACATTCTCCCCGGGTTTGGTTTGAAAAGTTTAGTAAGGCTGTTCGCGATGTTGGATTCAAGCGGAGCTCGACCGACTTCTCTCTCTTCACTCATCATCAATTAACTGAGACTGTCATTCTCTTGGTATACGTGGATGATATCTTTATTACTGACGGCGACATCACAGGGATACAGAAAATCAAGCAACACTTGAACTCCGTTTTCCAGACAAAAGATCTGGGAGGTTTGAGGTACTTTCTTGAACTTGAGGTTGCACGACGACCCGATGGCCTTGTTTTGACGCAACGAAAGTATTGTCTTGATCTCCTCCACGATGTTGGCTATTCTGGGTGTAAACCTGTAGAAACTCCGATGGATGCCAACCACAAGTTATGTGCTCATGGGTCTGACTCCGACTCCCTGCTTACAAACCCTGAGTATTATCGGCGCCTTGTGGGAAAATTGAGTTACCTAACAGTTACAGGACATGATATTTCATTTGTTGTTGGAGTTGTCAGCAGATTTATGCACGCCCCTCGCACTTCTCATATCTAGGCAGTGAAACGCATCCTCAGATATTTGCAAACTGCTTTTGGACAAGGATTGGTATATAAGTCATCTTCCTCCCTATCTCTTGTTGCATACTCAGATGCAGACTATGCTGGTTCCCTACATGATCGAAGCTCTGCTACAGACTTCTGTACCTACTTTGGGGGGAATCTTATTACTTGGCGTAGCAAAAAGCAGTCTGTTGTTGCTAGGTCATCCACTGAAGCCGAGTATCGTGCAATGACAATGGTTGTATCCGAACTCACCTGGCTTGAGGGTTTACTGGGTGATTTGGTGGTCACTTTACCCTCACTAACAACTTTGTTTTGCGATAGTCAGGTTGCAATTCACATCGCGAAGAATCCTGTGTTTCATGAGCGGACCAAGCTCATCGAAGTTGACTGCAATTTCGTTCGTGAAAAGGTTCAATTAAAGAAGTTAGAGCTGGAGCATGTTCCTGCGTTTGGGCAAGTTGCCGACATTCTCACCAAGGCATTACCACGACAAATGTACTATCAGTTCTTATCCAAGCTTGGTGCCTACGACTTGTACGCTCCAGCTTGCGGGGGAGTGTTAGAGAATATTACGAAACATGTTGTATTGACCCATTAATATGACCCATATAGGATATAGTGCTTAGTCCCACATTGTTTGTATAACTTATTTTTCCTCTCCTCTCTCCTATATATTTGTACTCATACTTGTATTTTGGTATTCAAGAAGTATATACAAGGTTTGGACCTTTCTTTACACTATTAACTCCTTTTTACTCTGCCTACTTATTGATATTTTGGAAATGCATAGTTTAGTTAGATTCGAGTCCTGGAAAGAGCCTCTTGCAAAAATGCAGGGTAAGGTTTGCCTACATTTTGATAGCGATCAACGACACACATACGTTTATTCTGAGTTCGCAGATGCTCCTAGATGGTCGTTCCGAGTCTGCGGATGCGCCCGGATGGTCGTTTCAAGTCTTTTCTATATAGTATTTTTTGTATTTCATGTTATATTTAGCACCGGATCGACACGAACGTTATTAGCCGTCCGATCTAGGTATCCTAGCTCTTTTATTTTTCCCATCCCCTATATATTCATGTAGGTGCGTCTGATTTAGGCATCGAAGGTTGCGTATCTGCAACCCGTCTGTTTTCTCGGCGGACTCCGAGCGGTGCCTTCTTCTCGTGCTTGACTTCCGCCTACAACCCCCCTTTTGTCGAGCCTTCTCTAGCCAGCCCCGACCTCGTCGAGCCCCTACAACCCTATCGCCGCCTCCCCTCTTCTTCCCCAAATCCGTCGAGCCCCCCTACAACTCTACCGCCTTTCCCTCCTCTTTCCCCGACCCCGTCCAACCTCATACAACCATAACGCCGCTTCCTTCCTCTTCCCGAGTCCCGTCGAACCTTCTCCCAGCCACCCCATCCCGACGACCCTCCTCTAATCAACCCCACCCCCGCCGACCTTCCTATAACCAACCCCTCCTCCCGTCGACCCTATTCTAGCCCTCCCCATCGCCGTAGCCTTCAAACCATCCCCGTCCAGCCGCTGCATGTCACTCGCGGAGCCACCAATCGACCCAAGGTCGTTGTCGCTATAGGTTTTTCCCCAAATGACGCCGCCACTTGCATGAGCAAATCTTGATATAGATGTTACCTATTTTTCTTATGTTGAATGCTTGGACTATTGTTATGGGATTTAAAAATTTCATATGCGCTTAAATTTTACTAACCGTTGTCTAATTTGCGGGATTCATTCGGTGCGTACTTGATTGATATTCACGTCTCATTTCTGTAGTAGTTTGTAAACCAAACTTTGACCGTTTTAGCTTGTTTTTCGATTGCGCAATTGTCTTAAAGTTTAGTAAAAATTATTACAATTGTTTAGATCTTAATTCAGACTGTTTGCATCTTCATCTCATTCGCACTGCATTTAGGTTGCATCATAGTTGTTGAGTTATTGTCAGCCTACCCCTGCATCATTTGGTATCAGAGCAGGTTTGCGTCACGTTCTCTGCTACCTAGTGGTTGGTTGTATCGATCTCGGATGTCTGACCAGAATGCCACCGATGATCGGGCCACCAGTTCGAATTCAGACATGATTCCCGTGGAGTTTCAACGCTTAGTTCTCAAGCAATTTGAAATCCTTAAGAATGTCTGCTAGGGTCAACACCAGAGTCGACCAGTTTGGATCCCTTAAAGGTCCAACCCCACCACCTCGATATGAGGATCTTGTGGACGACCCGCAGGACATTCCACCACTCCTTGATAGACGAGCTAGAGATTTACCACGTCGGGATCCCGCTCCGCTTGTGCGAGGGACTTCCGAGCCTGTGTATAATTATCGTCGTGACCCCGCCCCGAGGGGGAACCCCCATCCCCCCTATGAGCCGCGTCCACTACCGGCCCGCAGAGGCCGTGGCCCACCAGTATGACATGAGTTCGACCCTAATGTGCCCTATGATGATTATTTAGCATCTCGCTGCGGAGCCACCTCGACTGAGGACGACCTTATTCGGCGCCTTCATAATGATGCACTGTCCTTCGACGGTCACATGGACCCGAAGGCTTTTAGCGACTGGCTCATGGACCTGAACCATTTCTTCGATTAGTATGAAACGAGCGATGATTGGCGAGTCCGGTTCGCCAAAATGAAGTTGCTGGGACAGGCAAAGATGTTTTGGACTAGCGCAAAGAGATCTTTAGAGAGAGATGGATACTATCCTCACCCGATGGACTGAGATGAAGCAGCTGTTGAAGGACAAATACCTTCTCGCATTGTATCGAGATCAGCTCCTCGACCAACTCTACGCATTGCGGCAGGGAACACTTTCTGAGGCCGATTACATGACACAATTCGATGAGTTGGTAGTAAGGAGTAATATCCTTGATGAGCCTATTGCGATCAATTCTAAATTTAGAAATAGATTTAAGGCCGACATTCATAGAGAGTTTATTCCTCACCGCATAGAGACAGTCGAGCAGGTGTTCCAGCCTGCACTTGAGTATGAGAATTATCTGTGCCTTGCAGGTGAGACAGGCTACACATCGGTCTGATGCCCCTACATTTGGGAGGCCTGGTTCGGCCGCGGCCGTCACCCCTGCCCATCCCCGCATCCCAGCGAATGTTAAGGGCAAAATAATTGTCCCAGGATCCGCCAGACATGGGCCCAACCAATGTTATCGGTGTTCAGGCAGAGGAAAAATTGCCACTCAGTGTCCCGCCAGGAATCTGTTGATTGGGGATGAGGGAGAGACTAGTACTGAGGCAGATGATGCGGTAGTTGAGGAGATCACCGCCGAGGTTGAGGATGGTTGGGAGAGCAACGCTGAGAGATCACTGGAGTTGTGAGGCATCTGACGCCTCCTTCACACTCCTCGTGCTGATGAGGACTGGCGCCACACCACAACATTTTACATGTATTTTCAGAGTGTTGGTGGCCCCTGCAAACTCAACATTGATAGTGGCAGCTGCTTCAATATCGTGGCAAAGAGGGGATTAGAGAGGATGCATTTGTCCGCCTAGCCTCATCCGCAGCCCTATCGTGTCCTCTAGGTGGACAAGTCGGCCATTTAGGTCGCACAAAGTTGTTTTGTTCTGATTCGCCTAACGTCTATAGAGGACAAGGTTTGGTGCGACGTCATCCCAATGGACGTATCATATGTTCTTCTAGGACGTCCCTTGATATACAATCGCGATGTCACGTGTTATGGCCGTTCCAACACGTGTGTATTCTTCGACAAGGGGTGAAAGATCACCCTTACCCCGACCCAGCCTAGGGATTCCCCCAAGGTCCAGGTCGACTCATCCATTAGCGTCGGATCAGCTAGGCCTCTACACATTCTAAGGAGAGGTGATTTTCTGAGGGAGAGCTTAGATTCAGGAGTTTTGTTTGTGGTGGCCGCCACTACGGCCTCCGACGCCGCAATAGACCTGGAGAGTGTGGATCCTGACATTCGACGCCTGCTGGACGAGTATTGTGATATTATGTCTGAGGAGCTCCCCGATGAGCTTCCTCCATTGTGAGATAACCAACACGCTATTGATTTTGTCCCGGGGGCATCTTTGCCCAATTTGCCCTACTATCGTATGAACCCGACGGAGCATGCCAAGCTGAAGCGGCAGATCAAAGATCTTCTTCGGAAGAACTTTATTCGGGAGAGCTTGAGCCCGTGTGCCGTCTCTGTCCTTCTTACCACGAAGAAGATGGGTGTTGACGCATGTGTGTTGACAGCCGCGCCATCATTAAGATTACGGTGAAGTGTCGTTTCCCCATTCCCCGTCTTGACGACCTCCTCAGCGCGATGGTTGGTGTCTAGATCTTCTCGAAAATCGACTAGCGCAGCGGGTACCGTCAGATTAGGGCGAGGGAAGGGGACTAGTGGATGACGACCTTCAAGAAGAAGGATGGACTTTATGAGTGGTTGGTTATGCTCTTCAGACTGTCGAACACGCCGAGTACGATGGGAGTTGACATGGGCAAATTCCTAGTAGTCTTTTTTGATTAGGGGTGCAACTCGGATCAGTTCGGTTCGGTTCCACTCAGAACCAAGAACCGACTCGTATAGGTTCGGTTCTAAGTATTGGAACCGGAACGACCCACAGTTCTAAATTATAGAACCGGAACCGAACTGGAAATATCAGTTTGGTTCCGGTTCGGTTCGCGGTTCCTTAAATTTAAGGTGTAAATATGTTGCACTAGAAAAAATATAATGCGAAATTAATGTTTATAAACCGAAGAAAATAGGAGACCTTAAACTTGCATGGCTCCAAAATCATTAAGGTTTTTTAGATTACTAAATACATTTAATAATCTTATCATATAAAATTTCATGCTCAAAAATTCTAACAATTAAGTAAAAGTTCGGCATTATCAAAATATGAGCAAATAGTTTATAAAATTACACATGAAGTATCTTCATAAAGCTAATTGTTCATCAATCTCTTTCAAAAGTCTCTTGCTCATCACAAATATATTTTTGATATTTAAATTCAATAACTTGATTCTTGGGCCGGTTCTGGGTACCCAAGTGTAAGAACCGAGAACCGAATCAAGTTGTCGGTTCTGAAAATTTTAAAACCAGAACCGAACTGAGACCCATGAGAACCGCCCCGAACCGCTCGGTTCGGTTCAGTTCCGATCCGGTTTTCAGTTCTTCGATTATTTTGCACACCCCTAATTTTGATGATATACTGATTTACAGTCGGGACCGTGTTGAGCTCTTGTGCCACATTCGTTTGGTATTTGATCTCCTACGGAAGGAGCATCTGTATGTTAACCTTGTAGAAAAGAGGGCAATGAAACCTGTGGGCTGTATTTCTTGTATTAACCTTCAAGTATGAGCACATATATATAAGAAGAGAGAGAGAGAAGTCCCAAAAAATACAATGTGGGATAAAACAAAAAAAAAGCACAAATGAGCTAATAAATGGGTCACGATTACAATGGGTTTTTACACATGATTTTACTATCTTCTAACACTCCCTCGCAAGCTGGAGCATACAAATCGTAGGCACCAAGCTTGGATAGAAACTGTGTATACAATGACCGAGGTAGAGCCTTAGTAAAGATGTCAGCCACTTGCTCAGAGGCTGGAACATGTTTCAATTCAAGTTTCTTCAGTTGGATCTTCTCCTGGACAAAGTGACAATCAACCTCAATGTGTTTTGTTCGCTCATGGAATACAGGGTTCTTTGCAATATGTATTGCAGCCTGACTATCGCAGAATTGAGTTGCTGGTGAGGAGAGTTTGACACCCAAATCACAGAGAAGACTCTCCAACCAGGTAAGTTCAGAAACGACAGCAGCCATTGCACGATACTCGGCTTTAGCAGAAGAGCGAGCAACAACCGATTGCTTCTTGCTACGCCATGTGATAAGATTTCCTCCAAAGTAGGTACAAAAACCAGTGGTGGATCGTCGATCATCAAGCGAGCCCGCATAATCAGCATCAGTGTACGCGACAAAAGATAAAGAGGTGGATGACTTGTATACCAGCCCTCGTCTCGGAGCAGCTTTCAAGTACCTGAGGATGCGTTCGACAACCTGTAGATGAGAGCTTCTTGGTGAATGCATAAAGCGACTAACCACTCCAACAACAAAAGAGATATCAGGCCTTGTAACTGTTAGGTATATCAGTTTTCCTACAAGATGCCGATAATATTCAGGATTTGTAAGCAAAGAATCTGATTCTGTTCCATGAGCACTTAGCTTGTGGTTGACATCCATAGGTGTTTCCGCGGGTTTACATCCAGAATAACCAGCATCCTGAAGAAGGTCAAGACAATATTTCTGTTGAGATAGGACCAGACCATCAGGTCGACGAGCAACCTCAAGTCCAAGGAAGTATCAAAGATTTCCCAAATCTTTTGTTTGGAAGACAGATTTTAAGTATTGTTTGATCTGTTGTATCCCGGTGGAGTCATCGTCAGTTATCAAAATATCATCTACGTAGACTAAGAGAATGACAGTCCCTGTTGATTTATAACGAGTAAAGAGGGAGAAGTCAGCCGAGCTCGCTGAAAGCCAATATCACGAACAACCTTGCTAAAATTTTCAAATCAAGCTTGAGGGAACTGTTTGAGACCATAGATAGCTTTACGCAGACGATATACCCGAGACTCCCCTATGGTCTCAAACCCGGGAGGTTGGTGCATGAAAACCGTCTCATGAAGATCACCATTAAGAAAGACATTTTTAATGTCCAGCTGATGTATGAGCCAATTGCGGTGAACAACAAGAGAAATAAGGACCCGAATAAAGTTTAGTTTGGCGACAAGGGATAATGTCTCCTCGTAGTCCAAGCCCTGTTGCTCAGTGAACCCACGAGTCACAAGACGGGTTTTGAGACGGTCGATTGTCCCATCCGGAGCATGTTTAATTTGGAAGATCCATTTACAGTTAACGCAGGACTGAGCGGAAGGAAGAGGTACCAGATCCCAAGTGTGATTAGCCCAAAGGGCTGACATCTCAGCCTCCATTGCCGCACGCCACCCAGGGTGTTGAAGAGTCTCCTACACATTGTTAGGAAGAGAAATAGAGGAAAGAGCAAAAACAAATTTGAGCAGAGGAGGAGAGAGCCAATGTAACAAAATGTAGTTTGCGAGTGGATGAGCCGTAGAAGCAGAGGCGGGATCAGCTAGCCGCGAGATAGTACTGGTAGACGGTAGCAGTGGTTGGGCTCCGGAGGTCGGACTACGACAAGTGTAGACACGGATGAGAGGTGGTTTGGGTGGTGGTGGTGCCGCGTGGGGTGTTGGAAGAAGAGTAGGTAGAGAAGCCGTGACTGAGATTGCAGGACGAGGCACGAGTTTCACACGTGGAGGTACTGAAGTGGATGAGTGAAAGGGTTGGTCTTCCAGGAAGTAACATCAGCTGAAAAAACCACTTTTCGGTCGACTGGAGAGTAACATACATACCCTTTTTGAGTGCGAGAGTACCCTACGAACATACATTTGGTTGCACGAGGTGCAAATTTATCCGTAGGTGGACCAAGATTATGAACATAGCAGACACACCCAAACACCCGAGGTGCGAGAGGAAACAGAGATCGAGAGAGAAAGAGGAGGCTAAACAGAGTGACGAAGTGGAGAACGGAGGAAGACAAACGATTGATGAGATGACATGCAACCGACACTGCAAAGTTCCAATATTCAATGAGTACCTGCATTTGAAGCATTAAAGATCGAGCAACATCAAGAAGATGACGATTTTTGCGTTCAACCACACCATTTTGCTTAGGAGTGTAAGTACAAGATGTTTGATGTATAATTCCAAACTCAGCACAAATTGTGGCCAACGTTCGGCTCGTATATTCCTACGCATTATCAGTTCGAATGATTTTAAGCGGAGAAGAGAACTGAGTACGAAGTTCAGTAACGAACGTACGAAATATAGAAGTGAGCTCGGTACGATCCCCCAGTAAATATAACCATGTGACACGATAGTAATCATCAATAAACATTACAAAGTAGCGGTACCCAAATACACCAGGGACTTTATACGAGCCCCAAATATCAGAATGAACAATAGATAAAGGAGTAGTACTCCGATGACAAACAGAACTAAAGGAAACTCAATGTTGTTTACTAAAGATACAAACAAGATTCACAAGTAAACTCATTCAAGGAGACATCCGAAAGAGCTTGCTTGAGAATCTGGAGGGGAGCATGCCCGAGACGACGATACCACTCAACCGAGGAGACGATAGAAAGAACAGATAGAAGAACATCAAGAAGATAAAGCCTATGCGATAGCCGCCTGCTACCAATAATATTCCGCGTTTGTCGATCCTTAACAACAAAGGACGATGGTGAGAATGTAATATGACAATCAAGATCTCGCGTAAGTCGGCTAACAAAAAGTAAATTAAACGGGGAGCCCGGAACATGCAGAACCGAGGTTAAGGAGAGGTTGGGTGTGAGATGGATATCGGCAGCTCCTGAGTCAGGGATGGATTCGCCATTGGCTACAGTGATGAACTTGGGATGAGGAGATGCCACGTAGTTCAGTGGCTTTTGGGAAGTAATGTGGTGGGTGACACCAGTGTCCACGATCCAGTGGGAACTCTGAGATAGACAGGATATCCCTTCATTGGCGATGGAAGTCACGGAGCCCGAGGAGTGAGCAATCACCCTTTGGAGGTGCTGAAGCTGGGTGCGGAGAGCATCAATGTCAGTCTGAGCGGTTGAAGAATCTGAAGTTGAAGCAGAGTGCAGAGACTCGGCCTTAGTGGAGGCAGCAAGGTGGTGCGGCAGACCATGCTTACGATAACAGGTGGCCTCAAGATGATTATCCCGACTGCAAAAAGTGCATTTAAGGGAGGATTTTCCAGCACGTCCTCGTCCCCGAGACGGATGGCGACCCCCACGGGCTGAAGGACCACGATTGGAGTGATGTGGTGAAGGTAGCTGTAGAAGAGCTAGAGAGGGAGGCATAGGAGCCTCGGGCGGCAGGGTGACCTACAGAAGCATTGAGCAGACATCTGAGAGAGAGTAGTGGCAGAGGACATGATCTGAGCTCGAACACTATGCAGATGAGAAGGGACCCTTGCCATCATCATGGCAATCCCGACGGCCTTTTTTGTGCTTGTTGGGCAACCATATCAGTAGTAGGAGGCTGGTGTTGTATCCAAGCCTCAACAAGGGTCTTGGCCTTGGCAACGCAGGAAGTCATATCGCCTGACATCCCGGGATCAAGGGATTTAAGATCAGTGATGATATCAAACAAATGTTGGAGGTTGGTTTGGCCAGAATTGAAGGAATGTAGTTCCTCCCACACGGACTTAGCCGTGTCATGATACATGTCCATCCTGTAAGGCTCGGTATCCATAGAGTTGAGAATCCAGGATTGCACACGACCGTCATCACGAAGCCACTCATCAGTGGGAGGGGCAGGAGTAGCCCGGGTCAAGTGATGAAGAAGTCCATTCGTCTGGAGCACCTGACGTACTGAATGTACCTATTCCACAAAGTTTCGTTTGCCATTGAGAGATATGGTAGTAATCCGGAGTTCATCCCGAAGATCAGTAGCGGAAGGAGCAGCCCGAGGTGTCAGAGGCGAAGCCGCAGCGGACTCGCCGGAGGCTGAAGTGGAACCCATGAAACCGCAACAAGGAGATCAACAAGGACAAGCTGCCGAAAGAAGTCTAGCCGCAGCGGGAAGACATAAGCTGCAACAAGGAGTAGCCGGAAGGAGAGAAGTCCTAGCCGCAACGGTCTGATAGCAGCAGAGGCCGAAAAAAACAGAATGCCGGCGAACAGACACTAGACCGGACGGTTAGAGGCAGACCGCAACCCAAAACCTGGAGCGGTTAGAGAAGAGAAGCCCCTGGACTAGAGAACAGGAGAATCCGCACGGTCTTGGTGTCAAAACACCAGTGACAAGAGGCCGCGACCTAGATGCGGAGCCCGCGGCGGGTAGAGAAGCCGCAACGATCAAACAACGAAGAATCCGCGCGAGAAGACGCAGCGACAGGGGGAAACCGCAGCGGGAAGGGAAGCCGCAGGGGGGGGGGAACCGCAACGACTAAGCAAAGAAGACCCCACGGTCACAGTGAGCACACCAGTGACAAGGAGAGATGCCGCGACCAAGATGCGGTTCAAGCAACGGTTAGGGAAGCCGCTGCGAAAAAAAAGAAGTCGCAGCCTATGTTATTAAAGGTGCGCTTCAGGCGCGCCTAAGGCTCCAGGTTCACCAAGCTCAGAGGTCTGCGCCTCTGTGCGCCTTATTTGCGCCTTTAGAATATAAAAGGCGCGCCTGAGTGAGATTTTTGTTGTAAATTTCTTTCTTCAAAAATTAAGAAAAAAATAATTTTAGAACTCTTTTTTTTATTGATTTAGTGTTCATGAAAGATAATTGTGCGTTGAGACTTAGATGTGATGCAAGTGACCACATTGATTCAATTTTATAAGAGATACAAACGACAGTAATGAATGATTAATGGGTACACTAGATGAAAGATTTAATCAAGAAGCTGAAATGATGTTTGATGTTGATTATTTAAAATGGATGTGGTTGCGCCTTGCCTTCGTCAGGCGCGAGCCTGCGCCTTGAGCCTTGCGCCTAGGCTCCAAGACCCCTTTGCGCCTTGATGCGCCTTGCGCCTTTAATAACTAAGATCGCAACGACTAAGGGAAGAAGTCGCGTGAGAAGAGAGGAGAGAGCGAGAAGGCGGGTAGTTAGAGAGACCACGACAGATAGAAAGGAAGCGGGTATCCGGGAAGAAACCGCGCGGTAGAGGAAGAGGGCCCCACCTGACCGAGAAATTTATAAAGGGGGGAGAGGAGAAGAAGAAGTTGAAGCCACGAGAGAGAGTGAGAGTGAGAGGAGAGACTAGAAAAACTTAACCGCGCGGGAAGCCGCGGTTAGAATGGGAGGAGGTCGCAAGACAATGCAGTTAAGCAGGAGAACAAGCCTCCCGGTAATCAGGAGGAGCGGGCGGTTAGAAAAGAACAGGCCGGACCGTATCCCTCTGATACCATGCAGAAAAGAGGGCAATGAAACATGTGAGCTGTATTTCTTGTATTAATCTTCAAGTCTGAGTACATATATATAGGAAGAGAGAAAGAGAGAAATCCCAAAGAATACAATGTGGGACAAAACAAAAAAAAGCGCAAATGAGCCACAATTACAATGGGCTTTTACACATGGTTTTACTATCTTCTAACAAACCTGAAGAAGTGCTCTTTCTTGACTACATCAGTGCATTTCTTTGGCTATATTGTCTCTACATTCGGAATCTCGGTTGACCCTGATAAGGTCAAGTCTTTCCGTGAGTGACCCATCCTGTCTAGCATCTACAAGGCCCAGAGCTTCCACAGACTTGTCACCTTCTACAAGAGGTTTGTTCGAGGGTTTAGCTCCATCATGACCCCCCTTACGAGCTGCCTCCGTAAGAGAGATTTTGTCTGGACGGCAGTGGTCACCAGAGCATTCGAGGAGATTAAGGATAAGTTGTCGATGCTCCTGTTTTATGCCTTTCGGATTTTTTCGTAGACATTTGAGGTAGCGTGCGACGCATCTGAAGTGGGCATTGGAGGGGTACTTAGCCAAGAGGGTCATCCAGTTGCTTACTTTAGTGAGAAACTGAATGACACCCGACAAAAGTACTCAAATTATAACAGAGAGTTTTACGCAGGCGTACATGCACGCTTCCATTGACGTCATTATCTCCTACACAAGGAGTTGTCCTGTACTCTGACTAGCAGTCCTATACTCTGGCATGATTATCCAGAGTGCCCAACTTTTGACGATGTTTATACTGCCTTGATGAGAGATCCTCCTGAGCCCCGTGAGGATTTCATGATTTCAGATGGCTATCTATTTTTAGGCTCTCGTCTCTGTGTGCCACAGACTCCCTCCGAGACTTTCTTATCTGGAGTTACATGCGTGCGGGGCCGCATGACGCTTCGGGCGGGACAAGACGATTGCGTTAGTCGAGGACCACTTTTTCTAGCCTAGCCTGAAGAAGGACGTTACTTTGATCGTTCGTCATTGTCGCGTCCGTCAGACGGCGAAGGGATCACGACAGTCTACGGGTTTATACACTCCGTTACCCATTCCACACAGACCTTGGGCAGACATTATTATGGATTTTATACTCGGGCTTCTTCACACATTGCGAAAGCTCGACTCCATTTTCGTCGTTGTTGACTGTTTTTCGAAGATGATCCGCTTTATCCCGTGTCGTAGGACCTTCGATGCATCCCACGGGCTGCCCTGTTCTTCAGAGAGGTATTCAAATATCATTGGTTGCCTACTTCTATCGTCTTTGATTGCGACGTACGCTTTATGAGTTACTTCTGGAAGACGTTATGGAAGAAGACTGGTACGACACTGAAGTTTTCCACCGCCTACCTCCCACAGACGGCTGGACAGACGAAAGTCGTCAACCGTAGTTTTGGGACCCTTCTGCGTTGTCTCGTTAGGGATAGCCCGTCCACTTGGGATTCCGTCTTGCCTGTTGCGGAATTTGCATACAATAATTCGGTCAATAAGTCCGCAGGTCTAAGTTCATTTCATGTTATATTAGGTTATGAGCATAGGAAACCTGTTGGCCTGATTGACGTCCCATTAGAGGCCCGACCTAGTTAGTCCGCCGGGTCTTTCATTCAGCATATGCATGCATTTCATGAGACAGTACGGAGAAAGATCGCAGCTAGGAATGAAATTTATAAGGCTTAGACAGATCTGCACAGGAGGGATCAAGTTTTTGACGTTGGAGAGCATGTTTTCATCCATCTTCGATCTGAGGGGCTCCCACAGGGGGCAGCGAAGAAGTTGAGTGCTCGTCGAATGAGCCCCTACACAGTCATTCGTCAGATTGGTATGAATGCTTACGAGGTTGATATCCCTCCGACAATGGGAATCCACCAGGTATTCAATATAGAGGATTTAACTCCTTACTACGAGGAGCGAGTGTATGTGGATCCACTATCTTCAGCTACCCCTGAGCCACAACTTTCCCCATTCCTCTATCTTTCCCGCTCCTACCATTCCCATGCAGTCTCGGATGGTTGAGCACCACTCGAAGGACCATGCCACCCTGCCGGCGGTTCCACTTGCCCCACTTTCACACGGAGATACATTACTTCCACAGTTGCCTGCGCCTACCGGAGATGCACTACATATCATTGGTCATGACTTCACTACGATGGGCGGTCGAGTTGTTCTCTGGTACTTGGTTCATTGTCTCGCCCGTCCAGTTTCTGACGATATCTGGATTTTTGCTGAGGAGCTCGAGTCCCTCAAATTTACGCCAAAAGTATGACCGTCTCGACTCACCGGAGAGGAGTGCTTTCAAGCCGGGGAGAGTTGATGGCGATCGACGACACACACGTTTATTCCCGCAAGAAGCGGTGATCGACCACCCATTTGGGCGATTTGAGTCCGCGGATCCCCCTGGATGACCGTTCCAAGTCTTTTCTATATATTATTTTAGGGCCATTTACCGGGACCTCCCCTCTAACTTTGTTAAATTACTGTCATCACCCCTCTTATTTTCGAAATTACAAAAACTTCCCCTAAAGTTTTCATTTCATTACAAAAACCTCCCCTGAAGTTTTAATTTCACATCAGACAAAAACACCCCCCTCGGTGAGTGTCCAGGGGGGTATTTTTCTTCATGAATGCAATGAAATGAAAAGACCAGGGGAGGTTTTGATAATGAAATAAAAACTTAAGGGGAGTTTTTTGTAATTTCGAAATTAAGAGGGGTGCTCTCACTAATTATGCTAGTTTACAGGGGAGGTTTGGGTAATTATTTCTATTATTTTATGTATTTCATGTTGTATTTAGCACCAGATAGACCCGAACGTTATTAGTTGTCCGATCTGGGTGCCCTAGCTTTTTTATTTCCCCCGCCCCTATATATTCATGCAGGTGTGGCTGATTTAGGCATCGAAGGTTGCGTATCTGCAACCCGTCGGTCTTCTCGGTGGACTCCGAGCGGTGCCTTCTTCTCGTGTGCGACTTCCGCCTACAACCCCCTTATGCCGAGCCTTCTCCAGGAGACCCCGGCGAGCCTCCTACAACCCTATCACCCCTCCCCTCTTATTCCCCGACCCCGTCGATCCCCCCTAAAACCCTCTCACCGCTTCCCCTCTTCTTCCCCGAACCCAAAGCGCCTCCTCCCCTCTTCTTCTACGACCCCCCCTCCCCCCACCGCCGTCCCTCCTCTTTCCCTCCAGTCAGCCCCACCCCCGTCAGGCTCTCCTACAACCAACCCCTCCTCTCGTCGACCCTATTCCAACCCTCCCCATCGCCGTAGCCTCCAAACCATCCCTGTTCAGTCACTGCAACTCACTCGTGGAGCCACCCGTCGACCCAAGGTCGTTTACGCTACGGGTTCTTCTCCAAATCACGCCATAACATGCATGAGCAAGTCTTGATATGGATGTTCCTTATTTCTCTTAATCCGGACTGTTTGCACTTTCATCTCATTCACACTGCCATTTAGATTGCATCATAGTTGTTGAGTTAATGTCAGTCTACCCCTGCATCACGTTTCCCCTTTTTGGTGGGACCCTTCACCAGCTCTTGCTATGTTGGGATGCTTTGTGCACCGTGCAAAACAAGATATATTATGACATTGATAACAGAGAATCTTACAAGATATATTATTATTAATGTTAAAGAAGGTTTAAGATAGATTTTGGAGTTTTGTTGTCGTATTGTCAAAGTGATTGTTTGCTGTATGAGAATGAAAGTTGAACTCTATAGGCCTGAGTAAATTAGATTCCTTGAGTCACACAGAAAGTGGCACGTTCATCATGTATTCAGCAGCTTCAATCAGTCTTCTTATATTCTATTGTCATATTATAATGGTTTCTTAATTGGCAATGGATAAGCGTTAAATATAAACATAAATGATGTTTGTCTAACTAAGGCTCCGTTTGGGGGGGACCCTTATTTTGTGACAATACTGGTGCCATTCAGCAGTTACGACTGAATCCAGGTGAAAATAAGTTCTCCCTTTTCAAGCACATTGGGGTGGACGTCTTCTTCCTCCGTGAGCAGTACAGCAGCCTGACACCCTCACTTTTGCATGCCTTGAAAGTTTATTATCCCAGTACGTTTCCACCGAGCATCAGATTGCGGACTTGTTCACCAAGTCCCAGACAAGATGGTGTTCTTATGCATGACTATCTTCTGATGGTCATCAAACTCTCGATGTATGTTATGGGCCTAGCCCGTGAATGTCGTCGTGTTGTAGGGGGGTTGTTAGATATATGTGTATATTTGTATTAGGGGCTTTCTCGAGCTCAACCCTTGTACGGAGAATGCGGGGGGGGGGGGGATAGTGCCTTTGATATGTGGACCCTAAAATTATGGGTCATGAAAAGATACGGATTATTCTACATTTTCTATCAATTCTAGAATGACGTAGGCCTGGGGGACAAATCGAATTATTTAGTGGAAGCATAAATTTAATTGGAAAAATTGCTCAAATTCAACGTCTGAACTTTGCTATAGCCGATAATTAATAAGAGTTATTCTGGAAAGAGATTATTTGAATTTTTTTGGAAATAGACTGTTTGGAAAGATAGCAAGAGAAAAAGATCTCAAATTATTGATTCATTTGATTGAGAATCAATACTTGGAAAAGGATTTTTTGGAAGCATAGATTTGTCCGAAAGAAATCACTTAATGGCTAATTATTTATTTTGCATAAACATTATGCCTCAATAAGAAAGCAAGACCCTACCATGATGAGAGAGAGAGAGGACCCGGAATAATCCCCACGTAGAGAAACAACGCCCCGTTTCTCTACGTCCTTGCCGAGCCAAGATCTTCAAGTTCAGTTGGTACGTAGACAGAACAGTCGTAAGAAGAAGGTTGAAAGAAGGTTCCTATGCATGCGGTTGACGCAACGACGGGAGAAGATCATTGTTCCTGGCATCGTAGTCGCCGGAATTGACGACATGAGCTCCTCACGACGACAACAAGAGCCCCTATCACCTTTCGGCCGCTGTTTCCACAGGAAACGGGCGAAAGGTGATAGGGGCTCTTGTTGTCGTCGTGAGGAGCTCTGGCGGCAATTCCGCGACTGATGAGCCAGAACGAATCTTCTCCCGCGGGTTGACGTCAACCGCAGCGAACCTTCTTTCAACCTTCTTCTTACGACTGTTCTGTCTACGTACCAACTGAACTTGAAGATCTTCTCGGCAAGGGTAGAGAAACGTAGCGTTGTTTATGCTACGTGGGGATTATTCCGGGCCTCTCTCTCTCTCTCTCATGGTAGGGTTTCTCTTTATTGAGGCATAATGTTTATGCAAAATAAATTAGCCATTTGATTTCTTTCCCAAATCTATGCTTCCAAATAATCGGACGTTCTTCCGCTTTGATTGCCATTATTTCATAAATTATTAGTTGTGATTTTTTGCTTGTGGAAGTATGAATCTCGCAACAATTCAATACATTTAACGCTTAAAAATTCAAATAATCTCTTTCCAGAACAACTCTTATTATTTGGCTATAGCAAAGTTCAGACGTTAAGAGCAATTTCGCGCACTAAAATTCGATTTGTCCCCTCTAGGCCTACGTCAATTAGAATTGATCGAGAAAATGAGAATAATCCGTATCTTTTCATGAAGCCCTAAGGGTTTTAGCCTACATATCAAAGGCACAAAACTGTATCAAGGAAAAAGACGAGAAAGCCCCTAATTCAAATCCGCGGGTTGAGCTCGACACCCATATGTATCTAACACGCCTCCACCGTCACCTACGACACGACGACATTACGGGCTAGGCCCATAACACACAATTGATGACCATCAAAATATAATTATGCATAAGAACACCATCTTGTTTTGCACCATTGAGCACAACATAACTGGGATAATAACACCTTTCTAGAGCATGCAAAAGTGAGGGTGTCAGGCTGCTTTCTGTCTTAGGCTCCGTTTGGGGGGACTTATTTTCACCGGTCACCGGTTGTAACTGCTTGACCGGTGAAAATAAGTCCCCCCCGGTTCGGAGGATATAATGCCAAAATCTGCTAGAAGCCAACGAAGCCAGATAATCTCCTCGGTCGTAGATGCCATGACACGTAGCTCAGCCTCAGTACTGGAGCGGGAAACACCAGTTTGTTTCTTGGACTTCCAGGCAAGCAAGGAGGAGCCCAAAAACAGACAGAAACCAGTAACAGAGCGACGATCAGAAGGATCACTAGCCCAAGTAGCATCAGAGAAAGCAGAGAGCTGGAGGGAACTGCTGTTGGAGAAGAACAGACCCCGGCCAGGAGTCGCACGAAGATAACGCAGTACACGTTGCAAGTGAGCGTAGTGAACCGAGGTAGGAGTGCTGACAAACTGACTCAACACATGGACTGCATGGGAAATATCAGGCCGAGTGATGGTGAGATAGACCAGACTGCCAACCAAATGACGATAGCGAGTGAGGTCTGCAAGAGGGAGCCCCTCATCAGCCTGGAGCTGCAGGTGAAGTTCCATTGATGTGGCAACAGTGCGGGTGTCGGAAAGATCAGCCCGAGCTAGAATATCTGAAGTATACCGTTGCTGAGAGAGCTGGAACCCTGCAGAAGTGGAGGAGAACTCAATGCCCAGAAAATAGCTCAAAGGACCCAAATCTGTCATCTGAAACTGTTGCTGCAGGCGATGCTTGACAAAGTCAATGAAAGCCGGGTCATCACCAATGATGATCATATCATCCACATAGAGCAGAAGAAGAGTCCGACCACGGGAAGAGGTGTGGACAAAAAGGGCAGGGTCGTGCTGGCTGGGCTGAAAACCAGCGGCTGTAATGGCAGAGCAGAACCGCTCAAACCAGGCTCGAGGAGCCTGTTTGAGACCATAAAGTGCATGACGTAACCGACAAACCATGCCGGGAGGAGTATCAACCCCGGGAGGAGGAAGCATGTAAACCTCCTGCTGTAGATCGCCGTGAAGAAAGGCATTCTTCACATCCAGCTGAGACAGGGACCACCGACGGACAGCAGCAACAACAACAAGTGTCCGGATCGTGGTCATGTGAGCCACAGGAGCAAAAGTCTCATCATAGTCCCGACCATGCTCCTGCTGAAAACCCCGAGCAACAAGGCGAGCCTTATACCTCTCAATAGAACCATCAGAGCGAGTCTTGACCTTATAGACCCACTTGCAAGTGATGGGAGCAGCACCAGGAGGAAGAGGCACAAGATCCCAAGTGGAGGTACGCTCAAGAGCAGCCAACTCGTCAGACATGGCGGCCTGCCACTCAGGAATCTTGAACAGCCTCGCGGTAGGAACTAGGCTCTGGAGCACTGGTGGAGGTAACTAGAAGAGCAGTGAGATCAAGTGGCTGGGTAGTAAAACCAAGACGGTCTGGTGGATGTCGATCACGAAGGGGGTAGCGTCTGACAGGCAGATCATCCACGGGACTCTCGCTGGAGACTGGTGGCGCCTGTGGGGTTGTCGGAGCACGACGAGTGTAGTGGTAGAGAATAGGAGGTGGAGAGCCAGGGAGATGGCAGAACATGAGGAGGTGGAGAGGACTCGGAAGAGGGAGATGTCGGTGAGGATGGTAGCACTGGTGGGGACTGAGCTGGTGGTGATGGCAGAGTAGGTGGTGGTATAGTAGGAAGAATAAGGAACTGAATATCAACCGGAGTAGTGGACGTGCGTGAACTAGAGGTGGATGAGGAGAGAAAGAAAGGTTGGTCCTCAACAAATGTGACATCACGAGAAATGCGAAGACGACGCGCAACAGGGTCGTAACAACGGTAACCCTTGTGCTCGGAGCTGTAGCCTAGAAAAACACATGCAACAGACTGAGCAGAGAGCTTAGTACGCTCACGTGGTGGAAGTAGGACATAACAAAGACATCCGAACACACGAAGATGAGTGTATCGAGGAGGATGAGAGAACAAACACTCACCGGGACACCGACTCTGAAGGAAGGTGGATGGCTGAAGATTGATAAGGTAGACAGCGGTGGAGACGGCCTCAGCCCAAAAATGTGGAGGAACATGGGAGGCTATAAGGAGAGTGCGAGCGGTCTCGATGATGTGGCGATGTTTCCTTTCCGCAGTGCCATTCTGAGAATGAGCACCGGGACAGGAGAGTTGCGGGAGCGTGCCATGAGATGTGAGAAGATCACGAAACTCATGCGATAGGTACTCTCCCCTGAGTCAGAGCGAAAAGTACGAAATGGAGGCAGAGAACTGAGTACGAACCATAGTGGAGAAAGTAACATAAACCTGAAAGAACTCAGCACGAGAGCACAACATGTATATCAAAGTAAAACGCGAAAAATCATCAATAAACAAAACATAGTAGCGGTGGCCGCCCTTGGATACAAAAGGAGCAGGCCCCCATACATCAGAATGAACTAACTCAAAAGGAGCAGAAGACCTAGACATGCTGGACGGATAAGGGAGTTGTAGCTGTTTGCCAAGCTTACAACCCGTACAAGAGTGACTGGTGTCAACAGAGACACGACCCAAAACACCATGACGAACAAGAGTGGAAAGACGGGCGCCACTGGGATGACCAAGACGATGGTGCCACTGACGAAAAGAAACAGCGGGAAGACAAAAGGCAGAAGCGGCTGGTGACGGTGTGGCGGATGGCAGACGAAGGTACTCAAGCAGATATACCCCACTATGGCGACGACCAGCTCCAATGAGGGTCCCTGTAAGACGATCCTGCACATGGCAAACAAACTCATCAAAAACAACAAGGTAACCACAAGAGGCAAGTTGGCTGGCGGAGATGAGGTTCATGGAGAGTTGAGGGATGTAGGCAACATCAGGAATGTGAAACTGAGGGGTATGGAGGAGACCACGACTGGTAATAGGAAGGGTGGTGCCGTCAGCAATGATGACACGTAGGTCAGAGGAGACAGGCTGACAGGCATGGAGATGGGTGCCATCATAGGTCATATGGAAAGAGGCTCCAGAGTCAAGTAACCACGAGAACTGAGAGATACCTGAAGGGGCAGAGGCCGCTGAGTGATCAGCAGATGTAGAAGCCTGACCAACTGTGGCTGCAGAAGAACTCGGGAAGGTGTCGGAGGACAGTTGCTGAGCCAGCTTCATGAGCTGCTCAGAGAAGGAGGCTGACGGAGTAGACACAGTCAGAGCTGGAGCTGCACGCAGCTGGGTGTCACGAGACTGGGCAATCTGCTGTGAGCGCTGAAGCTTCCGGCACTCAGACACTCTGTGGCCCAGTGCATGGCAATAATGACAGCGAACGGACCGACGCTGCGCAGTGTTGGGACCCTGGTGGGAGGATCCCTGGGTAGGAAACGACGCAGACGGTCGCACGAGTGAACTAAGGTCTGGAGAAGGTGGCAGCGGAGGCTGCTGAGCAAACTGAGGAGCAGCCAAGAGAACATGAGGGGATGTAGTGTGATGCGTCCCCTCCATGGTACGTAGACGAGTCTCCTCTGCCAGAATGGTGGACAGTGTGTCACGAAGTGTGGGTGTAGTACTCCGATGAAGAAACTGTGAGCGGGCAGACTCAAACTCTGGGCGCAAGCGCATCAGGAAATCATAGACACGACAGGCATCTCTGTACTGAGCAGTGGCAATGCAATGGGAGCAGGAAAAACAATGGGGCGCCGCCATCTCATCGCACTGACGCCAAAGAGAAGAGATCTCAGCAAAGAACTCCTGAACTGAGCGATCTCGCTGGTAGGTAGCTGCAAGAGTCTGTAGCAATGAATACTGAAGTGCCTGGCTGGAAGGCTGATAGAGATCAGAGAGATGATCCCAGATCATCTTGGCGGTGGGGAACTCACAGATGGCCAGACGGGTGGGGACCTCACAGATGGCCAGACGGATGGGGACCTCACAAGACTGACCAAGGATGGAAATAGCTCTGGAGTCATCGTCCTGCCACTTGGCCAATGCCTGAACCGAGGAAACGTCGGTGCTGACTGTGGAATCAGAAGACACAGTAGAAGAGGCCGCAGGATGCAGCGGTGCTGGGCAAGATCCATCGATATGCCCCCAAAAACGTAAAGCACGGAGGTGCATGCGCATGGTGGAAGACCAAGCCTTGAAGTTTTGCCCATTAAGTAACACATCAGGCTTGGGAAGATAGCCACTAAGATTGGAGGATGAGGGATCCATTGTAGCAAAAAAAAAAATCAAGAAGAGCGCCGTCGATGGAGTTGGCGAAGAGCGCAACACAATCCAGCAGCGGGAGCAAGAAGATCGTGTTGATAGCAGCGGGAAACAGCGGGAATCAGCGACGTCGATGGAGGCTGGAGCAAGAAGAACGAGACTGCGGGATCAACGTCGTCGTCGATGGACGCAAGGAATCGGGAAGGCGTCGTCGGCGTTGCGGGATCCGGAAGCTTGCGGGATCGGAAGCTTCAGCGGCGTCGTTCTCCTGGCGGAGGCGTCGTCGATGGCGTGCGGTGTCGTGGTCGGCGTCGATCGGCGCAAGAAAGCAGCAGCGGCGTCGATCGACGCATGGAAGCAAGTTGGCGAGCGGGAGAGGGATTACGGGAACCCTACCTCTGATACCATGATAGAAAATGAGAATAATCCATTTCATGACCCATAAGGGTCTACATATAGGCACAAAACTGTACAAGGAAAAAGACGAGAAAGCCCCTAATACAAATATACACATATATCTAACACTAATTACTTGGAATTGACGACCATTCATTCAGGGTCTCATCAGGTGGTCAAACCGATGATCCAGAACATAACATCAATGCGTGAAAAAAAAAGATAGAAAATGAAATAACAAATAAAAAGATAACGGCCGCATGATGATGTCACGCATCTTTGGATGCAACAAATATGATGGATGCATCAGTCTTGCTCAACTGTAACTCTAGATATGGGATGAAGATGGAGAGAACTAGAGAGTGGGGGAGAAAAACTTAGTGAGAGATAGTGAAAAACTTGGATTAATTCTTTGGTAATGATTCATGGCCCAAGTGGTCCATAAATAGAGAGAGATTACATGATTTCTGTACAACCCCGTATCCGGCCAAGTGAGACCCTCCCCAATTAGCGGGCAAGAGGCGTGATATGGGCGGCGTTTTGGTGCAGCCCCGTTCGAAGACGTGCGGGTGCTCGTGTACGCGTGTGGAGATTGTATGTGTTAGGTTATGATATATATATTTATTATAATATATATACTTTATATATATATTTATATGTGGGGAAGGGATTTTAAGGGGGGGGGGGGGGTTAGGGAGAAAAAACAGCCAGGTGAAAGAAAAAAGGAGAGAGGCCCGAGGGGTTGGCTGGAGGAAGAAAAGAGGAAAAAGCTGGGTCGTTTCTCTCCCCGGAGCCCGAGCTCCGCTCTTCTTCATTGCAGCCGCTAGGAGCAAGGGCTGGCCGAGCCCCTCCCCCTCTCTTCGTCGCCGCCGCCTAGGGCAAAGCAAGCCCAACCTTGGCTTCCTTTTCCCGTCGCCGCCTGGAATAAGCAAGGCCGAGCCCTAGCTCGGATCGGACGCCTGGAGCAAGGTTTGGCCGCCTGGAGTTCGGATCGGCCGCCTACAGCATGGCCGGCCGGGAGCTTCTCTCCCGGCGCCGCCTACAGCAAGGCCGGACGGGAGCTTCTCTCCCGGCGCTGCCAACAGCAAGGCCGGCCGGGAGCTTCTCTCCCGGCGCTGCCTAAAGAAAGGCCGGCCGGGAGCTTCTCTCCCGGCGCTGCCTACAGCAAGGCCGGCCGGAAGCTTCTCTCCCGGCGCCGCCTACAGCAAGGTCGGCCGAGAGCTCCCTCTCCCGGCGCCGCCTACAGCATGGCTGGCCGGGAGCTTCTCTCCCGGCGCCGCCTATAACAAGGTCGGCCGGGAGCTTCTCTCCCGACGCCGCCTGGAGCTCGAACCAGCCACCAAGAGAGAGAGGGAGATGATATTCATCTCCCCCAGCAAAGACTCGACCATCAAGGAGGAGGATGGGGAGTTATTTCTTCAGCAAGGCCCGACACCGCCGACAAAAAACACGCGTCAAGGGTAACGAAGTTTCTTCTTGGGCAGGTGAAGCCCTCAATTATCATATTTGCATGTAAGCCCCTCTCCACCGACGAGTGGGGGAAGGATGCTCTCCGACGGGTCGATGTTCACATCCCCGCTATTAACTGCATTAACACCCGGAAGCGTGAGTACGAGTTTAGGCATGCTGTGTGAAGCCCATCCGGATGTGTGAGCCAGATTGGTGATGTTCTGGGGTTCCCGGAGAAGACTCCGAGGAAGTTGTGTATTATATATTTGCAGGGAATGCGCACCATAGCCCAGAAAAAGGGGGGTGTGCAATATATTTGGTCCGCTCATGTTAGCCGACTGGCGTTTAGCTGACCGCCGCTTGTCGAGACGTTGACGTACAGTTGCTGCAGTATCAAGCGGGAAGTAGCCGGGCTTAAGCCCAAGTTCGTGTCGGCCCTCGAAGGCCTATTTTGTTTATATTTCCGGCCTGCGTGCCGAAGTATGGAATTTACATTCCTTGTAAGTTAAATGCCTGTGACGCCTTGTGTTTATTATTTGTCTTCTTCTGTCTTGGGCGAGTGGTGTGCTCGTGAACCACTCGCCCCGTGGGAGCCCCGAGGTATAGTTGCCGGGAAGCCCCTGATGGCCTGTTGACAGCCTTTTAGGACAGCGGAGTCGCACTGTTTGCAGCCCAGTTGGGCAGCGTGTCGTAGAATTGCTCGGCGATACTGCGCCATTAGTAGGGCGGGTGAGGAGCATTTTGTATAGACCCAAGGAGACACATCTGGAAAGGAGAGAGTTGGTCTTGAGACCCTCCTTAGATGTTCCGGTCGGCCAAGAGCGCCCTCCGAAGGTGTCTTAGCTCAGTCCTTGGCTTGGGAGGGAAAGAGTTTGTTAGTCTTCCGGGTATTTATGGTGGGTCCTCCATGCTGAGACCTTGGGTCTGTTCCTTGTGTTCCTAATCTTGTGCCTAGATCGTTCGTTTGAGGGTAGTAGGTGCGCGGTCACCCCTCTTTTGGGACCCCGAACTCCACAGAGGTCAATTTTGGCTTCAACAATTTCGATAAATAACCAAAATATCCTACATGAAAATGAAAAACGTGAAACATACTAATAACTCTAAATAATGACTCCTAATAATAACGACACTGAAGTGAACTAATAAGACATTTAAACCCGGATTGATTCGACACAACTTGATCTGTGTTATCAAGGCGCGTCTGAGGCGCCGGGCACACTTCGTTGCACCTCAGCAAGGCTTAGGCACGGCGATGTGCCTGAGGAGCGCCCAAGGCGAATTAGACGCCTAATTCGCTGAAATTGAGCGAATTGGACGCCCAGTTTGCCGAAATTGAGCGAATTGGGCGCCCAGTTCGCCGAAAATGAGCGAATGGGGCGCCCAGTTCGCCGAAATTGAGCGCGCCCAGTTCGCCGAAAGCGAATTGGGCGCCCAGTTCGCCGAAATTGAGCGAATTGGGCGCCCAGTTCGCCGAAATTGAGCGAATTGGGCGCCCAGTTCGCCGAAATTGAGCGAATTGGGCGCCCAGTTCGCCGAAATTGAGCGAATTGGGCGCCCAGTTCGCCGAAATTGAGCGAATTGGGCGCCCAGTTCGCCGAAATTGAGCGAATTGGGCGCCCAGTTCGCCGAAATTGAGCGAATTGGGCGCCCAATACTGCTTTTTAGAGGAAAATTTATGCTGAAAGAACCCACAAAGTATTTTTATATACTCTCGAGGAAGTGTTTTTTTTGCCTTGTCAGCTTTATGATGAATCCTTGTATATATTGTTTTATGAGTGAGACACGATATAACGGTTTGGGGTAAATTATAAGTGTTAGAAAAGTCCCATGTAAAGAGCCCATTATTGGGCCCATTTTTTCCTTTTCTCTTCTCTCATCTTTAGTCCCACATCATGTATAGGATTGATTCTCTCTCCTTCTTCCTCCTATATATTTGTATTCTCTCCTTGTATTTAGACATATAAGAAATATACATAAGTTTTCGAGCTCTTTCTACATGGTATCAGAGGCACGGATCCTCCTTGAGCGGCCTCTCTTTTCTTAAACCGCCTACCTTGGGCGGTCTCCTTCCCTTCCTAACCGCTCGGCTACCCGCGGCCTCTATTTCTGTTTCCGCTCCCTCTTCCTCTCCGTGGTTCCACCCTCCTCCTCGGGCTTCTTATAGCCTCCTTTCGCTCTGACCCGTGGGGTCCACTTCTCCCCGCTGTTCTCACTCGTCCGCTGCAGGCTCCTCTTGTCCGCTCCGGGTTTCTCTCCTACTCCTTGCGAGCTTCTCCCTTAGACCGCTCTCACTCTCGCGGTCTCTTGATTTTTTCGGGCATGGACTACTCCTAACTGCTGCGGGCTCTCCTCTCTACGGTCCGCTGTCTTTGCCCCCCCTTGCGGACTGCTCCTGTCCGCCGCGATCTCTCTCACCTCGCATCTTTCGGCCTGCCTCTTCTACTCGCCGCGGATTGTTTCAGTTTGCTGCGAACAGCTTCTCACATCTTGTCGCTTGAGTTCTGCTACTCGCGACCTCTTCTCGCGGCTTCTCCTACCCGCTGCGTTCTCTATCCGCTCGAGTTCTTATTCAACTCGCGGCCTCTTCTTCTGTCTGCTCGAGTTCTTCTACTCACAGTTTCCTCTCCCTGTCCGCTCGCATTCCTCTTGCGGCCTCCTTTTCTCTGACCGCTGCTGTGCTCACCCAGACCGTGCAGACTATCTTCTTTCCGCACTTTGGTCGCGGTCTGTTTGAACGCTGGTGTCCAGTGTGACCGTGCGGACTGTTGCCTTCCCGCATTTAGGTCGCGATCTTCTCCTTCCCTCCCTGCCGTGCGATCTCCGGCTCTTCTCGCTGTGGTCTCCTTCTCCTGCTTCTATGGGCTCTTCTGTCAACTCCACTGGCCCGACGGCTAGTACACCTACAGACCGCCCGGCTTGTCCTGCAGACCGCCCGGTTTGTTCTGCTGAAGTCTTCGACGAGCTGCGGATAACTACTATTTCTCTCTCTGGGAAGAAAAACTTTATCCCTTGGGTGCATACTGTTAAAAGGGTTCTTCAGGCCAAGGGCCTCTTGCCTCACTTTACTCAGGCACCTCCGTCTCCGCCTACCGATGATTGGCTCTGTAATGATGGCCTCGTTCAAACTTGGCTCCTTAATTCATTGGATGGTGAACCTTATCAGATGGCTATGTATCACGACACCGCCAAGGCTATGTGGGATGATCTGCATTCCTTATACTCAGGCCGCGACAGCCTTCAACATCTCTACGACATCCTCACTGATCTTCTCGCTCTCGACACTAGCGGGGCTTCGGATATGACCTCCTTTGTCGCTCGAGCCAAAACCCTTGCTGAAGCCTGGATCCAGCATCAGCCGTCCACCAATGATCATGCTGCTCAATGCGCTCAGAAGGAAGCCGTCTGCATTGCCATCATGATGGGCCGTCTTCCGTCTCACCTTCAGAGCATTCGAACTCAGGTCCCGACTTCTCCCACAACACCGTCTTTCTCTGATGTTTGCTCCATGCTTCTTCGCGTGTCACCTCCTCCGGATACTTCTGCTTCTTCTCCCCCGGCCCTTCTTCAGCAAGCCCATTCGCTCCTACCGTCCCCTCCTACATCTGCTCGAGGCGGACGTTCGGGATCTCGGGGCCGTGGGCGTGGTGGCCGGGGCCAGCCGAAGTATTCCTACTGCGGGAAAGACGGTCACCTTGAGGCGACCTGCTACCGGAAAATTGGTTATCCTCCTCGTCCGACGACATCTGTTGTTGCTGACGCCCCCTCTGCCACCCCTCCTGATCTTGAGGCCGTCCGTCTCCATCTCCAACAACTCCAGGGGCTGCTCAACCTGCCCTCTGCCTCAATTGTCTCCGTCTCCAACACAGGTACTGCTTGTTTATCCACCAACCTGGGCTGGGTAGTGGACTCTGGTGCCACTCATCACATTACTTCGCGACGGCGTGCCCAGTACTCGGATTCTCCTTATCCGAAATCTATCATTGTGGCCAATGGGGCGACGGTTCCCGTCTCCGGCTCGGCGGATATTTCTCTCAACCCGTCGATCTCCCTTCGCTCGGCTCTTCATGTTCTGAGCTCACCGTTCAATTTACTCTCTGTTGGGCATCTTACTAGTGATCTTGATTGTTCTGTCATATTCACATCTTCTTTTGTTATACAGGATCGGCAGACGCAAACTACCATTGGTAAAGGCACGCTGCGGACCGGGCTCTACCTTCTCGACGACTCTCCCACCATTCTCTCTTCTGTCTCTTCCACTCAGTGACATCGACGTTTTGGGCATGCCCCTCTGCCGGTCCTCCAGCGGGCTCTTCCTGATCTCTCTCTTCCTCCATTTCAGTGTGACTCATGTATCCTCAGCAAACAGCCGCGTTCTTCTTTTCCTGTGCATTGTACTCGGAGCGCTGCTCCATTTGATTTAGTTCATTCTGATGTATGCGACCCTTTTAAGATTACAAGTATTTCTGGTTTTCGTTACTTTATCACATTTATTGATGATTACTCTCGCACTACGTGACTATACTTGCTTCGTGATCACTCCGAGCTTCCCCGTGTTTTTCGGGCTTTTGTCCTTGAGACCCGTACACAATTCCACACCACCCTCAAAATATTGCGCCCCAACAAAACGGTGTTGCCTTGACCCTTTTAAGATTACAAGTATTTCTGGTTTTCGTTACTTTATCACATTTATTGATGATTACTCTCGCACCGTGCCACTAATTTACCAATTTGATGCTCTGAATTCGGGATTCCTTCATCAAACATCTTGTGCCTCAAAATATTGCGCCCCAACAAAACGGTGTTGCCGAAAGGAAGAACCGCCACTTACTCGATGTAGCCCGCTCCCTCATGCTTAAAATGCATTCCCAAGCTTTACTGGAACTTTGCGGTCTCCACTGTCTGCTTTCTCATCAACCGTCTCCCTTCCTCCGTCCTCCACTATGCTACTCCGTTCAGCCTACTGTTTCCCTCCACTCCGGCCTTTCCTCTCCCACCTCGTGTCTTTGGCAGCACCTGCTACGTCCACCGTCTGGGGCCGTCCTCGGATAAGTTGGATCCCCGGACGGCTAAACACATATTTGTCTGGCTATTCGCGCACCCAGAAGGGCTATGTATGTTATTCTCCAGCTACTCGAAAGATCTCAGTCTCTGCTGACGTTACCTTCTGGGAAGATCAACCGTTTTCCCCTGCTCCTTTACCCGCTCATCTACCACCATCTCCTCTCCCGCCATCCATCCTACGCCCGATTATCCCCGCTACTAGACTACCCTCTCCGGTTCCACCTGCATCGGCTCCTGCTCCCTCCAAACCTCCTGTTATCCGTGTCTACACTCGTCGCCCTCCCGGTTTCGTTGCCCCTCTGCAGTCGGCCTCAACCACGGATACTCCGCGTCCTGCTGATCAGGTACCGCCCTCCACTGCTCATCCTCTGGCCAACTATGTCTCCCTCCATCGCCTCTCTCCCTTCCTGCACACATTTGCTACTTCTCTTTCTTCGGTCTCTGTTCCTAACTCTGTGCCGGAGGCGCTTCAACATTCGGGTTGGCGGGCAGCCATGAAGGAAGAAATGTCTGCTCTCTGGGCTAACCAGACATGGACCGTAGTATCCCTTCCTCCGGGTCAGAAACCGGTTGGGTGTAAGTGGGGTTTTGTCATAAAACATGCTGCTGATGGGACAATTGACCGTCTGAAGGCTCGTCTCGTGGCTTGTGGTTTCACCCAGCAACAGGGGCTCGACTATGAGGAAACTTTCTCTTCGGTGGCCAAGCTCAATACCGTTCGCGTCCTCATCTCTGTCGTTGTCCATCGCCAGTTGCCCCTATTTCAACTGGATATCAAATGGGGATCTCCAGGAGACAGTGTACATGCAGCAATCACCCGGGTTTGAGACCACGGGGGAGTCTCAGGTCTGCCGTCTTTTGAAGGCTCTGTATGGTCTCAAACAATCCCCACGGGCATGGTTTGACAAATTCAGTAAGGCCCTTCGTGATATTGGTTTTACTCGAAGCTCGGCTGACTTCTCGCTGTTTACTCGTCACCGAACAACAGGAACGGTCCTTCTGTTAGTATACGTTGACGATATCATCATTACAGGAGATGACTCACAAGGGATACAGGCAATCAAAGTACATCTAAATTCCGTCTTTCAGACAAAGGATCTGGGGCCCCTACGATATTTCTTGGGTCTTGAGGTTGCCAGACGGCCAGATGGGCTTGCCCTCTCTTAATGGAAGTATTGTCTCGACCTCCTTCATGATGCAGGTTATTCAAGCTGTAAGACGAGTGACACCCCTATGGATCTAAACCACAAGGTGTGCGCCCAGACATCTGAGTCATCTGACTCGGATCTCCTACTCCAGAATCCTGAGTATTATCGTCGTCTCGTTGGAAAATTGATCTATCTCACGGTTACCAGACCAGATATTTACTTCGTTGTTGGTATTGTCAGTCGATACATGCACTCCCCTCGAAGATCTCATCTTCAGGCTGTTGAACACATTCTCAGATACCTTAAAACAGCTCCTGGTCGAGGACTTGTTTACAGAACCTCTTCTTCAACTCCAACTTTGGTGGCATACTCATATGCTGATTATGCTGGTTCCCTTGATGACCGGCGATCTACCAGTGATTTTTGCACCTACTTTGGAGGACATTTGGTTACTTGGCGAAGCAAGAAACAAGCGGTCATTGCTCGATCATCAGCTGAGGCAGAATTCCGGGCAATGACATCTGTAGTGTCTGAACTGACGTGGCTTGAGAGTCTTCTCACTGATCTGGGTGTAAAACTACCTTCACCGGCTCTTCTCCTCTGTGACAGCCAAGCTGCTATACATATCGCCAAGAATCCGGTCTTTCACGAAAGAACGAAGCACATCGAAGTCGACTGTCACTTCATTCGGGAGAAAGTTCAAATGAAGAAGCTCGATCTAAAGCATGTTCCAGGGTTTGAACAAGTTGTGGATGTCCTCACAAAGGCTCTTTCCAGGCCCCTCTTCTATCAATGCTTGTCCAAGCTTGGCGCATACGATTTGTACGCTCCAGCTTACGGGGGAGTGTTAGAAAAGCCCATGAATTATTGGGCCCATTTTTCTTTTTCTCTTCTCTTCTCTTTAGTCCCACATCATGTATAGGATTGATTCTCTCTCCATCTTCCTCCTATATATTTGTATTCTCTCCTTGTATTTAGACATATAAGAAATATACATAAGTTTTCGAGCTCTTTCTACAATAAGGATAAGGGGTGGGTTAATACCGTTATAGCACACATAATATTATTTTCATAAGCACTGGAAATGTTTGCCCTTAACAATTATTATTAGCAATTAGGCATACATTCCTAATGCAAATTCATGCTCTATTTCATAGACCACTGCCATGTAACTTATGTCAAGCGGATGACTCTATGAGTGTCATATCCAAATAGATAGGAGTCCTAACTATACTTTGAATGCTAAATTCAAAGTTCATCTCCAAAGTATGGTTTTGTTGTAGACACGATACACATTCGTGAAAAAGAAGTTGAACCAATGACCAATTGTGAATGAGAAAATCGGCCTTCTTTATATCGCATTAAGTTTGTTGTTGTTTTTATTCCTATTGTTGTTAGTTCACTAATTCTTCTTGAAATGGAACCTTTATGTGAAAATAATTGACATCTAATCATACCAAAGAGGAGAATGAATGACGTATGCAAGTTTTATCTAATTTTATCTCCTCTAATCTTCTCAGTAAGTCTCTTGTGCGCGGCTCCTTTCCTATCCATGTTTCCCTCCTCTCTCTCTCTCTCTCTCCCTCTCTCCCTATAGGTACTCTTCATCTTCTTCCTATTCTACCACATAGGAAATCGCAAGCATTCCAAAGGTAAAGCAAAGAAATATTGAATTATCTTATTCTATCCCATCCTCAATCGTCTCTTGACGAGATCCATATCCAGGGCACACAGTAAGTTGGTATTGTCATGGACACTCAGAGGACACATTAGATGAACTCACGGAGATGATGGACAAGATATTCTCTATTTTTGCATCTAACGAGGCATTATAGCAAATGGGTAGCGACCAATAAAGCAGCCATTAGCATGGTGCATGCAGCCATGCATGACTTGACAACCTCGCTTCATCACAACTAATAGCCTCAAATCCTATCATTCAGCCTCCCAATGCATTGTCAGAACCTAATTACTCCGCTACATGTTGGCTGAGTTCCGGGCAGGAGTCGACAACCAACATCTTACAAACGTTATGTAACATTCAGAGAATGCCACACACTGACAACATTTTTATCAACCAGGCCAGCCTTCTCCCTTCATGAATCATGGGCTCGACACCACAACAAACAATCATTTTTAATGGGAAACTGGTAGGACATAATATGGACCAGGAACACCTCGAACCACCGATTCGGGTGGATTTAGTCACATAGAGGTTGAAAGAGGGGAAGTGTTCACATTATGTGAAGTTGGATTTTCCTCCTTTTGAAATAAAAAAAACAATTCATTAGAATGGATCATTCACCCTGAGCAGTTTTTCATTAATCAAAGGACATCTTGGATGAAATGGTCGGTCTCAGTGCCTTTTATCTCATGGGTCCGACCTACCTATGGTACGTGCAACTCAGTAAGGAATACCCCAACATGAATTGAGAGGATTTCAAAGTGTTTTGCAACATGCATTTCAAATTGCCCTTAAAGCTATTCACTCAGAGAGCTCATTTCCTTATGATGAACAAGATCAGTGGTTGAATACTTACGAAAAATTTCAATCTCTTGACCGTGCCACTTTTGCCAGATCAGATTAATCGATACTCATATTCATTGCACATTGTAGGAACGATTACGATTCTAATTTGAGTTTCAGAATTCAACTGACCTTATGACGGCCATATGTTTAGCTCGGTTCTGTAATAAGTGTATCCAAATGGATCAAATGTCTAATGGGCGGTACCATTTGGAAAACATATAGAACCATTCACCCCTACTAGAGTTGATTGCCAGTTCAGAGGACCGACGCATGGGAACAAAGCCACCTCTCCGACTTTTGTTAATAAGATTTTTTGAGTTGAAATGACCAACCTTCGTGCCCGTAGATTACACTTTAACTATGATGACCTATTTCATGGGCTACAAGTGCAAAGAAGCATTCCGAGTGGGACTGGATGAGCTCGCTGAGCAAGAAAAAGAGGGGCAGGCTTATCCATATATTTCACTTTAGGAGTACGAAACTCCCATACCATACAAATCAAGGACTCTATCTCCATTCTCCAGTCACCATGTCCTTGTACTAGTGTGTTTAGGGAGCACTCCTTATCTTCTTTATTCAGGGTAAGGTGATTTTTCTTCTGGTAGTAGTTTTAGTTTTTTATCCTTGGCTGGTGGATCTTTCTATATACCTTGTTGGCGAATTGTTTATTTGTTGAATCCTAGATCCTGTGTTTTTAGTGCGTGTGTTTCCTCTACTGAAATCCAAAGCGAACAGTTCTACCGGTGCAGTTTTTCCACCAAAACTGGTGGCTGTCAGCACCTCTCATGTCGCGCAGCTCAACACAAAGATCACTCGGACTTATAGGCAGTATTATTGTGTGTTTATCAAAGATTACTGGACACTCGCGCCCCGTTTAACAGCCTTTAGAAAAACTCCTTAAAATGAACACTAGCTGCAAATGTGGCCTATGCCTGTGTAGTGGTCCCTCTTAGCTGCATCAGACCTCTAAGGGTTCATTTGGTTTAGCTTATTTTACCAGTTTCGTTTTGTCAAAACGCGAACATGCAACTGGATCCATTTGTTTTTCCGCCGTCTTTTCCAAAAGCCAGGCGTTTCTTCATGCTCAAAACATTGCGGGAGGAAAAGGAGCTTGCCGCCTCCAGTTGGCCGCGTTTAGGAAGAGGTTATCCAGCTTCACACGGCTGCTGTGAAATCACGAGCATGCATCCCCTTCGCCGCCACTGTCAGGCTAGAGGGCCTCCACGCAATAGCATCCGGCCAGTTCGCCGGAGGCAGGCGCACCTCCCGGCGGTTGTCCGGCGGCCTGGAGCCGCCGCCGTCCACCGGGAGGAGATTTGCAGAGAGCTCAGCTCTCAGGTTCGCCGGAGCCCAGTTCTCGGGTTCGTCGGAGCCCAGTTCTCGGGTTCGACAGAGCAGGGCAGGGGCGGAGCAGGGCAGAACAGGGCGGAGCAGGGCAGAACAGGGCGGTGCAGGGCGGAGCAGGGCGGAGCAGGGCGGAGTAGGGAGGAGCAGGGAGGAGTAGGGAGGAGCAGGGTGGAGCAGAGGAGCAGGGCAGAGTAGGGCGGAGCAGGGCCAGCAGCAGGCAGAGGGAGGCGGAGGCAGCCGAAAATTTTACAAAAACTTTTAAAAATTACAAATATATTTATAAGTATAGTTTAAACAGTAAATTTAATTACAAAAAAAAGTATATAAAAGAATCTCTATATATATATAAAACAGAAATATATATATATACTAATAAAATTAATACATATATTAAAACAAAAATAATATAAAAATTTATATAATACAAATTATTTTATAATAAAAATTATTTTTAAAACGCCACCGTTGTTTTGCCTAGCGGTTCTCTGTTCTGAACAGCTCTGCAAACACAGACTATCCAAACAGATCTCCATTTCCAGCATCCAGTTTCCAACAGCTCCCTTTACAAACCTGTATTTACAACAACTTCCTTTTACAACCACAACCGCTCAACCAAATGAAGCCTAAGTCACTGTATTTTTTGTTTCCACATTAACTGGTCTACCTTCGGATAATTTTATTTGGTTCTACCGGTGCAGTTTTGAGAATCCCCAAATGAGTTTTTTTTCGTAATCCTGAGAAAGAAATTACAAGTTTATGATAGACTGACCTTTTGGTCTTGTTTCTCAGGCGGCATTTTTAGCCGCAGTGGTCGGATCAGATGTGGCAAAAACTGCAACTAAAGCTGCTGTTGAAGCTTTAGGTGAGATTGAATCTTCCAGCTTCAACAATGGGAATGGTGAAAAGATTGGCTTGAACATTCAAGAATTGGTGGAAGCAGGTATTTATTTTTACCATTTGCATTGCGTCAATTATATTTTATCATGGTTATGAAATTTTGCTTGTTTGATAAAAATATACAAATTTTATGCTATTATAATAGCTTTCCCAGTTAAAAATAATGCATCTCTCATTTTTTGCCCCTCCCATTCACCATCATCATTACTATCAATAATAACCTCGTCTCAACTAAAAATTATTTTCTTTTCTTGAAGTAGTATTCGTTATTACAAGATCATAAGCTACGATAAAATTACGGCTCTTTTTCGTGAATATGGCTATGAATCATCATTCATGAAAGCCCGACCTCACCTAAGGAAATTCATCCACTTTTATGTTTAAAACTAGTTTTCTTTTCTTGGTGACGGTCATAATCATTGTCATGTCAAACATACATTCTATGATGGCGGCGTTTTTGTTCAAACTCATCAGAGCAAAATTGTCACGTCACATGGAGCCTAAGTATAGTTTCTCATATTCTATTTTTATTTCCTATTCAACAACCTGCTATGAGTATGACATACCCATTTGACTAAACCCTATATGCCCATTTAAGACACCACCAATAGTTATCTCTTTGGATTTATTTCCTTTCCATATAGTCTCAACTAAATATTATTTTATTTTCTTGATAAGATCATAAGCTACAATAAAATTAAGGCTCTGTTTGGCACTGCATTTTTACTCGGTGAGGTGAGTTTGGACAAAAACACCCTCCTGATAGAATTTATGTTTGGCAAGACAACGGCTATGACCACCACTAAGAAAAGAAAATTAGTTCCGAACATAAAAAGTGAATGAGGTCCATTAGGTGAGGTCGGACGTTCATGAACAATGGTTCATAACCTCCGGTGTTCAGGAACGGGAACGCTACCGCTGTGTCAGACGGAGTCTAAGTATAGTTTCTGGTATTCTATTTTTTGTTCCGATTCAAACAGCCTGCTATGATTCAACAGCCTATGACATATCCATTTGACTAGAACCTATATGCCCATTGAATACACCACCAATACTTATCTCTTTTAATTTATTTCCTTTCCAGTCTTTTCAAACTTACAAAACAACCAATATTTATTCTTCTAGTAATTGTATCCAACAAATTTCTTTTATTTTCATTCAATCTCTTGAACATTCAAGCTGCAAGTATATTAATAATTTTGACCAGAGTTTTACTGTTCAACATAATATCAACGTGCGATTATTTTAGAAAAACTAGCCCAAAAGAAAACTTTATAGAAAAGGTCAAGTCAGAAGTTTAAAAAAAAATCAGCAACATTTTGGAGAAATAGGTTCAAACATATAGTCTGAAATTGATCGTAAAACTCAATTAACAAGGCAAATGATAATGGAAGGGTATACAACAGAGCATGAAAAAAATTTGATAAAACTCGGCCCAAACAAAAAACACCCTGCATGTACCCAGTTATACCAGATTTAGGTTCCGTTTGAAATGGATTCGGTTATACAAGATTTATGGCCTGTTTGGGAGGGCTTTTTAGCTCCTTTTCGTTTTCTGGAAAACGCTACCACACTTAATAGACCGTTTGGATTGTCTATCGGTGGGAAAAGCTACCGCAAAAAATTTCATTTGCTCATCTTTTGGAAAAGTCACATGTCACCTACTTTTCAACCTTTTCGAAAAGCACTTTCTCATCCAAAAACATTTATCTCTTAAAAAAATCTACAACTTGATTTTTTTTTCTTGACGCGATTTTTTTTCCGAGCGTAATTTTTTTGCCTGGGTGTTTTTTTTGCCCGGTGCGAATTTTTCGCCCGGGCGCGAATTTTTCGCCCGTGGACGAATTTTTCGCCCGGGCGCGAATTTTTCGCCCGGGCGCGGATTTTTCGCCTGAGCTAGCATTTTTCGCACTGGTTGGCATTTTTCGCCCGGGCTGGAATTTTTTGCTCGAGCTCGCGGTTTTTGACCCGGGTGAGTTTTTTTCGCCCGAGTGTGGTTTTTTGCCCGTGCATGATTTTTTTTTCCCCCGAGCGTGTATTTTTCGCCCGAGCCGGTTTTTCGTCCAGCGTGATTTTTTCGCTCGAGTGCGTTTTTTTCATCCGGGTGCCATTTTTTGTCGTTGCACGATTTTTTTCACCCGAGCCGATTTTTTTGCCCAGGCGCGATTTTTTTGCCCGGACACACTTTTTTCGCCCGGACTTGATTTTTTTGCACCGGCGCGATTTTTTTGCCCGGGCGCGATTTTTTTACACCGACGCGATTTTTTCGACATCGCGTGATTTTTCTCCCGCGGGGGTTTTTTTCTCCCGCAGGCGTTTTTTTGGCCCGGTCGCGATTTTTTCGCCCGGTCGCGATTTTTTCGCCCGGACGCGATTTTTTCGCTCGGGCGCGATTTTTTCGCCTGGACGCGAATTTTTCGCTCGGGCGCGAATTTTTCGCCCGGGCGTGATTTTTTTCTCCCGGGCGCGATTTTTTTGATCGGGAGCAGTTTTTCCCCCGGGCACTATTTCTTTCGCCCGGTAGCGAATTTTTCGCCTCGACGTGATTTTTTGGCCGTTCGTGATTTTTATGCCCGGTCGTGTATTTTTTTCGCTTGTTCGTTTTCGAGCGGAAATATTGCGTCCGTGCGAAAAATTCTCTTCCGTGCAAAAAATTCGTGTCCAGGCGAAATTTTCCCGCCTAATCGAAAAATTAGTGTCCGTCCGAAAAAAATCGCGCCCGTCCGAAAAATTTGCCGTCATCCGAAAAAATTCGTGCTCATCTGGAAAATTCGCGCCCGTTCAAAAAATTTGCGTTCGTCCGAAAAATTTGCACCCGGCCGAAAATATAAGGTTTGGCCGAAAAATCGGCGCCCAGGGGAAAATATCGTCCCCGGGCGAAAGTATCGCGCCCGGGCGAAAAATTCACGCCCGGGCGAAAAATTCACGCCAGGACGAGAAAAACCACCACCCGGCGAAAAATTCGCTCCCGGGCGAAAAAAACCTTCCCCGGCGAAATAATTGCGCTTTTTCCCCAGGACGCACATTTTTAATAAAAAAAGTTACCGCAACGGAGATTTGTCAAATGATTTATAAAGTGTTTCTCCTTTTTGAAAAGCTCTGCAAAAGAAGTTCACCCAAACAGTTCTCCTTTTCTAATAGACATTTTCCAAAAGCTCCGTTTCCTACCATCCTTTTGTCACCGCTCCTTCTCCTTTCTGAAAAGTCTTCCCAAACAGACCCTTAAGATCTGTTTGTGGCAGCTGTGGCGGTGGTAAAAGCGGTGGTGGGAAATAAGTGTTGGGATTAGAGCTGTGATAAAAACATTGGTAGGAAAAGCAGTAGTAGAAGGGGAATTTTGTTCTAAAAGAGAAGCAATATTTTGGAGGACAACTTGCGTGCCTCTGTGTCGTTCCTCCCAGCGCTGCACCGTGAAGCCCGTCTCCTACATCCGACCACCAAAGCTAGCTTGCAGTCCTCCTCGACCCTTCCTCCTAGTTCCCTCTCGCGCTTCTGCATCATCGGTGAAGCCCTGACAGGAACTCCCTGAAGCCCGTGCCTTCCGTCGCCCAGTTCCCTCGACGATACCGTGAAGCCCCGACGGTCTGGATGAAGTTGCTTAGATGGGCGTTAACAAATGACAATTTAACCCCCCGTGTTCATGACCGCCGCCACCGTGCCAAACAGATGATGTTTGTTAGGTGATCCTTAATGAATGATGTTTTAACCCATGCGTTTACAACCGCCACCACCGTGCCAAACGGAGCCCAAATATCTCTAAAATAATGACGGCCACCGCAGTCCTAAATAGAGCCTTACTACGGAAAAAAATCCGCTAGTCAAATTCATAATAACCCTTTCTCACCTTGTATTTCTTAAGCAGACGATCAGACTCATGATACTGACAAAGAGGCTGCTGTCGATGCAGAATCGCAGCTCGAAAAGGAAATGCAGGGCATAGAACAATCAATATCAGACATTGTTCAAGTTCAGGTACTCATCATATACTTCAGCCGGATATTTTCTGTTATATTATACGACATCGACAGTATCCGACCGCTCGCCATCCCCGCAAATTTTTTTGTTTCGTGAATACAAAGCTGGGACGGTGAGAGGAGAAGGTACCGTCGTTATGGCACATAGCTGATTTTATTTAAAAAAATGCTAGAAAGCCGTTCGATGATGAGTGGCTTTAGCGCAGGCGTGAAGCACGCATCAGGCTGCTGCTTGCTGGAAGCGGAGAAGTGGGAGGACACAAAACAATTCCCTTTTAATATCGTATATCTATGGAGCCTATTTGTATTTGCAGATGAGGGAAATCCAAGAAAATCTTGTGCAGTTTGAGGAGTTAGAGATGCTGGTGGAGAAAGAGTGGCAGCAGGTGAAGTATGTTAGGGATCTCCTCTTCGCTGATCAGCTCACCATTCAGCAGCAGAAGCCTAGATTCGCAAGCGCCTGAACGAACGCCTTAAGGTTCGTAGGTTAGATTTTCGCCTTTTTCAACTTGTTCGTTCTTCTCAGCACCATCCTGCAGTCATTTTTTCTTTCAGCTATGCTCCGATATGTATGCAAATCCGACGGAGGGCGGGGAAGGATGCTGGCAGCCGAACTTATCGTACATCGTAAACATATGTATGTATAACTTTATAATTCTAGTTATATATGTCATAACTAGAATTGTAAGTATGTAGTTTCCCTGCTGGCCATAACAACTCTCAGTAATTAATTGCTCAATGATTAATAGTTCACCGGTTAATTTTCCGTGATTCACGAGGACCCGGAGTCCCTTTTCCATCCGCGCGAACTCTCTCGGATTTCATTAGAAGGTGCGTTATTTGAAGAATCCCCTCATCTTGTATATATGGTATAGATCATGTATTACATAGATTATTGATATTTGCTGGTATGTAATATAAATTTTGTTTTACATAGATTAAATGCTCCCTTTGACACGGTGTTTTCGTTCCGGTGAGTTTTAACAAAAACTCCACCGTCGTAGAATGTATGTATGTTTGACAGCGGTTATGACGATCTTCAAAAAAGAAAATTAGTTTTGAGCATAAAACTGGATGTTCCTTATGTGAGGTTGGATGTTCACGAATAACATTCATAACCACCACGTTTATGACCGCAACCGCCGCGCCGAATGGTGCCTAATCTGAGAGATTTTGGGCCCCAAACATTAAAAAAAGGAAATTATATATAATTCCTCTCCTTAAAGTGGTAAGCTCGTAAATATATAAGCCTTTTACTTCTTTTGCACATCACAAATGTCTGTCCGTAGATTTAATTTTTTTCTATTTTATTTGAGTTTACAAATTGTTATTCGCAGGTCAATTTTAAACTTGAGCTGTCGATGTCTTCGTTCTCCTGAGCGCATCCCAACAAGCGCATCCCAACAACGAAGGAATATTTTTGATGACCTTCGAAGCACGTCAATGTGTGCACGGATCGTGATTCATAAAATGAATGTGCTTATAGAGACCTAGTTGAGGAAGAAAGATGATATCTTCGTTGTTCATGCGATTTCGGTTTGTTTGGGAAGATTTAGTTAACTAGGATTGTTTGGGAAGATTTAGATAGTTAGGTTTACACTCCATGTGGCGTGGAAGGTGAAGAGGAAGATCAAAGTATTTAAAAAAAAAAAAAAAAATTCTACTGATGCGTATGACAAAATTCTGTTAATTAAAATTTTGACTTTAGAGATGTGAATAGAGGGGCACGATTGCATTTTAACCACAAGAATTTAAATATATTTTAATATATCTAATGGGAGGAGTGCTCATAATGGAGGAGCAGGAGGTTCCAAAACCTCCTTCATTATAAGAGTGCCCATAGTAGAGTAGGAGCATCCAAACCGCCAAAATCACTCCACCCACACAAATCCGCGCGCTACCGCGTGCGGTAGCCAGCGTCATAGTGCACGTACACGTGCACACACTCACGGGAGAGGTAGCGCGCACACCCCCACACACAGGGTTGGATGCTATCACACTCACTACCACGTGCAATAGCCTGCATGGTAGCGGACAGGGACACACTTTTGGCAACGACACCCTTAGCCGCACGCCTCGTTCGTACATCTCCTCTTACTGCACGACTACGTCGAAGCCCACAAATTCCCCTCCGGGCGCACATCACAATTTAACTTCTTTTGCAAGGACAACATGAATGTTTGCAGTTCGCAGTTCCGAGTTCGTTAACGTCACCGCAACCAAATCTGTTTGATTTAACCGAACTGTCCGGGGGGCAAAATTGTCATATGTGCAAAAATGACGATCTGCGTGCTCCAACGAGAAACTTGGTTCGCCCGTCCGATAATTATGATGGTTACAACAATACAATTACTAGACTGCCCAGCCAAAAACTATAAAAGGAGCTTGGTGCCTTCATTTCAAGTCATCTTGCATTCAGCGCACGAGAGAGCCCATTTGAAGGTCCTTCAGAGTTCTCCCTTTGCGTTCGAAGCCCTCTCCGAAGATCTTCATCAGCCTTTCAAGATCTTCCTCCCCTTCGAAAATATCCTTCGAAGGTGATTTGAAGCTCCCCTTCAAGGGCAACTCTAAGGTCTCACTTCACATTTATTTAAATCTTGTTGTAACGAGCGATAATTTGTCACCTCGGGGGCTCTAAAACTTGTAACACTCAAAGAATTAGTGGAACTTGGTCGTCACCGAACCAGCCACGTGTATTTTGGTTTGGTGTTATTGACCGTACTGCGGACTCGTGGAACATTTGCAAGCAGGGAATGCGGATCTATACAGCCGCAATCTTGTGAAATATCTTTTTTGGATCGTTGGCTACCCCTGAGCGCAGCGTAAGTTTTATTAGGGTTTAGGTTTAGGATTAAACCTTAAGAGCCTCCAGTTTGAGGGCATAAAGTCACTTCACAGTGACAGATTCAAAAAATTGATAATGAGGGTATATAATTTTTTTAAAAATGAAATAGAACAAACATTTATTATGTCTTTTTAAATTGAATAAGCAATATAAACATCACTACAACACAAATTGAAATCGCTCGTTTCGAAGCAGAAGACAATGATTGCACCCGATACACACAGTTCATGTGTGTCGAGTACACGATATTTTTTTCCCTATGTCCGCCCTTACCATAAAAATGCATTACTGAGTTCTAGGAGGCACATATTTTTATTAAATATTGTTTATTTTGAGATGCTAATAAAGGAGTGATATTGACTTATAATAATGCCCAAAAAACAGAAGTATTCACGGTGTAGTTTTCTCTCTCTCTTTCTCTATGTGTACATTGTCCAAAATAAAGTAGTTATGTGGCGTGTGAAGCACATCTGTAACCTGACATCAACTTTCTCCAACAATAAAAAAAATGAACGTTTACATCTTATCAGAGTTGTTTCTCTCTCATCTGGTCATCATTTTTGACGTATAAATAATCAAAATTCATTGTCTCGATGAGAGAAATCCAAATTCACTGATTTTTTTGAAAAATAATTGAGTGGGGGGGGGGGGGGGGCGGTGTCCCTCGGGCCCCCTCTAAATTCGCCCCCTGTCACTTGCAACCTCCGAGCACATGTACTTATAACACCAATAAAGAATGCAAACTGTGTTTTATCACCAGCACTGTGTTTCTAAGTAAGAAAAAAATAGTTGAAGGTGCTCTCAGTAGCTATACTTTTGGGCTTGTAATTGTCATTCAGAGGGCTGCTCCACTTAAAGACATCTCAAAGTCTGAGTAAAAGTTGATTGTGATAGATTAAGGCTCCGTTTGGGGGACTTATTTTCACCGGTCAAGGGATTACGACCGTATGAACCGGCCTTAATTATGGTCTGATTCATGCGGTGGTAACCGCTTGACCGGTGAAAATAAGTCTCCCCAAACGGAGCCTAAGGCTCAGTTTGGAGGGACTTATTTTCACCGGTCAAGCGATTGTGACCACATGAGCCCGGTTCATGCGGTCGCAACCGCTTGACCGGTGAAAATAAGTCTCCTCAAACGGAGCCTAACTTTTAATCATGCAAGTCAAAATTAAAGGGTTGAGCTAAAAAAATTTAAGGAAGACTAGATCCAAACATCGGGGTTGCTTATTTACTTTACAAGCACAGAAAGTCACATAGTTAAATGAGTGGACATTAAAAGTTAAATGTGGGCTTCATAATCACGAGTTTATACATCGAGAGACGCACTTTTATGTAGACAATGCTCTTGTAATTTGATTGAATTATGTTGTATTTTTAATGACAACAACATTAATTCAAATATTTTCTTTCCCAACTTTTGTTCAATCCTATGCATCTTCTTTCTTTAATGAATTTTGCTAATTATTCTTAATGATATGTTTTTGTTGTAGTGCAGATAAATTTAGACAGTTAAATATTTTTGATTGAGAATATAAATGGACAAAAAACGTTTTAATCCTTGGGGTTTTCTCAATTTGATCATTAATCTTTTTAAGTTGTACCATATTCATCATTTTGGCAATGTTGAAATCGAAAATCGGTCTCTATGGAGTTCGGGGGTCTCCCAAGGAGGTGTGGCCTCACACTTACTTCCTTCGGGCTAGCACACTAGACCAAAGGCTTGGAAACCCGGGAATAGAATCGAGATCTCAGCGAGGAGGTCCCACCTCACATCTGGAAGATCAAATAGCGCTTCCCCTCCCAAGCCAATGTTGAGCTTGGGCACCTTGGATAACACTCTAGGCTCGCTAAGAAAAGCCTGAGAAAGAAGGAAACAAGAGAATCTGTGAGTCTGTCCCTCCAAAGGTGTCTCATCGGTTCTATTTATAGATTTTCAATCTTGGTCTGCTAACGACATAACTCTGCTGTTCAGAATTACTATACGCAGCCCAATTGGGTCTGCCAACAATGTAACTCCGCTGTTCTGAAAAGCTATTTGCAGACTTCAAGGGCATCCCGGTAATTCTGCCTCTGGATCCCACTGGGCGAGTGGTATATGAAGGCACCACTCATCCGAAGGGCCGAATGCTGGGTGAGCCAGACATTCACCTCCACAGCTCCTCCGGGCGGATGCCATGCCAAGCCCACTCGTCTGCTTTGGCGAGAGCCTTCCCGCCAGCTCTGGCGGGATCCCTTTGCTCATTCTGGGCGAGTGCGGATCTGCCTTCCCCACTCCCCTACTTTGACCAATTTGGACCCGAGGTCCTTGGCTTCTTTTGGGGGGAGGGGGGTCTCACTCAACGAATACGGGGTTGTACACAATCCCCGCTCTTTTCGAGCTAGTCCTATGCTCAGAAAGAAAAGTACAACCCCCGGTATTCGGTGAGTGTTTGCTAACCTGGAAGAGAATCTTTTATGGGCCCCTCCATAGCTCTATATATACCCCAGGGCCTGACCTTAATATGATACCTTTGCTCGTCCACTGTTCATCCTCTGAGTCCTCGCTGCTCCGACAATGTTCGCTAAACTGGCCGCGAAGTCGCTCTCGCAAGAGCTTCTGGACTGTCTCGCTGCTGCGCAGGAAAAAGCCAGCACCAAATCCTCTAGATATGCCCCATGGCTCTCAGCCAAGAGGCCTACGGATTCGCCATACTGAGCGAGAAGGGCCAACATGATTCGGCGGAACCTTACGGTGAATGAGTCTGCTTCTCCGACCCCTACCCCTAACTGCGTGAATCTCGACATCCTAACAGAGGTATTTTACTTACCCCTACCCTGGCGAAACCCCCAAAAATGGACATGTTACACTGAGCCACTGATCTATTTGCAGGAACCACTGATAGAGAGCGATGCTGGCGTCCCCCCGACGAATGTCGAGCCATCCCGGCTCCCCGATGAGAACAAACAATTGGTTTCGGAGGCTGCCCCCCAAGTTGCTCAGGTCGAACCCATAATCGCTCCTGGTAGCCAACTCGTTACCCTCTCACATTTCTTAGCTTATATTCTTCTGCTTACATAGTTTCATACAGCTCCTCCCTTCAGGACCATGTGCCTGGTTAGTTCTGGGCCCAAGACCCCAGCCGTCGAGAACCCAAATGATCCAGCGTCAGGTTCTCGGCCTTCGATCGGGAAAGCACCCAAAACCTCCCAACTAGCCGAGATCCGTTCATCCGGGCAAATGCCGATTCATCCGGGATGGGGAAAGTCACGTCATTCTCTCTTCGGGAAACCCTTCGAGGGGAGACCTGATCCTTCCCCCCAGCCACCAGGCAAAGGCGTCATCCCTGCGCCAGGTAAATAAGGACTTAATCCCCCTTCTCGCTCGAAATCGATCCTAATAATGGCTGAAATTCCCTGTCAGGTAATCAGGAAACTTTGGCGGCAGGCCTTGACGCCGACGAGGAGGAGTTCTCGCCCCCACCTTCTCCCAGCGAGCTTGCAAGCTTCCTCGGTGACCCCGGAGATGCCGAGACACTTAAGGAGCGGATGGTGGAGGTCCTGGTGAAGCTTACTTGGATGCAGCGGGAAGACTCCCACCAGGTAAATGTGCTCTGGGCAGCATCTGAACGTCGGCTAGCCATCCTTGAGGGACTATTCACATCTCATCGGGGAGATGGAGTGACAGGGAGGCGGGTGCGAGAAGACCTCTCCTGGAAGATATATTGCGCGAGCCCGGGACCAGATGCGCTTGGTCAACCAGGAGCTTATGGTCTTGAGCCCGTACTATTACCCGCGAGTGCCTCCGAGGTCGGGGAGGCGAGGTCAGGGCTGTTGGCAGTAGATCCAGTACTGAGTCCATCGGCTCCCGCCTCCTCTCACCCCAGCCTCCCGCGCTTGGCTTTCTTCCAAAATGTACACCTTCCGCTTTGCTTTGTAATGAATAATCATTTGAGCTTGCTCTCGCCTGGCGAGTGGCTTTTCGTATTTTAAGCAATGTTTTCGCCTCGCGCAATGTTTGATACCCTTACCGAATGCCTTAGATCTGTGTTCTATCTTTTTCTTTGTATTTGTCTCGCTATGCTTAATGTTTACCCAAGGTCTTTCCTTGAGGCTTTCGCCATTCGCAGGTGAGAGAAACGGTGGCGGAGCCGGACGGATCACAAGGCGTCAAAATATTAAAAAAACTATCTGCACCCCCTCCGCTTGAGAAGCCTCGTAATTGCCGAATTATCCTATAAATAGGCCCCCTCACCAACCGCATTTACTATCATTTTGCCACTTAGTCTTCGTCCCGCTTCCTTACGCACTCGCAATTTTTCGAAGTCACGCGCCTGCGCAAACCTAGTTTCACCCCACACACTTGCAAGATGCCGGGAGATACTGACGGCCGGACCCGGTGCACGCAAGGTTTCATCGAGCATGACTTTCCTCCCCGCAAGCTGATCAAGGAGGAGTATCTTTTCGCAGTTGCTAACTACCTGCCACCGGGGTTTGTCGCGCGGCATCCCGATGGCTCTGATAAAATTAATTTCCTGCTGGAAGGGGATCTCTCCATTTCCCTGGAGCACTTCGAGGTGGGATTCCGCCTCCCCCTATGGCCGGAGGTGCGCCAGGCCCTCCGGTACTTCGGAGTGGTTCCCGTCTAGTTTAACCCGAATTTTGTTGCCCTCTTAGAGGCATTCGTCTGCTATATGCGCGCGGAGAGGATCAAGTTCAACCTCTCGGTCTTCCGAAAGCTATTCAATTTCAGGGCCAAGAGTGAATCGTCTTCTTCTCGGGTCAGACGATCAAGACGAGCAGTCTCGCCAACAAGAGCCATCATTGGACTTTGGCAACGTGCCCCTCTCGCCTGTCCAATATGACGAGGCGACTTATAAGCCTCCCGCGCTTGGGGGCACGAGACCGCCCTTCTCGCCTTCTTTTGTATGAAGAACTTCGACGTCAAGTTCTTGTCGCGAGACCTTGTCTCCCTCTTGCCCATTCTTGTCGGAGAAGGTACCATTCCATCCCCTATGCTTAGATTGCCGCCTTAGATTTGGCGAAGCTTACTCTCATGGTCCGCGCAAGTGAGCGAGAGATCCCCCTCCACCAGCCTTATGAGGAAGCCGGGGCTTTCGCCCCCGGTTTATCTCTCGCCAAATCCACGGCCTTGGCCTACAGGGAGGAGTCGGGCACTTCGTCTCAGCCGAGTGTTCCGAAGCGGAAGCCAGACGCCCCTCCCCCATCATCCTCCAAGAAAGCCAAAACATCGGCGCTTGCCAAGGGCAAAACCGTCATCGAGGCCCCCGCCAAGACCCCGACCACGACAGATACGACGTGCGCTACCGCCAACATTGCTGCCAAGATCGCTACCACAGTAGAGAAGGTTCCCATGGGACCGGTGCCAAGAGGGCACCAGAAAATTGGCCTAGGCGAGAAATATATGGACAAGGCGGGCCAGCCTCTGCTTCAGTGGGACCCCGAGGTCAACCGGGCCTCCATCTCGACGCTCCTCCCTACATGGATGGAGCAGGATACCACCAGCGGCGATGCCTTCGCATTTGCCTTCGGGCTATACAGCTGGGAGGACGACATTATCTTTGACAAGAAGTCGACCCGGAGCCTCGCACACGAGACTGCACGGGCCCAGCTTCGCGCCCTCGAGCTCGCGCACATGTCTTTGCGCCGCAGCCTCAACCTCGAGCACAACCTGAGCGAGGTTCAAAAGTCATGGGATCTCGCTTCGGCAGAAGTGACTTCCCTGAAGCGCCAATTGGGGGCCTTCGAGGCTCTTCTCTCTAGTCGGCCAGTGCAAGGGGTGAATGAAACTTCATTAAACTTTCACACTCTTGCTTCGTTTTACGCTAACACTTTTCAATGCCCTTTCCGCAGGACTCAGTAAACGCCGAACTGCTGTGCGTGCGGGTGGCTGGCCTTGAGCGCGAAGTTACGGGGTTGAAGGTTGAGAACAAGCGCCTGCAAAAATCCCTCATTCCACCACCCCCGGGCGATAAGGTCAAACAACATCAATACACCAACTATGAAATCGAGGTGATGATGCAGGAGAATGCCCACGGGGCGGCCAAGCATGTGATCGAAGTGCTGCAAGATGTCAGGTTGCTGAATAAAGGCGGCAAGAAGCTCACAGCGCACAGCGTCCTCCCTTATCTGTTCACTCCCACTGACACGCCCGAGGGCTAGGACGACCTCCAGCGCGAGGATGAAGCTGACTCACTCCTGAGCGAAGGATCCTCTAGCGAAAAGCCCGACTCCTCCTCCTGAAGACTTCCCACCTTTTCTTTTTGACTTGTATTTTGTTTTTATTTTTGGACATTTATGCTATGGGCGAGACCCCTGATTATAAGAAATACTTTTTTTGGATATGTAAATTTTTTGAGCTTTTGTTGCTGCCGAAATGTCTTTGCTCTTAACTTCTTATTTCTAGCATTTTATCATTCGTAAATGCTCCTGCGCATTCGCTCGTCGCCGACCCTTTGTACCCAGGCTGCAACTGAATCGTTCTCGCCCATAGGATATTTTAGCGAAGGCTTGACCTCACTTACGCGCATTTGCGCATACCTTAGGCTCTTAGGTGGTGACAACAGTGCCTTTGCGGCTCGCGCTCGTGAAACTAGTCTGGTGAGAGGCGACTTTAACTCCTTACTCAACGGGGCTGGTTCGTCGAGTAGGTCTGCCAAGTGGACCTTGTCGAGTGGGTCCGCCGAGTGGGCCTTTGCGCTATGCCAATCCCGCTAGTGCGTCTGGATCCCGCCTGTCACATTCTGAATAAACGTTGTTGTTCTTGGAACATCTACCTCCAAAGCACTTCACAACGTCCACTGAGGGCCAACCAGACCTGTCAGCTAGGTGAGAGCCTAACAGTGAGAGCAACTTGGGACTTAGTTCCAAAAGGTTGTATAACGTCCACCGAGGGGAAATCAGACCTGTCAGTTAGGTGAAAGCCTAACATCGGGAGCAGCTTGAAACTTAGTTTCAAGATATTTCTCAACGTCTACCAAGGGCCAACCAGACCTGTCAGCTAGATGAGAGCCTAACAACGAGAGTAGCTCGGGACTTAGCTCCAAAATACCTCACCACGTCCACTGAGGGCCAACAAGACCTGTCAGTTAGGTGAGAGCCTAACAGTAGGAGCAACTCGGGACTTAGTTTCAAGATATTTCTCAACGTCCACTGAGGTCCCTTCAGACCTGTCAGCTAGGTGAGAGCCTGACAGCGGGAGCAGCTCGGGACTTAATTCCAAAGCATATCACAACGTCCATCGAGGGCCAACCAGACTTATCAGCTAGGTGAGAGCCTAACAGCGGGAGCAGCTCGGGACTTAGTTCCGAAACATCTCACAACGTTCACCGAGGGCCAACCAGACCTATCAGCAAGGCGAGAGCCTAACAACGGGAGTAGCTTGAGACTTAGTTTCAAGATATTTCTCAACATCCACCGAGAGCCAACCAGACTTGTCAGCTAGGTGAGAGCCTAACAACGGGAGCAACTCGAGACTTAGCTCCAAAATACCTCACCACGTCCACCGAGGGCCAACCAGACCTGTGAGCTAGGTGAAAGCCTAACAACGGAACAGCTCAGGGCTAATACTTTAAACCACCTCCGAGTGACTTCTAGCCCTGCCAGCTAGTGGTAGCCTGGTCAGCGGGATCTTCTCGGGCTAATTTCTCATCTTACCGCCAAGCGAATCATCCAGCCCTGCCAGCTAGTAAGAGACTGGTCAGCGGGATCTTCTCAGGGGTTTCCGAACAAGATCATATCCTGCCTTTCCGAGAGGTCTACCTGCCCTGCCGGCTAATGAGAGTCCGGTCAGCAGAACCATCTCGAGGGCTCCAAACAATATCACAACTTGCCTCTCCGAGATGTCTACCTGCCCTGCCGGCAAATGAGAGTCCGATCAGCGGAACCATCTCGAGGGGTTCAAACAATATCACAACTTGCCTCTCCGAGAGGTCTACCTACCTTGTCGGCTAATGAGAGCCCGGTTAGCGAAACCATCTCGAGGGCTTCACATAAATCTCTCAATATAGTTTGTCATCCACTTAGTGAAAAGCTTTTTAATAGAACGCGCCCTGCCTTAATCGATCAGGGACAAAGTTATTACAAAAACGGGACTTACCGGAACTAGGTTCCTTAAGAATGCTAGACCGTTCACTTCCTTCTCCATTGCTTCGGGTAGAGCCTCCTCAACCCGCACCTGCTCCTGCTGTTGTACTGAGCCTCTTGCCCTTACCACTTCTCAGAACTCTAGGAATGTGGCTGTTGCGTGACGTTCCTCCATATGGGGGTCACAGAAGGGCAACTCCCCCCTATAGGGCAAGTCGGGTGGTCACGCGACATCGACTTGCCATCACTACCAGCACTCGCCAAATGGGTGAGGAACTGCTGCCCAGCGAGATCCCTCTCGCCTTCCTACGCCGTCACCTTCCTAGGGACACTCTCGCCCAGATACGACGGCGCGACCACTGGAACAGAGCACTCGCCTGGGGTGGCGAGTGTATGGTGAATAGCTTGTAGAACCTCCCTCTTGAACTCTTCCAGCATCCTGATCGTGACGCTTCTCGCCTGGGGTTGCGAGTTACCCAAGCGAGATCCTTCTTCCTTGCCTCCAGTCATGATACTAGTCGAGGTTCTTCTGTGTTGGTCACTCTCCACGCTCACCGCGCCAAAGTGTTGAAACCAAAAATCGGTCTCTGTGAAGTTCAGGGCCCCCCAAGGGGGTGTGGCCTCACACTTACTTTCCTCGAGCTAGCACACTAGACCAAAGACTTGGAAACCCGGGAATAAAATCGAGATCTCAGCGAGGAGGTCCCACCTCAGACCCTGAAGATCAAAGAGCGATTCCCCTCTCAAGCCAATGCTGAGCTTGGGCACCTTGGAAAACACTCTAAGCTCGCTAAGAAAAGCCCGAGAAAGAAGGAAACAAGAGAATCTGTGAGTTTGTCTCTTCAAAGGTTCCCCATCGGTTCTATTTATAGATTTACAACCTTGGTCTACTAACATCGTAACTCCGCTGTTCAGAATTACTATATGCAGCCTAATTGGGTCTGCCAACAGCGTAAATCCGCTGTTCTGAAATGCTATTTGCAGACCTTCAAGGACATCAAGGTAATTCTGCCTCTGGATCCCACTGGGCGAGTGGTCCATGAAGGCACCACTCTCCCGAAGGGGAGAATGCTGGGTGAGCCAGGCATTCGCCTCCACAGCTCTTCCGGGCGGATGCCATGCGAAGCCCACTTGCCTGCTTTGGCGAGAGCCTTCTCACCTGCTCTGGCAGGAGCCCTTTGCTCCTTCTGGGCGAGTGCGGTTCTGTCTTCCCCACTCTCCTACTTTGACCAATTTGGACCCGAAATCCTTGACTTTTGGGGGGGGGACCCACTCAGCGAATACGGGGTTGTACATGCAATATATAGTTTCATTTTGAGTGCAATTATATGATTAAAAAAGGTTTGTAGATGAGAAATTCAAGAACTATTTTGACATAACTAAAATTTTAGAGATTAAGACTCTATTTGGTAGGGCGGCGGCCGGTAACCCAGCAAACACGATCGAAGTTGGGGACCGAAGGGGGAGGGATGCGGCTGGGAAGCGAGCTGTTTCTTCGTTACACAGAGGGAGGACGGAAGAAAACGCAGCCGCATGCACGAAAGAGACTTTTATTTTTCCGCTTTACGACTACCTCTCCCGCACCGCCGCCCATCTGAACAAAGCCTAATTTAACGTTAATTTTAAATGTCAAGGCTCACATGATGAGACACTTTAGAAAAGAAGGGTTTTAGGTTGGGCTAGACAAAGACTAAGCATACAGAGCTTGAAATTAGCAGTGCACCCACCCAAAGCACAATCGTTGTTCCAATCGCCATCGACGTTGTTGTCGAGCACCGCGCTTCAACCGCCCAAGTCGGGCGGTGTTTTTGCCGTCCGGCCCTCCGCAGGTGCATAGAGGGGCGGCTCCCTCGCCGTCCAGATCGGGCAGCAAATTTGTCGCCCGGCTCTGGCTGACCCACCGCCTATAGGAGGGGCTGCCCCAAATCGGGTGGCCACCCTAGCTGCCTGATTAAGGCGGCCTCCTCCCTGCCCAGGTCGAGCGGCACAATGTCGTACGACCCTGGTTTTTTCCCAGTCAGGGAGCATGTTCTCCCAAATCAGACGACCCTTGGTTGCTCGATTTAGGCGGTCGCCTCCCTGCCCAGGTCGGGCGGCATAGTGTCGCCCGACCCTTGTCGTCTCCTCGCGGGAGAGGCAGTCGCCTCCCTGCCCGGGTCGGGCGGTATAATATCGCCCGATCCTGGTCAGGCTCCCTGCTTGAGAGCAGGGTTGCCCCAAATCGGGATGCCCTTTGGCGGCCCGGTTGGGGCGGCCTCCGTGCCGCCCAAGTCAGACGGCGTTTTCGCCGCTCGGCCCTGGCCGTGAGTCCCTTTCCCGCCGTTCTCCAGCCTCGCCGGGCCGCCCCTCCCCTCACGGGAGGTGCGATTATTTTCCGGCGGGGGCGGTTATCTTACGATCGAGGCGGTTATCTTCCGGTCGAGGCGGTTTCGTCATTTGCACAAATATGGTGATCCGTGTGCCCCATTTTGGACGATTCCATTGTTCCGTCCGGTGATTATTGCGAGAAATTATCGAATCGCCCCTCCTAAAATCTATAAATTGACCCCTCTCCCTCTCATTTTCATCTTTTACTCGGCAGGAAAATCCTCCTGCGATTTTCTCTCTTCACCGCTTATCTTCCTCACGCGCTTCCGTGTACGCATCTTCCTTGCACGCTTCTGTGCGCGCCTCTTCCTTGCGCGCTCCTACACACACCTCTTCTGCGCGCGCTCCCACGCGCGCCTCTTTCGTGCGCCCTCCCGCGCGCGCCTCTTTCGTGCTCGCTTCGACGCACGCGTTTTCTGTGCGCGCTCTCCCACGCACTCTCCTCCAGCAAGCGCCCCGCACGCTCTCCTCCAGCAAGCGCCACGTGCGCTCTCCTGCAGCAGGAGCCCTGTGCGCTCTCTGCCAGCTAACGCTCTGCGTGCCCCGCCATCAAGACCATCCAAGCGTGCCTCTGCGCTCCCTGCCGTGAAGACCGTTCCAAGCGCACCTTCGCAAGCTCCGCCAGGACCACCAAGTCTCCTCAATGTCAGCAAATCAAGCCCGCCAGAGCGTCCAAAGTTTGTGTGCCCCGCACCGCCAGGACCACCCAAAGTTTGTGTGCCCCGCACCCCCAGGACCACCCAAAGCACAACTTGTTATGCACCACCAGGCCGCGACTTAAAATGAAACTATAAGAAAAGACATGACATAATTAGGCATTAGTGAGATTATGAAAAAAGATAGGGCACAATGACGACAAAGTATTCATATAGCTGACCCCACTATGCCGGGATAAATGATGTTGGGCTTCTAAAGACACAAACACCGGTAGAGCCTTCTGCTTCTTCAGTATCATCTCCAACGGAATGTGTTTCCCCACTGTCGGCGAGTGAAGAGCGGTGGTCGTTGCGAAAGAACGAGCGGATTGCTCCTCTTTGTTGAAGATTATTGTGTTGAAATTGCCTCTATTGTAGAATGGATGAACACTTGCATGTTTTCAACCACTACTTGATTCATTATCGCAACCGGTTATACTTGTTTTCAATCATTACTTTTATTTTTATAGGAACATGAAGATCACAATTATTTTTGGAACAAATCCCATGACTTTTTGTATAAAGTATTTTTCATGGAGACTACAAAGATTTGGGCAATATTTTTAATGCCTTTTTGTATCAAGTAATTTGTCTATTTAGTTGATATTCATATTGTAATTCAATAAAAACTTCTTTTTATTCAAATTTTAAGTGCGATGTCTTTATCTCAATTGCAGTGCGATTTACAATGTGCGATGTCTTTAACAATATGTGAAAATGTGCGGTGCTTTTAACAAAGCAGTGTGACTAGTCAAAAATGCAGTGCTTTTAACTATTCTTTTTGAGCGTTGTTATAAGCAAATCATGTTTGGCTATTAACAAATCATCTTTTTTGACAATAGCTATTAACAAATATTTTTATTATTAGCAAACCATGACAAAAATTTTTAAAAAAAGAGTGATTCTACCAAAAAAGAAGGTTCATCCAAATTTTAGTTTTTGATTTTATTGCATCAAAATATTACAAAACTTTAAAATATGAATGAACATGTCCATCCTTTTGATTCAAAATCAACTAGCTCTTCACGTGACAAAAATTTGATATCATTTTGAAAGTGAGACTCAACATTCACTTGTAAGCTGAAACAAAACATGAATTTTTAAGATAAAAGCAATAATAACCTAGCAAAATCTTACAAAAAATATGAACAAAACATGATTAACTAAACCCAAGAGAATTTTGACATTTCTCATCAACAAGCATTATGCTAAAACACTCCTACAAGAGACAAAAAAACTTAAGCGCGTTGTTAAACGCAGGCCAATTATAGCTATACGCAGGCCAACTCACAAGACTTAATCCGATTTTCTCCCTTTCTCAAACCGCAGGCCCTAAAAAAAAACCGCAGGCCGTGTTAGGGTTTCGCCTGGAGAGATCACCGCCCGGCAAGATTTATTCCTGCTGCTGCCGCGTCACCCCCCATTTCTTTGCCCTAGCTCCGCGCCTCTCAGGCTCTCCTCCGCAGTTTTTCGCACGACGCAACACTTCTTCTCCATCTACGGCGTGGCGCGTGCCCTAGCATCCTCGTCGACAACGAGGCGTCGAGGTCCATTTCCGGTGCCGCCGTGCCGGTGCGGCATTCCAATCCCTGGACCTTGGCAGCTAGCGGCTAGCAAGATTTCTTTACCTTGAGCAGTCGGCCGGAGCTAGCGAGTGGTACATGTCAGGTATACCTACTTCCTCTAGAACCAACCGTTTTGGTTTATATTATGCTAGCGTGTGGATGCTGTGCGTGATTTTTTTGACTTAGATTGTGGTGTGAACTTACAGTTTTATGCAAATGAGCACAGAAGAAAATACCTTGGTTGTTGATGAATTACCACCAATTGAATATGTAGATGTCGGTATTCATTTTTTACGGATATAAAGTTTCCAAGCAAAGAAGAGTTAGTTGAATGGGCTCGTAAGGTTGGCAGTGGTTTAGGATTTGTTATTATTATCCAACGGGCAGATAAGTTAACAGCTCGGATTTGAATGGTCTTCTTCATGACTTGATTAGTTCCTATGGAGCTGCACTCTGAGTACCGTTATGTAATATATTTGAGCTTGACCTGCGTATAAAAATAATTGGCCTGCGTATAAAACACTTGGCCTGCAAGTGTATAATATTGGCCTGCATTTATAAGCGGCATGCATGTAGCCAAAACTGACCTGCATGTAACATTGCTCAAAACTTAATCCTCACTCAAAACAGAAAACAATACAAAACCAAGCTTTAATTAGGTTTAGGGCATGAAAAAACAAACAAAGAAGTTTGACCAAAATTGATTTCAGATTTCGGTTTATCAGTTTTGATTTTAGATTTTTTTTTCTTTTGATCTTTGTTTTGATAACTGTGTGATCAAATCTGAAATCAAATCCATTTTGATTTTTGAAATCTTAAAACTAAATGGAGAACTCACCAACCGAAATCAAAAAGCTAAATCAAATTGAAATCCGAAATAATATCAAAACTGATTTCAGAATTTGATTTCAGATTTCAGATTTCAAAAAATGGGGAGGGGGGGGGGGGGGGGGCGAATACAAATCTGAAATATCAAAAACTGAAATTAAAATCTGGTATGAAATCTAAAATAAGTAATGAAGTTGGTCGCCGCGAATAATACGAGATACCGCCTAGCTTACCGTAACCGGCGGATCGAGCGTTCTCGAAGGAGAGCCACAATCCGAAGAAAGGAGGAATCCGTCGGCCGCGAATGAGACGAGGAACTAGCGACGACAAGAATCCATCGCCGTTAGTCGCCGGTCGCCGCGAATTGCCTGTGTGGACCCTAAATCGCGATTGGAGGAGGGGGAAATCTGGTTTGCGCGCATGCGGAAAGAAGAAAAAAGAAGTTTTAAGGGGAAAAACCGGGTTTTTTTTTGAGGTGCTAGTAGCCTAAAATGATTTGCTTATAAGAATGCCCTTAAAAAATTCCTTTTTAATGTTGTTCACTCGTGCTGCTTTCACTTCAAATTGTACTTTTCGCCCGCTCCTCAATCGCATCAAGGGTGTTGTTACTAGCAAACCCTAAAAGAGTGTTAGCAAACCATAACAAATCCGGTTCAGTCCTTTTTCCTCTTATTTTCAACCTAAAAAGAATGTTGTTAGTAAACCTAGTATATAACCTGATTTCTATCCTAAAATCTCATTTCTTTCCTCCCGACATTTCCATTTGCCCTAGTCGCCCGCTGCAGACTTGTTTTCGCCACAGTGGAGAAGGTCCCTCGTCGCCTGCAGCAAAGCGATTTCGCCGCCGTGGGGAAGGTCTGTCGTCGCCCGGAGCAAAGTGCCTCCGCCGCCGTGGAGAAGCTTTGTTGTCGCCCGCAGCAAGTTGCTTCTACCGCGTGTAGAAGCTACGCTGTCGCCCGAAACCAACTGCTTCAGTCGCCCGCAGCCAACTGCTTCCGCCGCCCGCAGCAAGTTGCTTCCGCCGTCGTGGAGAAACTCCGTTTTCGCCCGTAATCAACTGCTTCCGTCGCCTTCAGCCAACTGCTTCCGCCGCCCGCACCAAAGTGCTTCCTCCGCCCGCAGCAAAGTGCTTCCTCAGCCCGTAGCAAAGTAAGGTAAATTCATCCCACCCTAAAACCTAATTTCCTTCCTCCCGACGTTTCAATTAGAGAGAAAGCATTGGATCTTACTCAATTTTTTTCCTTTCAATCCTTGTAATTTTATAGGTGAACTAATTGATCAAAAGTAAAATTCAGCCTTCCATCGCCGGTGTTGTCCCACCCTTAATAGAGATTGGTCTACAACATTCATCCTCTACAAGGTATCAATGCATTATTTGAACATTGGTTATTCTTGTCGTTGTATAAGACATAAGACGTTTGAATTGTTTTTAAAATTTTAATTTGTAGTGAATCAAATGTATATCCGGATGTCGGTAGACACTTTGAAACCGAAATTCAATTTCCATCAAGGGAATCTTTAATTGAATGAGCTCGTAATGTCGGTAAAAGCCTTAGTTTTGCGGCCACTGTTAAAGGTTCAGACAAATTAGTGGGAGGAAGAACAAGACCACGTGTGTTTCTTGGGTGTGATAGAGGTGATCTATACCGTGAGAAGCAATGCAAAAAAGGTTGGGTTAAACAAAATTTGAGAAAATGTACTAGTAAGCGTTGTGGGGTTCCTTTTTCTATGATCGGAAAAAAAATGCACACTCGGATGAATGAATTATTCAAGTTAATTGTGGGACGCATAACCACAAAATGGTTCACTTAGAAGCACATGCGACTGTGGGAAGGTTGGATTGTGATGAGAAAAAAATAGTTCATGACATGATAGCCTCTAATGTGAAACCAAGAAGCATATTAACCACGCTTAAAAAAAGAATGCAGAAAATCGGTACCGGTTGTCATTACTATCTGTGGTTGGTGTTACATCTACTCAGCAAACATTTTTCGCTGCTTTTGCTGTTCTATCTGATGAGTCCGAGTTGAGTTACCGATGGGCACTTGAGCATTTCAAAGCTACCTTGGATGAAACCTCCTTGCCAAATGTTTTGGTTACAGATAGAGATTTGGCTTTGATGAATGCCATAAAGTTTACATTTCCAAATGTCAAACATATCTATGTCAGGTTCATGTGCACAAAAATATTTTGTCTAATTGTAAAAGTGGATGTCCATGCCAGATATGAGGTTAATTATATCTTCTTGTTACAATATTGGTGACTTTAATTTCACTAAATCAGAGTATGATGTTTTTGTCATTGGACTCTGCATTTCCTCAATTTCCAAATGTAATTTTTATTGGATTCGTGAATGATAATCATTTTGTGAGACTATGCATGAAAGATGGATGTTCATTGCCTTAACTTTACCCCCCATGAAGGAGATATCATGCACATATAGCGAGTTCATGATAAAACATTCTCAACAACAAATCATGAAAGGTATAAATTTTAAGTTGAAAATTCATAGTCTATTAAATTACTTACAATTATACTAACAATGTTTAATTATATTGCAGAATATTTTTGGGAGTATTAAAGACAAACAACTTCATGAGAATGAATCATCGACAACAAATTGAGAAAGGTTTGTATTTTGATTTATTTTTCTAAGCATATTAATTTATACATAAATTTTTTAACATTATTTTAATAAATGACGTGATAACTAGTCAATTTTTGTAATGTTAAGTGATGTAGTATAATACAAACATTTTTATGTATTTTTTTTATTTTTTTGAGTGATTTACTAATAATCGTTTGATTTTTCAATAATCAATTTCAGATTTTATGGTTTGTCAATACTAAAAATTTGCTAACAATCAAAATGGATTAAAAAAAGGTGACTGTTATTAGCACTGCACTTTTGGATATTCGCATTACATTTACTCTTAATTTTCCGCGCCTTTTGAAAATACTCCTTGTACATGCATTTTTAGGAAAAGTGTTCAACACGAAAGTTGTAGATCTCGACGAGATCTACAACTTTCGTGTTGAACACTTTTCCTAAAAATGCATTTATAAAGCGTATTTCTAAAAGGCGCGAAATCTGAGCGTACAATAAGTTTTTCAAAAGGCGCGGAAAATTAAGAGTAAATATAGTGCAAATATCCAAAAGTATAGTGCTAATAACAATCACCTTAAAAAATTCTTTTTTAATGCTGTTGGCTCGTGGTGCTTTCACTTCAAATTCTACTTTTCGCCCGCTCCTCAATCGCATCCACAGGGCAAACCCCTCTGGTGTCGGCGATGGCCACGACGCATACGCCGACGATCGATCCCGGAGCGGCTACTGCAATACGACGAAGACGTTCCACAGTCTCCTCCCCGGTGTCCCTCTACCTCCCGAGTCCCTCCCCATCTCCGTCACTTCTTTCGCCCTTTCCTCCATCCCCTCCCCTCTTCCGACGAACCCGGCATTCATCGACGCTTCCTCCGGCCGATCCCTTTCATTCCCAGATTTCATCTCACAGGTTAAATTCCTCTCAGCCGCCCTTCGCTCCCGTCTCCGCCTCTCCCACGGCGACGCCGTTGTAGTACTCTCACCCCCCCGCCTCGAGATTCCCGTACTCTACTTCGCCCTCATCTCCTTCGGCGCCATCCCCTGCCCCTCCAATCCTCTCAGCACCCCTTCCGAGCTCTCCCACCAGATCCATCTCACCCGCCCCAAAATCGCCTTCACGGTCTCCGCCGCCGCAACCAATCTTCCCGATTCCCTCCCCACCGTCCTTATCGACTCCCCCCGCTTCCAGTCACTGCTCAAATCCCCCTCTCCCTCACTCCCGCAAACGGTGGTAAAGCAATCGGATCCCGCAGCGATCCTCTACTCCTCGGGGACAACCGGGCGCGTTAAGGGCGTCGTGCTCACCCACCGCAACTTCATCTCTCTGCTCTCCGTCCTCCGCGCGAATCATATTGAGCGAGACACACCGGCTGTTTCGCTTTTCACGATCCCAGTCTTCCACGTCTTCGGATTTTACATGCTTCTGCGGGAGGTAGCGCTCGGGGGGACGGTGGTGCTTATGGAGCGTTTCAATTTTTCATCGGCGTTGAAGGCGGTGGAGAGGTACCGCGTGACCTTCATGCCTGTTTCGCCGCCGCTCATTCTCGCGATATTGAAGTCCGACGAGGCTGCTCGGCGGGACCTCTCTTCTCTCGAGCTCCTTGCAAGTGGGGGAGCGCCGCTGGGCCATGAAGTTGCCGAACTTTTCCGTGCTCGATTTTCGAACATCAAAATAATCCAGGTTCCCACCAAAGAAACTTCACCATTAGTTTCATGTATCTTATTTGCAATGGAGGTCTACTGAGGTATCTTTGGGTAGGGGTATGGCCTTACGGAGACTTCCGGCGGGGTGACGAGCCCGGAAGAAACCGACGTGTTGGGGTCGGTGGGTCGGTTGTCGGCAAACCTGGAGGCGAGGATTGTAGACCCTGTTTCCTGGGAGCCGCTTCCTCCGGGACGGCGGGGTGAGCTCTGGCTTCATGGACCAACCATCATGCAAGGTAATTTCCTTCTTTTTTTCAAGCAATCAAGTTGTTAGCAGTAATGTAGATATGTTTTTTCATTCCTTATTCCTTGAATCAAGCTTTTCTATGATTTAGGGTTCCTGCGGAACCAGTTTTCACTGTTTGGTGTAATTTGAGCTCAAACTGTAACTACTTTACTAGGAGAGATATGCACATGCAGGTAACACAACACAGTGATATCTAGGTGCGGGTGTAAATTCAGCCATAAATTTGTAATCAAACCATGTAAAATCTGTTTTTAAGACCGGATTTTCAATCAATTACATATAAAAAATCGTGATTGCAGAAGATAGATGGTTTAATTTTGACTAACATATATGCGTTATACATACAAAAAAAGTCCATTACAAGAGACTTGTTTTTGCCCATGTAAAACTGCACTGACTGAAAATTTGAGGTACAACATGCTTTTTCTTCATTTTCATCTCTTCCAGTCAACTAGACAATTCTTTAGGACACCTAATTTTTTACTCTTGATGTCAACAACTTACATCAAACATTCCCCTAAATCTTGAACCAGAACACTTGTTGGAGCATGACATGCAACAAATCTCAGAATGTGGTAAAAATAGAATCCTTAAAGACTGCAATGCGATGACATTTGAATGTACTTCAGTTACGAAAAGAGATGGTTTATTTTTCATTAGGTTATTACAATGGATACATAAGGCCTACAACGAAATAACGCAATATTACATAATCACCTTCATCTCTTAATATAACAACACTCCTCAGGATTGTAGAAAGATATTCATCAAACGCATCTTGTCACGCCCCCTGATCATATTATCTGAATTGAGTCTCTTGGTCAAACAATCTGCTGCTTGACCTTTGGTCGAGACGTGACTCAACTCCAGTAGCCCAATATCAAACTTATCCTTTATGAAGAATCTATCAATCTTGATATGCTTGGTTCCATCGTGTTGGATTTGATTATTTGCAATACTGATGGCTGACAGGCTGTCACACCACAACTTCATCTTATCTTCTCGATCCAGCTTCAACTCCACAAGCATCCTTTTCAACTATAGGAGCTGTGCAACCCCTAATTCCATTGCTCTATACTCTGCCTCTGATGTCGATCTAGCCACCACAGATTGTTTCTTGTTTCTTCAGGGGACCAGGTTGCCTCCCACAAATATGCAATAGTCCGAAGTGGACCTTTTGTCATCTCCACAGCTTGCCCAATCGGAGTCGCAGTACCCCTCAATCTTCACATGCCCGTTTTTTTCTGAAAAATCACCACTTTTCCATGAGAATTTCTCAAGTTTCAAAGAATCAGGTACACTGCATCCATATAACCCTTCCTTGGGTCATACATGTAGCGGCTCACCACGCTCACTGCAAAGGAGATGTTCAGGCGCGTGTGGCTCAAGTAAATCAGCTTCCTAACTTGCCTTTGATAAATCTCATGATCCATTGGTTCTTCGATCTCAACACCCAGTTTGCACTTCTGATCGATTAATGTCATAGCAGGTTTACACCCCAATATCCCCATTTCTGTGCGGAGATCCATGTCGTATTTCCTTTGGGAAAGGATTATTCCCTCTGTCTCGTAAGTAATCTAAATCACAAGGAAATATCTAAGAAGACCCAGATCCTTCACCTCAAATTCCGTACCGAGAGCCCCCTTGATGCGGCCAATTTTTTGCACATCATCCCCTATGATGATCATGCCATCCACATATACCGCAAGCATGGTGGTGTGACGTTCATTCTGTTTCAAAAACATTGGATGATCAACATTGATCTGCTAATATACCCTATCAATCATGGCCTTCTTATCCTTTGGCAACTGTGCCAGCTTTCAAGTCTTGTTCTTCTCAAGGGCTCTCATCTCCTTCATCGCAGCTTTCTACTTCGAATCGCTTTTGTCAACCTGCCAATTGTTAGGTACTATAATATTATCTAATGATGTAATGAATGCTTTATGAGGAAAAGAGATATGATCATAATAGAAAAGAATCAACGTCCCACCCATATCTATCAATAGGATTTCCCGCATTATTGCGAGCAATCTTTTGTAATGTCATGGGCGAGGAAGGAATGGGGGGAGGATATCACTTGTGGATGGCGGTAATGTAGGCTCTCCAGGAGTAGGGACCAACGTAGCCAAGAGACTGGGAGCTGGACTGGGCACTGGAACTGGTACTGTAGTCAGCTTCCCCCTCCTACTTTATGTAAGTAACTCCCCCTGAGTTGTAGGCCTAACACCTCTCCTCCTTATTCTCCTCCTCCAGCTCCCTATCACTCTCCTGCTCCTCTACCAATCCTCCATACCATATTCACAGATCTGTCACTTCTCCTTATCTCGCCTTATACATTCAGTGTCTGGCGAATCTGGGCTCTCTTCTATCGGTAGCACTGCTCCAGTTCTCTAAAGTGAACATCCATGTTCACAAGTTATCTCTTCTTCACTGGACTTCAACATACATATCCCTTCTGAGTACGAGAGTAGTCTACAAAGATACACTTGATTGCCCTCACATTAAGGGTCTGTTTGGGACAGCTCTGGCGGATTGAAAAGCTGCTGTCCGGATAGAGCTGTTTTAAAATAGATCTCTGGGGAGCAGTTTTGAAAAGCTGCAGACTGTTTGGGTGTTCTGTGCAGAAGTGCGCTCGGAATTGCCGGAGGAAGGACGTCGGGGGCTTGGAATTGCCGGAGGAAAGCCGTCCGGGGCTCGAAATCGTCGGAGGAAGGCCGTCCGACCTCTGACCATGTTCCAACTGAAGAAACCATTAGATTTCCAAAACATGTGAGAGAGAAAGCTATTTTGCGGGAGCAGAAGCTGGGGAGGAAGAGATTTCTGAAAAGCTGCAAAACAGCTCCAGATTTTTGAAAAGCTCTTCACAGAGAGCTGTCCCAAACAGACTGAAAGCAGCTCTGGCGGTTGGAATAGAGATTTTTCAACCGCCAGAGCTGCCCCAAACAGACCCTAAACTTCCCAACACTCGGTCTGTTGTCCTTCACGAAGCACACATGTCTAAATACCTTCAATGGAAGAATCTTCCCATTATGTCCCTCTAACTTCTGATACGAGGACATCCACCCCAGAACCTGTGATGACATCCTGTTGATCAGCTGTGCCACTGTCAACACCGTATGTCTTAACAAATTTTGAGGAACCCTCATGTTGAGAATTATACTCCTTGCCACCTCCAGAAGGTGTATATTCTTCCTCTCCGCCACTCTATTTTGTGTCGGTGTGTATGCACAGGTTGTCTGATGTAGTATCCCATGGGCCGACAAGTACTCTTCCATTGCCCTATTAATGTATTTTGTCATATTATCCGACCTTAGTACCTTAATCACTGTCATGTACTATGTCTGGACATGTTTATGGAAGTCTCGGAAGCAGATAAATACCTCGCTCTTATTTTTCATCATATATAACAAAGTAACATTGCTTGGAAGCGTGACATATAAAATTGCTCGAGGTAGCGAAAGAAAGACAAGAAATTTAAGTCAAGTAAAATGCATAAAGGATGAGACAAATACAATTTTGACGAATGATGTGGATATTAAAAAGCGATGAAAAAGATACTTTAATTAACTCTATAATGAAACAAAGAAAAATAAATTGAACTTGGAAGAGTTAAGTAAATCAGAGGAGTTTAAGAATATGACGTTTTATCGTAAAATTCAAGTATCAGAGGTAAAAGATGAAAAATGGAAAGGCGTTGGGCCAGAAAATATACCCATCGAAGTATGGAAATGTTTAGGAAATGAAGAAATTTTGTGCCTTATATATTTTTTCAATAAAATACAGAAGTCAAAGAGGATGTCAGACCAATGAAAAAAAAGTATCTTGATACCTTTGTATAAGAATAAAAGAGATATACAAAATTGTGTTAATTGTAGATGAATTAAATTGATGAGTCATACCATGAAACTATGAGAACAAGTAATAGAAAGAAGATTAAGACGAGTGACTAACATCTCAAAGAATCAATTTGGATTCATGCTAGGGAGGTCGACCATGAAAGCTATACATCTCTTGAGGAGACTCATTGACAACTATCGAGAAAGAAAACAAGATTTGCATATGCTGTTTATTAATCTTGAGAAGGCTTATTATAGAGTTCCAAGAGAGATCTTATGGTGAGTCTTAGAAAAGAAAGGTGTAAATGTATCATATATTGACATAATCAAAGATATGTTTACAAATTCAGTGACAAGGGTGAGGACATTTGAAGGATTAACATATGAATTCTCTATTACTGTTGGATTACATCAAGGTTCAACTTTAAGCCCTTATCTCTTTACCCCTATCTTAGATGAGCTCATCAGACATATCCAACAAGCAATACCTTGGTGTTTACGGATGATATCATTTTGGTTGATGAGATGCGCGTAAACGCAAAACTTGAATCTTGACGAGATACTTTAGAAAAGAAGGATTTTAGGTTGAGCAGGACAAAGACGAAGTATATGGAGCTTAAATTTAGCAGTACAAGAAGGACAGATGACTTTGTTATTAAGTTGGGTGATCAAGATATTTCCCGTAGTGGGTGTTTTAAATATCTTGGATCGATAGTTCAAAAAGATGGAGGTATTGATAAAGATGTGACACATCGAATCCAAGCGGGTTGGTTGAAGTGGAGAGGCGCGTCAGAGATCTTATGTGATCGTAAAGTATCGCTAAAACTTAAGGGCAAGTTTTACCGTACTGCAATTTGACCCGCGATGCTCTATGGTTCTGAGTGTTGGGCAGTAAATTGTGTACATGAGCAAAAAATGGGAGTTGCGGAGATGAGAATGCTTAGGTGGATGTGTGGTGATGATTATTTTCACAAAGCCTAACCTTGATGCGGAGTCATTCTACGTTTTATCGTAACTATGTAGATGGGCATAAGCTAGATTGAATTATCTTTCAGGCAAGTGCACCTATCAATCATAGTATAAGAGAAACTTACATCTCGTATCGTATTCCACAGGGTCCTTTCAACTACTTGTACTCACTCTCACTCTGTTATCATACCTACATTTAAAATTTCGTTCTAACATAGATTAATCCTAACTATAACTACTTGGATAAAAATTGTATTGGAGAGTTACAAAAATAATTTCAAACCGAAAGTTAAAGGCGTTCAATGAACATCATCATTTTATGTAATCATGAAATAACAAAACTATCAAATTCATTGTATTGTAAAGGGTTAAACTACTTATCAAATTCTCTCTCGAGCAATTTGAAATTTAAATCTAAGTTAAGTAAATCTTCTCTCGAACAATTTACAATACTCAAATTTGCATTGAATGAAATACCCTATCTACTACATAGATTCATGGAACTTTATCTCTAAAATACCATAATTCCATCGTTTCGTATTCTAATTTTCCAAGAAACATATCTCTCGATCATGAATTTTAGATTACAAAGAGAAATAACACATAAATATGAATATTTAACCATCATCCAAAGAATCCAATTTCTCAATCTAGACATTTGGAATTCATGTAAAAGTAAATAATCATTCATAACAAGGATAATTCTCAATGTTTGCAAACCCATATACGAACAAAATACCATGAAATTGATTAAAACAAGAGGATACATGATTACTAATTTGTTCAAACACATTGTTCATGAAAATTAAAAGATAAATAAAGTTGGATTACCAAAAGAGATACAAGATTAAATGAGATAAATTGAAGAATAAATGCATACGAATATCTCCTTCAAGCCTTCCTTCTCTTAGGTGCTCCACTTTCGTTCTCCAGAAAATCTCCAAACAAAATTGATCCAAAAGTCCAGAATACAATTTTTCTCCAGGTTTTTATAGTCTCATAGCAAACATGGTCGAACACGGGTTCCGACACGGCCGTGTTGCAGGCCGTGTCGGCAATTCCAAGGCAGTTCCACACGAGCAGACGTGTTTGGTCATGGGCCGTGTTGGATGACACGGGTACTGACACGGCCGTGTTGGAGAACACGGCCGTGTTGTTCTTCATGTTCTTCGGACACGGGTAGGCCGGATTTAATTCTTCAATTTGTCCCGAGAAGGACACGGTCTGGACACACGGGCGTGTTCATACCCGTGTGAACAAATAGTTCCAGCTAGGATAGAACACGGGTAGGCATACGGGCGTGTTCCTACCCGTGTTCGACCAATTCTTCTGCTTTGATCAGCCCTCCTGGTCCCGTCAACTCCCCTGTTTGCTGCAAGACTTTTAGTTCCACTGATTAGTCGTACCTGCATTAGAAAAATGACGTAGTAAGTGGGGAGTTCAATACATAAAATAGTAAAGACTCTAACCTATGCTCTACTATTCATGACAATACCAATTCTCAACTATTTTGCGCAATTACTTGAGTAAAGAGGTAGAAAACAGTGGACATGATTACAATTATGATAGTCAGAATCTATCATAATTGTACTCATCAAATACCCCCAGACTTGAGTGTTTGCTTGTCCCTAAGCAAACTAATTCAAACAATTGAGTTACCGATACATAATTCTTCTTCCGCACACTGATTGTTTTGAATTCAAATAGAAATTTGATGCTGTAATTGTATAGGAAATAGTATAACAGACTTTTCTAAATATAACTTTATCTTAAAAATTCCTCCAATACATATCTTAACTATTTTTCACTCTTTCTTAGAATTAGGATTATAGTTATCCATTACTATTGTAAGGAGAAAAGAATAATCTTAATAACATATGCATTAGTCTTTCAAAACTTAAACATACCCCTATTGATAATCATACACTTTCCTTTACACACCCTCTCCACAACACTAATGAGAATTAGTAAAGTTGGATCCTTAGGACTTGTATGGTGGTGTAACCTTTTTGGCTTAGGATAGGTAATTATAGGTGGGGTAAGCAACTAAAAAAAAAAAATAACTCGACGGGTTTTTTTTTTCTTTGCACACCTAGATCACAATTGAGCCCTTGGTATGGTCAATACCTTAACAAACATTGATATTCTACGAGCACCCCCAGACTTTGCACGTATTATACTTCCCATATATTTTTTTCTTTGTTTCTTAACCAAAGGTCCATAGTAGGGATCATTCTGAATGGGTGCAAAGTCACACTCACTCAGGCCACATATCACTATGTTTTTGTTTTTAGGGACTTCATAGTAGGGATCATTCCGAATGGGTGCAAGTGTACACGCACTCAGGCCACATATCACTATGAAAATTTATTTCATGACGAACTCAATGATAGGTGTGCTACTAGGTGAGGATTTGCCTTAGTGAATTTTAGAGTTGGAATATCACAAAAATATAGGGATAAGGTCCAAATTGGGTGAGCAAGGGTATAATGTTTAAGGTTTTGGGATGTGAACGGCTCAAGCTATCCAAAAGGAGGCCTAAGTCATTTCCACCTTTACTAATTAACATGTGCAAAAGGTTTGAGGATCGTTGGTTAGTTCTAGACACCAATAGAAAAAGTTTTGTTATTTTATTTTGATCTCCTAATACACAATTATCAAAATATTGCATTCATCGACTCACTTTAGTATAGATAAATATATTTTCTAAAATGGAGTGATTATTAGTTAATAATATAAAGGACAATATTTTTAAACCAAATTTTATGGAGAAAAGTAGGCTATTGAATTTCTATACGTAGTTACTAATCAACAAATTTGAACACGAATTCGATTTAATCAGCGTGCGAAAGTAAATTAGATAGTTATATTCCCAATGAGTGAAGTACTGAAAGCTTAAAGAGAAGTAATAGAATGCTGTGATAGAGAAAGAGAGTACTATGATAGAGATAATATCAGTAACTGTAATCATGCACCCACTGTCAACACCAATACCCCCAGACTTGTGTTGCAATGTCCTCATTGCAAAAAAAAAAAATTTAAAAAAAATTGAGGTTATTATTGCACCAGGATAGAGAGAACTGATAATCATGATTATAAAGGAGCACAGAACAAAACAATGAGCAAAAAAAAATACTTCTAGATATACTGTATATGCTAATACAAGATCATGATAATAACAATAAAAAGGATACAACGATACAGGGATATAAAATCAAAAATACATAGGTGTATCATCCTGGTCAGCCGGATCATCCTGAGTACGAGATCGATGAGGAGCTGCTCGTGGTGGGCTAGTAATCCCTAAGTGTTGCCGGATCTGATAGATGACGTCCTCAGTCCGCTGCTGCGTCTCCTCGATACGCTGAAGGCGCAGCGATAGCTGAGTGTCATAGAAGCGCTGGATCTCCTGTGCATATCGAGATTGCCGCGGAGGCTGGGCAGAAGAGGACTCCCCCTGAGTATACGTCGAGCGGGGTGGGGGAATGAGAGGCTCATCGAGGTCTGGATCTACCTCCTCGTCGTCGTCGTGGACATGACGTCCACGACTCGCAATGGTGTAAGTAATCCCACCCCGGCCTTGACGTGCTGAAACGAGGCGGATGGATCGAAGACTTGCCATGGTGATGGGCATAGTCTTTGCACCACCGTCATCGGGGGAAGAGGCAAGAATATGCCCATATTCCTTGCCAAGCGCGTAATGTAAGGGGCTACACAAATGGACCCGACGCGGGAGTTCTCCGTCTGATGAAGAATGAAGTGAGCAAGCATATAACCTAAGTGGATGGGGTAACGGGCTGTCATGCTTTGCAGATAAAGGATGTCCTGTCGGCTAACTACGCCGGAGCTTTCGCCCCGGCCGCTCAGAGTATGGCTAAGCAGATGATGAACGTAATGTACAGCGGGGGAAACCAGCTTTGAGGCCTTAGACCTCTTGGCTTCGTAGGGCTCGGTGTCAAAAGAGAGACGGCGCCAAATATCGCCCGCCTGGTCGCGACTTGGGAGACTAAAATTCAGATCAGAGTAGGCATCACTAAAGAGGAATGCCTCTTCGTATACTCCTAAATGTTGTGTAAATTGGATGAGAGATAGCGTATAGAAGGTGCCTCCTACCCGAAAGGAGATATTCCCCTCGGTTGGTCTTCCATTATCGGTCATGGAGGGTCGAAGGTTTAAATAGAAGGTGGACAAAAACTCGAGCGTGAGTTCGCGGAAACCTAACTCTTCTATTGCAAAAAAACCTTGCCACCCTATTACAGAAATTAATTCCCTAACATTGGCAGTAAGACCGATGGCTTCCAAGACGTCCCAGTCGATCATTCGTATGTCCTGAAATTTCTTGGCTTGCAGGCGGTTATAGCGGTTAGTATGCACTGCATCCGTGAAAACTAAGGGCTGAACGACGTCGCGTCTCTCAGTAGACAACGCTTGTAGTTCCGGTCTACGTCGGCGACCGCCTTGGCTACGTGAAGATGACATGATCTGAAAATAAAGGAACGAAATATTCTAAAGCGAATGAAGATGGGAAAAAAAATCAAATAAATAAGAAGAGATTTGATGGATAGAAACCCAGGAATTATACCGATGATGTAAATAGCGAAGCGACGAGGCGATTGCACGAAATTGGGGGAGCTCCGGCTGTACTGGTTGCAGGAATGAAAAGGGGAGAAAGTGGAACTGATGGAAAGAACTCCAAAAAATTTGCCCCTATAAAAAGAAGTCGAACACGGGTGTACACACGGCCGTGTGTGCACCCGTGTTAGGGAATCTACGTGGGCGGGAAACACGGTCTTCAAGGAGACGTGTGGTCATTTCGCGGGAACTGCTCGTGTCAGTTGGACACGGTCAACAACACGGCCGTGTCCACAACCCGTGTGGTCAATCTGACAGGTGGTTGGATCGGACACGGTCCACAACACGGGTGTGTGTGGACCTGTGTCCTTCTCTGCATGAAATCGCTTTAATTGGCCTTATCGACACGGGTGTGCACATGGTTGGGTTAATAGCCGTGTACATTAGAACACGGCCACAAACACGGTTGTGTGGAGACCCGTGTTATGCGCTAGCGTAACATTGAAATGGCGATGAATGACACGGCAACGCACACGGGCGTGTATTTGGCCCGTGTGGTGCTCTGTAAATTTCTGCCTTTCCTGGTTTAAATAGGGTGCACGGCTGGGTGACTGTGCGTGTGCTCGACACGGCCAAGCACACGGCCGTGTGCTTGGCCGTGTACTCTTCTTAAATAATGATTTCTCCTAAGTACTTTATTTTATTTTATTTTATTTTTCGGGGTAGAAATTTAAATAAAGTTTTCATTAAAATTTTTATAAACTATTTAGACAAGTTACTATTGAATTATATATATAGTTTCTTAGTCTAGATGAAGGCAGGATTCTAGGCGAGCAAAAGCTTGGGGAAGTGCACTATAATAAAGTTTTAACCGGTGCCCGTTGACTTTAAAATCTCCTTTTTCAGGGTGAGTTAGTTCGACGGTGCCATAGGGAAAAACTTTTTTAACTTGGAAGGGTCCAGACCACTTAGACCTAAGCTTCCCTGGGAATAGACGCAGCCTAGAATTAAAAAGGAGAACCTGGTCACCCTCGTTGAATGTTTTGGTTTTTCGGAGGTGACGGTCATGAAATAATTTGGTTCTCTCCTTATAAATTCTGGAGTTCTCATATGCCATAGCCCTCCATTCGTCTAGTTCGTTAAGTTGAAGTTTGCGTTTTTCTCCTATAGAATTAGTATCAAAATTTAGAGATCGTATTGCCCAATATGACTTGTGCTCTAATTCTATAGGTAAGTGACAGGATTTACCATAGACTAATCTAAAGGGGGTGGTTCCTATAGGTGTTTTAAATGCGGTCCTATAAGCCCATAAACAATCGTTTAGTTTCCTAGACCATTGTTTTCTATTCCCTTCTATAGATTTTTCTAGGATACGTTTAAGTTCTCTATGGATACCTCAACTTGACCACTAGTCTGCGGATGATATGGTGTAGCTGTCCTATGTACGACTCCATATTTCTGCAATACCTTATCTAGCTGTAGATTGCAAAAGTGAGAATCCCTATCGCTAATAAGTGTACGTGGTGTGCCAAATCGCGCAAATAGAGATTTCAGGAATTGAATTACTACTCTACTATCATTAGTAGGTAAAGCTTGCGCCTCAACCCACTTTGATACGTAATCTACGGCTACCAAGATAAATTTATTCCCGAATGAAACTGGAAATGGGCCCATAAAATCTATCCCCCACACATCAAATACTTCACATTCAAGAATAAAGTTTTGCGGCATTTCATGTAATTTAGAAATATTACCTGTTTTCTGACAAGAATCACATGAAAGCACATACCTTTGGGCATCCCTGAATAGAAGGGACCAATAAAAACCCGAATCAAGAACCTTTTTCGCAGAGCGATTTGCTCCATAGTGACCACCAGTAGGACCTGAATGACACTGCTCCAGGATTTTCCACCCTTCCTCGGCTGATACACACCTTCGGATCACGGAATCTGCACATATCCGAAAAAGAAAAGGGTCCTCCCAAAAGTAATTTTCAAGTCGGAGAAAAATTTCTTTTTCTGCTGATATGAAAAATCCTGTGGGAGGACCTTAGCTACAAGATAGTTTGCATAATCTGCAAAACCATGGATAATTATTGTTTACTTTCGAAGATAATGCAAATAACGATTCTTCAGGGAATGCATCAGAAATTTCAGATTCTTCTAACATTGCTCGTAATGGATTTTCTAAACGTGAAAGATGGTCTGCCGCTAAGTTTTCTGCTCCTCGTTTATCCCTAATTTCCAAATCAAATTCTTGCAATAGAAGAACCCAACGGATTAAACGAGGCTTTGCGTCCGCCTTGGCTACCAAATATTTAAGTGCAGAGTGATCCGTGTAAACTACTACCTTGGACAATGTTAAATAGGATCTAAATTTATCAAGGCAAAAACTACTGCTAGAAGTTCTTTTCAGTAGTAGTATAATTCTCTTGTGCATTATTAAGTATTTTACTAGCATAAAATATAGGATGGAAATGTTTGTTTCGGCGTTGTCCTAGAACAGCCCCTACCGCAAAACTGCTAGCATCACACATGATTTCAAAAGGCTGAGTAAAATCAGGCGCTATCATAATAGGAGAATTAATTAATCTCTCTTTTAAGAACTCAAAAGCATGTAGACACTCTTGATTAAAGAGAAAAGGTGTGTCCTTTTCTAAAAGTCTCGTAAATGGTTTAGCAATTTGGAAAAGTCTTTAATAAACCGACGGTAAAATCCGGCGTGGCCTAAAAAACTTCTCACTGCCTTAACGGATGTGGGTGGTGGTAACTTTTCTATTGTCTCTATCTTCGCTCTATCTACTTGAATTCCTTGATTGGAGATTTTATGACCAAGTACTAACCCTTCTTGTACCATAAAATGGCACTTCTCCCAGCTAAGTACTAAGTTTGTTTCCTCACACCTCCTCAAAACTTTTCCTAAATTATTCAAACATAAATCAAAGGAATCTCCAAAGACGGAGAAGTCATCCATAAACACTTCCATGATATCTTCAACATACTCATTGAAGATGGCCAACATGCATCGTTGGAAAGTAGCGGGGGCATTACATAGACCGAAAGGCATACGCCTATAGGCAAAGGTGCCGAAATGGGCACGTGAACGTTGTTTTCTCTTGGTCTTCTGGGGCTATTGGGATTTGGAAATACCCAGAAAGTCCATCTAGAAAACAATAATACGCATGCCCTGACAAGCATTCTAATATTTGGTCGATAAAGGGTAAAGGGAAGTGGTCCTTCCTAGTGACATCGTTTAGTCCTATAGTCTATACAGACACGCCAACCTGTTATTGTTCGCGTTGGAATTAATTCATTTTTATCGTTTGCTACCACAGTTAAACCACCCTTCTTAGGAACGACTTGGACAGGACTAACCCATGAGCTATCGGAGATAGGGTATATCATACCAGCATCTAACAATTTAACAATTTCAGCCTTAACTACCTCTTTCATATTAGGATTAAGCCTACGTTGCGGTTGAATAGATGACTTATGGTTTTCTTCCAAAAGGATTTTATGAGTGCAAAAACTAGGATTAATACCTTTTATATCAGATATTTGCCAGGCTATTGCACCTTTACATTTTTCAACACAGTTAATAATTTGGTTTTCAATCTCAGAAAGATGAGAAAGAACTGATAACTTGGGTAAGACGAATTAGTTCTAAGAATGCATAATCAAGATGGATCCGGTAAATTTTTTAATTCAACTACAGGTGGATTCTTAGTATTATCTTAAGAACTTCATGTTTTTCTTCTGTAAGTTATATTCAGTATTTCCATTCATCGAAACAGAGCTATCTAGAAAAAATAAATGATCAACAATGTTTTCAGTAGTTTCATCTTCTAGAAATCAATTAGTAATGCAAATTTCTAAAGGTCTTTATAAAAAAAATTAGAATCAATAGAAGTCATAAATCATCAACACCATGAGAAAAGTACAACAATCATCACTATCCAAAGATTTTTTCATAGTATTGCCAATTTGAAAAGTGACTTCATCCTCCCCTACTCTCAAAACTAATTTACCATCAAAAACATCAATAAGAGCTCTAGAAGTGCTAGAAATGACGACCAAGTATAAGTGGTACTTCTATATTTTTCGTCCATATCTAAAATAACAAAATCGGCAGAAATATAAATTTGTCTACCTTAAACTAATACATCCTACTATATACTGGGTTACTTAACCGACCTATCTGCCAACTGGATGCTCATCCTAGTCAGGTTAAGTTCCCCTAGCCTAGTTTCAAATATAATTTATAAGACATCAAATTTATACTAGCTCCTAAATCCGCTAAAGCTTTATAACTTGCCAATCACCGATTAAACATGGAATTGAAAAAGAACCGGGATCCTTAAGTTTTTGTGGTAATTTATTTTGTAAAAAGCAGAGCATTCTCACTAAGTGTAACTAAAGATAATTCTTCTATTTTCCTTTTATTAGAAATTAAATCCTTCAAAAATTTTGCATATTTGGGCATTTGAATAATATCAGAAAAAGGTAAATTAACATGCAATTGTTTAATCATAGATAAAAATTTACCATATTGCGCATCCATGCGCTCCTTGTTTATCTTTGCTGGATATGGTATGGCT